>JADLZN010008266.1:0-32784 GCA_018155175.1 Sinocyclocheilus anophthalmus | reverse complement strand
GGACACGTCTGGCCCTGCAGGATTTGAGTCCCTGGCGGCGCAGTGTTTTACTGATGGTAGCCTTTGTTACTTTTTGGTCCCAGCTCTCTGCAGGTCATTAACTAGGTCCCCCGTGTGGTTCTGGGATTTTCGCTCACAGATCTTGTGATCATTTTGACCCCACAGGATGAGATCTTGCGTGGAGCCCCAGATCAAAGGAGATTATCAGTGGTCTTGTATG
The DNA here is from genome assembly GCA_018155175.1 of Sinocyclocheilus anophthalmus. NCBI lineage: Eukaryota > Metazoa > Chordata > Actinopteri > Cypriniformes > Cyprinidae > Sinocyclocheilus > Sinocyclocheilus anophthalmus. The sequence continues at coordinate 32,564 of JADLZN010008266.1, read as the reverse complement.
TCTTCCATTGTCTAATAATTGCTCCCACAGTTGATTTCTGCACACCAAGCTGCTTACCTATTGCAGATTCAGACTTCCCAGCCAGGTGCAGGTCTACAATTTTGTTTCTGATGTCCTTTGACATCTCTTTGGTCTTGGCCATAGTGGAGTTTGAAGTGTGACTGTTTGAGGTTGTGGACAAATGTCTTTTATACTGATAACAAGTTCAAAAAGATGCCATTAATACAGGTAACCAGTGAAGGACAGAGGAGCCTCTTAAAGAAGAAGTTAAAGGTCTGTGAGAGCCAGAAATCTTGCTTGTTTGTAGGTGACCAAATTTTTATTTTACCGAGGAATTTACCAATTAAATCTTTAAAAATCCTACAATGTGATTTCTTTTTTTTTCTCATTTTGTCTCTCATATTTTAGGTATACCTATGATGAAAATTACCGGCCTCTCTCATCTTTTTAAGTGGGAGGAATTGCACAATTGGTGGCTGACAATACTTTTTTGCCCCACTGTACATACACCAGAACTTAGAGTTTTATTCCTATCTATATACTGAAGGTTTTTACTGAAGGGTTTGTTCATATAACATTCACACTGATTTATACAACACTTTATTCCTAAAAACATGGTGAAACTGTATTTGTTTTCTGTCTGTTGACAGTACTTTCTGATTTATGTGGTGATAAAAAGAGAAATTCAGAATCCCCTCTGTAAAAACCATTAACTCTAATATGTCAACAAAATCAAACAAAATTTTTGAATCTGGCTTTATCCAATGTTCAGATTTATTTTCTGAAAAAATGGGCCTGCACATATTAATGCATATTTAATGCTTCGTTTGTGTAGTTAAACATGACATTTCAGAATAGAAAAAATGGTGGAATTTTTTATATAATCAATCTACTGGGGAAGTATAGTGATGTATTTTAGTTCATTTTTTGTTACCCTATTCACCTGGGGTGTCTTGCCTTAAATAACATTAATAATGCAGTAATACAATTTTTGACATTTAAATCTTCAGTACAACAAATACCACCATAACAGATCTTCCTGTGCAGTATTTACCTTTACATATACATTCATGCATTTAGAGGATGCTTTTATCCAAAGCAATCTACGATCCGGTCTGTTATGATGAGCGGGGGGGAAAAACGGCTTTTCGAAACGCGTTATTTCAGAAACAGGAAAACTCAGAAAGTGAAAGTGCGTGACCGTGGGCTCGATGTCTCTGCTGATTGGTTTCAGCAGCAGGTGTGTTTCTTCTGACCTCCAGGGTGAAACTATTTTACAAGGCTGTTTTGTAGCCCAGTCGACAGGATTGACTCATAAAATGGTGTATGTTCATGGACGCCATTCCATAAAATCCTGACACCTACATTTGTTTCTCAAACGACGTGCTTAGAGCTGCACTTACGGCCGGCGGGGGAAAATGATCCAGCCAGACTTTCTTTTTGACACAACTGAGAAACTTTAAGATCTATGAGAGACAGTGAATTTCCTCAAATATGTCTAGTCGAAATCACATGCGTTAATCAGAAAGGGTTTATCCATTCGTATGATGTGATATTGACTGTTTACTCTGAGTTTCATTTTACAAAACACACGTTTGACATTCATCCATCCCTACTGATCAGAGTCAACTTGACACAACATTCACAGGCCATTACACTTCAGGAATGTGATGCATTTTAGAGAAACAGGATATTTAATGAGACAAACTGTGAGCTGGACTTGAGGAATTAATTGGATGGTGAAAAGAAATCGTTAATTTAGTTTAATATGACATCGGAAAATTTCTAACATCTTGGATGAGCTGCCAGTGATGTCAAAAAGGTAAAATGGGTTTGTTTTGATTTCATGTTGACTTTTTCAATCATCTCCCATCAGGATGACATGTGGTTTTCAGACAGTCAAAGCAGGGTTATTATTAGGGTTGACTAAAACTAAAACCATTTGAAAAAAATAAAATAAAATTGTTATCTGAACACTGTAAAAAAACGTGGCTGGCTTAATTTTTTTTTAAATGTTTTTGTGTAAGTCATTTCAACTTAAATTCCATTAAACTGACGTTAAAATACATTAAACATGAGTTGAATCTTGTATAAATAATTTTTAAAAATTGAAAATTGCTTAACTTATTTTGATGAGTTAAAGTAATAAACATAAGTTGCCATGACTTACTGATCATATCATTTTTTACAGTGAATCAACTTACATGTTAAAATAAAATATGTAAAAACCGTAATCCTAAAATAAAACTTTATTTCAGCTAGTTGACAAGGCATCATTTCTCATTTTCATTTAGTTTAATGTGAAGTACTAAAATTATTAAAACAAATAAAAAACAATCATTAATAAACCTATATATAGATATATTTAAAACACACAAAACTAAATGTTTACTTACATTTACTTATTTTAGTTTTACTTATGCATTACATTTAAATGAAAACAGAAAATGTAAAAATTTAAAGATTTAAAAATTATTTTTCAAATGAGGTGAAATTGACTTTTTACTCTGAGTTTCATTTTACAAAACACATGTTTGACTTTCATCCATCCCTACTGATCAGAGACAACTTGACACAACATTCACAGGCCATTAAACATTAGAAATGTGATGCATTTTAGAGAAACAGGATATTTAATGAGAAAACTGAGCAGGACTAGAATGATAAAAAAAGAAATCGGTAGTTAAAAAATATACATCAAAAATGTTCTAACAGTTCGGGTGAGCTGACAGGGATGATGAACTAGTTAAAAAGGTAAAACGAGTTTGTTTTGTTTTCATGTTGACTTTTTCGGTCAGCTCCCATCAGGATGACATCTGGTTTTCAGACCGTCAAAGCAGGGTTATTAGGGTTAACTAAAACTAAAACCATTTGGGGTAACAAAAAAAAGCCGAGTAGTTCTGTGAATAAAATAATATATTAAAAACAATGTAAAAAAATAAAACTATCTACAGGCCAAGGCAACATTTCTAATTTTTATTTAGTTTAAAGTACAAAAATAACTAAAACTGAACGTGCACAATCATTAATAAAAACTATATATAGACATACTCTCTCTCTCTCACCCCACACACACACAGTCAAAAATGCCACTAAATTATATAAAATGTCCTTATTTTTTGACTTACATTTGTTAATTTTTACTTAAATATACTTATTTTTACTTTTATTTAAATTTACCTATTACTTAAATTTAAAAGAAAACTGAAAACGTAAAAATAATTTTTCAAAGCTGTAAATAAAACAAAGATTCGTTTTTCCTTTTTCAAAGTTCACGTTAATTCAATGTGTTACTTGCATTTTGCAATTATTTTGTGAAATTTACTTGCAATTTCTGAGTGAAGATTCTTTCTACACCATTTTTTTTCCCCAGCGTAAAACTGAAATCCGTTGTGCTCTGTCATTGTGTTCACGTCCAACTCTGACTGATTAAAAATTAAAGAGGCCTCTCGGTTTCACTCAGATCTTCCTCAAAGCCGTTCAATTCTGCATGGAGACGTTGAGCTGTAGTTTGTGATTCCTCTGGAGGACAGATGTGATGTTTTATAAGAGCTGCTCATCTATAATACAGTGTTACGTAACGCATTCGCCTCAAAAACTCATTTATCTGGTGTCGTCTGGGGCTTCGGCGTCACACACGCATGCCGTCTGACCCTCCGCGTGTTTAATGCCATGCAGAGCACTTTAAGAAACTTCACTTTGATTTACACACTTTCACAGAAAACATGAAAATCAACCGTGCATCTGAATGCTTTCGTCCTCTGGGAAAAGAGCATCGGATATTGTGAGTGTTTCCTCACAAACAGCTTCTGTGGGATTGGTTGCTATGGAAACGCCTCTGTTTGATGATGTGGATGTCAAAGGACACTTATTAGGCTTAAGACTTTTCCTGGGAAATCTGTCCGAAAGAAGAAACAGGAAATAAAGCGACAGGAAGTCAAGCCACTCAAGAAATAGACCATAACAAAATGAATAGTGCATTTACAAATGATGCTGCTAAAAGATGGATGCTGAGCAGGGCTGAGCAAATTAACGTTTTAACTCACCAACCAAATTTGGCGACTACATTTTTAAATTACTGGCCAACCATAGCATCTATCAAAAATATCAAACATATACAATGTCATAGCTTAGACTTAAATATATTTATTATGACATCTGATTCTGAATCAGTTGATCATGCCATAAAATATCATTATTTATGTTTTATATTATGTAATATTACATTACTTAAAATAATTGCAATAATTTAATGGAAATAAATATTTTTTTATTTGTATTTTTTAATGTGGCCTAATTTACTTTAATACATTAATCATCCACACATACATTATCTCTATATAATATATTGTTCTATTGTCTATTATCTACGATATTCCTATTATACAAATAGATTTACTTATGATTTTGTATTTACTTATTATTTAATTATTGTATATGTAAATATATTCTATATATTTTGTTTTATAAATATTAAAAATGTATTTCTTTATATATAATGTTTTTCCACTTGTTTTTGCCAAGTCTTTCGCAATTGTATGTAGTTTGTGATAAGTGTTGTTTTTTTGTATTATACATTTAAATGTGCATGCATGTTACAGCACATACGACAAAACTGTGCACATTTTAAAGCAGAATAAAAAGTTGATTACAAAAAAATGAAATTGGATGTCCTGTCTGAAGGTTAATGAATATGCATGATGCTGCTGTACGTTGGCTGGTGAAGTGTGTCTACATGAATACCGGCGATTCGTTTGCGTCCTCCTTCATTTGGTCTCTTTTCTTCGGTGACACAGTGATACTGATGAACGAGTTCTTGGTGAAAGCGTTCAGCAGATTCCAGCGTCGAGCTGCTTTATTCCCCCATCAGCCCTTGCTAACGAGAGCAGGAGAAACTATAATTCATCTCAGACGAGGTTAAAGTCCAAGAAATCTCCGAGAAACAGTCACAGTCCAGCAGACGAGATTCAACACTACAAATAACCCAAACTAACTTGACTTTGCCAATTTATTTAATGCTTTCTGCATTGCTGGAGTGCAACACCAAGGTCACCGGTTCGATTCCCAAGCAATGCATGAACTGGTAACACGTGCAGCTTGAATGCTTTGGATAAAAGCATCTGCCAAATGCATGAATGTAAATGTTTTCATCCTGTGAGCCGCTGATCATGATGAATATATGATGAATATACTGTATTATGGCCCCGCTTAAACACAAAGGTTTGAGATTTTAGATGGTGTTTGTGCACATTACATCTAATCAGACTAACTAAACCAGTTTATCTCCAGCTTAACAGGCCATAATATGTGTAAAATTGATGTATATCAAGATATCAAAAAAATGATGATCGCTGAACTTCCTCACCACTGGTTAAACAAAGATCTGAGACAGCCAATAGACATCAAGCGGCCTCAGCAGCAGCCAATCACAGTTCTAGGCCCAGTCGTGAATATTTAAATGAGCTGACTTATCACTGGAAAGTACAGCGGTGTTTCATAAAAAAAAAAAAGATTCAAAAATAATTTTCAGTAATTGAAATAAAACTGAAATAAAATATAAATAGATGAAAAACCTTTAAAAAAAACTTTTAAAAAACGTAAAAAAATGTAAATGTTGCCTTGGCAACTGACTGAAATAAGTTTGAGTTGAAGTACTAAAATTACTAAAAAAAATGAAAAAAAAAATAAAGCGATTAGAAATATTTTAAATAATAATAATGACAAAAGCACATAAAATGACTAAAACTTGAAATAAAATTAAAATGATCTACTCTTTATATCTTAATTATTTTAGCTTCTTTTGAAAAATATTTTTAAAGTTTTTAATAACAAAACATATTTGTATAATAATAATAATAATACTAATAAAAAAAACCCGGAAAATGACTTCAAATTAAATTTAAAAACTAGATTAAAATTCATATTTAAAAAATAATATGAATAATGACGAAAGCTCATAAAAATGACTAAAACTTAAGAATTAACGTGAAACTTATCTAATATTTATATTTTATTTTATTTCAGCTTATTTCAGTTAATGAAAATGATTTTAATAGTTTTAATTTTTTTTGTTATCTAATATAATAAAAACAAATAACATGAAAACAGAAAATGTTGCCTTGGCAAACTAAGTGAAATAAGTTTGATGAAGTACATAAATACTAAAATTTCTAAAACTAAATCTGAAAAAAAATAAATAAAGCTAAACAGAAACATTAAAAAATGAATAATGATGACAAAAGCACTTAAAAAAACATTCAGAATATTCATAAATACCACAATATTATATAAATAATACTACAATAATAAGACTGAAGTGTGGACATTTAAAGTGTTTTACTCACAGGAGCATACTTTGAGAAGTAGATTGAGATCTGAGGAGACAGAAGAGATATGAACTGATTTCAGACCGATTCTGTCTGCTGGATGAGAGCCGTCTGGAAACAAAGAGATGAGATCCTCATGGTTAGTCTGATCACAGCAGCACACATGATGAGAGGAATCACAAACACACATTAGCAGTACTAACACTAGTTATGACTGACACTCAGAGAACAGAGATCAGAAGCATCACAGCATGACTGGAGAACAACAGTCTTCATTCACACTCAGTGACTCTGAAATGAGTTTGATTTCTTCCATCGCTTGTAAACTCAAAACACCAGCTATCATTGAGAAGCTGTGAGTCAAAGCCGAGACAAACAGAGCTTAACTCGGCAGCACACACACACACACACACACAAACACAACACCCACACACACACACACAAAACACAACACTCTCTCTCACACACACACACAAACACAAACACAACACACACACAACACAAACACACAAACACACCCACCACAGAAACACAGACACACTCTCTCTCTACAACACAAACCACACACACACCCCACACACCCGAACGCGTGTGCTCGCACACACACTCACAAACACAAACACACACACACAAACACAACACAAACACCAAACACACACACACACCCCACACACACAATTAACACCCGCAACACGCACACACACAGAAAACACAAACACACACAACACACACACAAATTAACACACAACAACACACACACAGACACCTCTCTCCACACAACACACACACCACCACACAAACACAAAACACAAAAACGCAAGCGTGCGCTCACACACGCACAAGAACACGCACACACACAAACACAACACACACAAACACAACACACACACACACAAACACAAACACTCTCTCTCACACACACACACACACACACAACACAAAATATAACACACACGCACACCGCACACAAACAGAAACACAAAAACACACCCACAACACAAACCACACACACATTTAACAAAACAACACACACACGACACACTCTCTCTCACACACACACCACACCACACACACACACAAACCGCACGCGTGCGCGCCACACGCACAAGCACACGCACAAAACAAACAAACACACAAAAATTAACAAACAACACACACAGACACATTCTATCTTCTACACACACACACACACACACAAGATTAACACACACACACACACAAATTAACACACACACACACACACACTCTCTTTCTCACAACACACACACACACAAACACACACACACACCACACACACACAAAAACACACACACAAAACACACACACACACTCTCTCTCTTTCTCACACACACACACACACACAGAGAAAACAAACACACACACACACACAGACATACACTCTCTCAACACACACACACACACACACACCCACACACACCCAACACACACACACGCACACACATACATACACTCCTACACACACACACACACACAACACACACCACAAACCACACCACACACACACGCACCACAGACCCTCACACACACACACAAACACACCACACACACCCACACAGACACACACTCTCTCTCCACACACACACACACACAACACACAACAGAGACACTCACCACACACACACACACACACACACACACAACACACACACACCCACACACACACAACAGACACTCACACACGCACACACAGGACCCTCACACACACACCACACACAAGACACTCACCCACGCACCCACAGAACCTCACAAACACAACCAACACACACACAGACACACGCTCGCTCTCTCACAACACACACACACACACAGAGACCACGCAACACGCACACACACATTGATCATAAAGCCGTTCCTCTTCTCGGCTGTTTCTGGCCGGCTCTAGATTTAGTGCTGCTGGTTTTGTCAGTTAATTGCGAGTGCGGAGCGGCCGGGGTCAGAGGTCACGCTCGCAGCGGCGGAGTCTCTGCGAAATGCAGCTAATCGCTCATAAAATGTGTCAACATCCAGATATAACGCTCGGCGGCGATACGGAGGTCACCTCTGCAGCCGGACACGGGGCTGATGGGAAATCACACACGGTCTGTTTACAGCCCAGAATCACTCTGAGAAACACTTCTGTCACAGATATATCACATACACACAACTCAACACAAGCTTATCTAGCCAGAGTTCAGCACGGAGTTCATGCAGGATCATCCTAAAACTCAAATAATATCCAGTGTTCAATTCAGATGAGACAAGCCAAGTGTTCGTATTTAAAGAACAGACATAAAAATGCTTCAAACAACATGCATTTATTTAAAATGTATTACAAAATTAATTTATATATATATATATTTTTCTTATGCCATCATCAATTATTTTTTTTAATGGTTTTCCAGTTAAAATAAAAAAAAAATATTTAAAAAAGATACATTTATTTATTTTGCAACATTAATTTATATATTTTTTCCTGATGCCATCGTCAGCTTGTTTCAAGCAGATCTTATTTTCCAGTTAAAAAAGACTAAATATGCTTCAAATCAGATGCATTTATGAATTTACAGCAACATCAGTTGTATATATGCTATTGGCAAATGGTTTCTGTCTAGTTTCAAGCATAAATCTGGTTTTCCAGTTAAAAACTAAAGACACACAAGGTGCACTTATTTAAAATCTATTGTACAATTAATTTCTCTTATGCCACTGTCCTTACAAAATGTTTAAATCTTGTTTTCAAGAAGAAAAAAAAACTATGTTTGCAAAAAAAACAAGATGCATTTATTTTAAATTGATTGCAATATTAATTTCTTATACATGTTCTTATTAATAACCTTGCAAAATAGTTTTATTTAAATCTGTTTTTTCCAGCTAAAAAATTAAAGATGTTTAAACAATTGTATTGTTTTATTTTATTAATTTTTATGTATTTGTATTTTTATTCTCTTTCTTGATTCAAGCATAAACCTTGCAAATCTTATATTTTTATCTTAATTTCCATTTTAAAATATGCTTAAAACAAGATGCATCTAGTTGAAAGTTATTGCAAAATCAATTTTATATATTTTTTCCCCATAATGCCATTTCCTTCTTGTTTTAGGCACAAACCTTGCAAAATTGTGTTTGATTTGTGCTGAAAACAAGAAAGATCAGACCAGTTATGAAGTGTTCACAATACAACATGAAATGACATAAAGATGAAGTACATCGCGATATCCTATAGCTGAAGAGTGATGAGAGCTAGGATTACCTGTGGATTATTGTGATGTTTATCACCTCATTCTGACGGCACCCATTCACATCCATTGGTGAGACAGTGATGCAATGCTGCATTTCTCCAATCTGAGGAGAAACAACTAATCCAATCTCAGGATGACGGAAGACGAGCAACTTTCATTTCTGGCTGAACTCATTGCTTTTTAAAAAGAAGTGACTGCTTCATGTGCATGCGATAAAACGATGCAAATTGACTTATTGTGTTGCTACCAGCTCAGCATGTCGACATCTAAAAAGCTTACAGCATCACGTTGTTATGTTTGTCACCCAAAACTACCAGAATAGAGCAAGAATAGACAAGTTCGTATGCTACGGTGATGGTATTTTCTTACTGGATTTGTAAACATTCCATTGCATCCGTTTACTTAACTTATTTTTCTATTCTGTAAAATGTAAGAATCTAGTCCTATAAACTATCTATTAAGCTGTGATCCCTTCATTCAGCATTTGCTCGCCTCTTGTGTTGTTCAGACTGGGTTCTGAACGACTTGAACATCATTGCTTTGTGTTTCTAGAAACATGCAGGTAGTTGTGGTTTCTCGATTGGTCGCATCTAAACACCCCTGCGCTCCTGAAGCATTACGCAGGTTACCCATGAGCATCCATAACCAAACCGGGCTGTAATTGTGTTTGAGGGGTCAGGCAGGGGTTGACCGCCTCATTTCTCAATCGCTGTCTCCTAAACAGCGAAAAACTCAATCCCAGGGTTCACTGCTTCTGTCCGTCGCTGTGGTTTGCCCTCTGAAAGCAGAGGAGAAACACCAAACTAACGTCAGGAGAGACACACTAATGATGACGGTCAGATCTTCAACATCTGTTACCACAGTCGCTCTCGGCCGGAGAAGTGAGTCTGATGGGTCAAGAACATCCTAAACACAAATATATCATCACGCATGGATAGGAAGGTCAAATAAATAGACATGCTGTATTAACCTTCAAAAGGGAGATGATCAGTCAACTTGTGTAAGCTCATAATCAAAAACAAAAGACAATCTGGAAAAAATCTGAGAAAAAAATAAGGGGGTTGGAGAATAAAATAAAGAAGCTTGAAAAGTATCAGCAGAAGCTACTGAATATTTATTTTACTCGATATTATGTTTACAATATTTAAAAATTTTATTAAGTATGTAATGAATGTTTTTTGTCCTGAAGGATGCATCTTAAGAGCCAGAAATGAGTCTGACAAATGCACGAACTTTTTGCAAAATGCAAATATTAAAAAGAAACTTACCATATACCTGTACGTGATTAGGACTGCAAAATAAGTTTAAAAGGGAGAAGAAAACACTTAGTCAATGAATGACTGAAGTACTGAATTAATAAAAAATAAACATAATAACACACAAATAAAGGGAGAAATAAGACCAAAAACAAATCCATTTTCATCAGTTATTGAAAGAAAAAAACATCAACGAGCTAATAAATATTTATAATAAATAATTTATATTTATGAATATATTTATACAATTTTACAATATTTATTACACATTTAATGAACATTTTGTACATTTGAACATTGAACAATTCAGTTATATTTATAATAAAAATGACTATAATGACTCAATTACATGATAACATATATAATAGTATTTATATTTAAATAAAATGGAAAAAAAACATCAGTGGAACCAAACTGGAATATTAAGAATATGAAAATACTTTTCTTTTTTTTTTTTACCCTCATCTGACTTGGACTCCACATTACTAAAGTCAGAAATCTCAATTCCACAAACATTTCTCATTAATTCTCCCAGTATTGTAATGATCTGACTCTGGCCAATTAAAGCACGCGTATGGTTTCTGGCTCCTGCGTCTGGTGTATTTGGACTCGGTCCTGCATAAATTGATCATCTGATCATTTCTCTCCGGTCTCAGCGCAGACGGCAGCATAGGAATAAAACGGGGATTCACGAGATATACTAGACCTGTATTTATCCCTGAAAATTAACTTTTATGATTTGGTTACTGGTATACAAAAAGCATACGTGAGTTTAACCAGAGCAGAACCTCCCCATATACAACGAGTTTCATATATCAGACTGACCCCCGGTTCCCAAACAAGGGGTAAAGGGTTAGTTCACCACAAATGAAATGAGGCTGTGTTTTATCACACGCGGCATCCTAGGTGTTATCTGACTCCTTCAGATGAATTCCCAGTCGGAGTATATTAAAAACAATTGTCTGTGATCTTTCAATCTGTTTAATGCACTCAGCGGGTGTTGATGAATCAGTCACAAGAAGTGAATGAAAAAGCAACCATCCATAAAAAACGGTATCACACGGGTCCGGGGGGTGTCGTGAACAAAGGCCTCCTGTCGCGACAGCGATGCGGTTTGTAGAAAAATATCCATATTCCAAAAGTAATACCGTATTTTAATTGTCCTGAATATAAGAGATGTTTTTTTTATGGAATACATTTTTTTCCTGAAAAAACACGGTGTCTTATATCAGGGTTCTAGACTTTGACATGTCACTATTACCACACAACAATCGGTGGCGCCAATCCACATAAAACGAGTGTGCCATGAAGTATGTAATGTAATGCGTGTTGTAAAGGTCGCGAGTAAAAACAAAAGAAGACGAAAAGCTTACAGCTGCATGAGTCGTGTCTGTCACGTTAGCCTGATGGGACCAATCTCTCTTTGTGATTTTAAAACGTAAGCCAGTACCCAGATCTGAAGAATACAGTAAGATTTACCTTCTACTGTTAATAAGAATTTGGTAGGCTACTATTAGATGGATAGCATAAATGTCCTAATTCAGATGGGATACCCATTTTTTTTTTTTAATGGTATATCAAAAAATTTATATTTTTTAAATGTGATTGTTGTTACATTTTACCAGTTTTTACCATACTTTCAAAACAAAAATTAAAATAGAAAAAATATGCAATATGAAAATAATTGACAAAATGTGTTTTACTGAGAAAAAAAAAAAAGATTTGTTTTTTAAAAAGCCTTTTACCAAAAGGTACATCTGGAAAAAGGGGGGTCGTCTTATAATCAGGGTCGTCTTATATTCGGGCCAATACGGTAATCACTTTAATGTAGCTTGCGCTCACTGTTGAAAACGGAAGCAGCTCCGGGCGGATGACGTATGAGGTCGGCGTTGCGCATGCACCACTCAGAAGTGATGAACGCGGAAGCGCAGCGAAGAGAACAAAACAAAACAACAGTCACTAATTAAAAGTACAAAACGAGTATTTGTAAAGAAAAAATGTTGGAGGATTTCAATACAAGCCAAGAGGAGACTGCTTTTCTTTTGCTAAAGTAAGGAAACTTAGCTTCCTTTGATCCTGTAAACAAACGCTGGTTTTCACGAGACACTCACCGGCGCATTTCTGAAAATCTGCATCTGAACTAACATTTAGAGATTACACAGTTTAATGTAGGCCTTATTATAAGAGGGGACAGGGATGATTTAACATGCATGACTAATTATGTTTTGTTTTTAACATAAAACGTTGAATACTGATATTTGAAATGATTTAAAACATGAAAAAATAGTCGAAATGTGAAATTAAAACCGCCAGTAGGTGGCAGCAAGTGACTGTTAATGAATGAGTCATTGAGATTCAACCGATTCATTCAAACAACTGATTCATTCAGAAACAAAGCATTTGATTGTGTTAATGAGTGAGTCATTGAATCATTTATTCAAACGATTTGTTCAAAAAGCTGATTCATTCAATAAGTAAACACCGTCCATTGCTCAGAGACGCAAAACAGTGTGTGATCTTTGTTTGGAACTATATTCATTAGCTAAAACAAGCAATGTCAAATGTAAGTCACTTATTGCTTTACTGAACTTGTATAAAATGATTATTAAATATGTTCATGCTGATATCTGCAGAAAAACGGTACTCTTTGTGTGATATAGATTAAGTTAACTATATTAAATTAAAGAAGCATTTTTGCTGTCTACAATTTAGAATGCCTGGAATTTTTCTTTAACAAAATCGCTATCATAAAGCACATGGTCAAGATGCTGGTTTCGTCTGGTAAGAGGAAAACTGGCCCCCCGACTGAGCCTGGTTTCTCCCAAGGTTTTTTCTCCATTCTGTCACCGATGGAGTTCTGGTTCCTCTGTCTTGCTCAGATGGGGACACTTAATTTCCAGCGATATCGTCGACTTGATTGCACAGAGACTATTTAAACTGAACTGAGCTGGATTATGACATTACTGAACACAATGATGAACTGTCTTTAACTGAAAATAGTGTCATTGTTATCTGCATTATTGCCAAACTTTCTGATAATCACTGTAAAGCGGCTGTTGGACAAAATCTGTCTGTATTGTAAAAAGCGTTATATATATAAAGGTGACTTGACTTGACAAACAAACAAATATTTAATAAATAACATTCAGTAAGAATCATTGCTTATTTTCAATTCCTTCCTATTTTATTTGTATTTAGCTGATTTTACATTTGTGTATTTTTCAAATAGGCATGCATTTTGCATATTTGAATTTATAATGGTTATAATTATTACATTCAAAAATTTATGTTTTTCAAAAATTATTTAATATAAAAATAAAAATGAAAAAAAAAACAATATTACAAATTTAATATAAAAACAAAAACAATATTTTAAAAAATATTAAAATATTAATTTTCTGTGATTTTAAATGTACACTCTTGGGCATGTCTGAATTTCGATATATTTCAAAACATATGTTAATATAAATATAAAAATTAAAAAAAACAATTATAATTTTTTTTTTTTTGTTTTAAACTAAATTTTTTCAAACATACAGTTGGAGTGATTTTTGATATATGATATAAAGAAGAAGGAATACATATATCACATAATATATCAACAATGCATGCTCCTTATATATTTTGACCATTTTTACATTTTAAAAAACATTAAAATACATATTAAACATAAATATGGTGTGAAGTCAGCTGCATAGCAGATTTACATCTCACACACACACACACACACACACACAAACACACCACACAACACACACACTCTCTCACCCTCTCTTCTCACACACACACCACAACACACAGACACTCACACACAATCACACACACACTCACTCACTCTCGCAAACACACACTCACACTCTCTCACACTCTCTCACACTCTCACACACACACAAAACACCATCACTCACACTCTCACACACACACACCAAAACACACACACTCACTCACACTATCTCCCCACACTCCCACTCTCGCACACTCTCCACACACACACACTCAATAACACTCTCAAACAGACACCACACACACACACACTCACTCCCACTCTCTCTCACACACACACTCACTTACACACACACTCACACACACTCTCTCACACTCTCTCACACACACACACACACACAAGCACATACAATCACAATCACACACACACACACACACTAACTCACACACACAAACACACACACACACACACACACACCCACTCACTCACACTCTCTCACACTCTCTCCCACACCAACACACACACACACACACACTCTCACACACACACACACCACACACACACCTCTCTTCACACAGCTCTCTCAACACACCACAACACCTCTCTTCTTAACACCACACCACACACACGCTCTCTCACACTCTCTCACACCCCCACCCACACACACACACACTCCTCCTCCTCTCTCTCTCCTCCTCTCTCTCTCTCTCTCTCTCTCACACACCACACACACCCACACACACACACAAACCACACACACACTCTTCACACTCCTCCCACGCAAATACACACACACTCTCTCTCTCTCTCTCTATCTCTCACCACACACACCCACTCTCTCTCACACACACACTCACACACACACATTCACACACTCTCTCTCACACACACACCACTCTCTCTCTCTCACACACACACACCAAACGCTCTCTCCCCACTCTCTCTCCACACACACACAGACACACACCACTCTCTCTCTCTACTCTCGATCACCACAACAACACACACACCCACACACACACAAACACACACACACACACACTCTCTCACACTCACACAGACACAAACACACTCTCTCTCCTCTCTCTCTCTCTCTCTCACACCCACACCCACACACACACACAAACAACACACACACTCTATCTCCACACTCTCTCCACTCCTCAACATCGTACACACACACACATCCACACAACAAAACAAACCGGGTGTTCATTGGCAATCCTGTGACGGTCCAGAGATGTATTGGTTATTTTCACACATGTACGAAGTGAATAGTAGGTCAAGGGAACAAACTAACCGTCATCAGTATGGCCCCATCATCAGATCACAGTACTATCAGCCTCATCTCATCAGTCAAACTTCAGACTGTGTGTGTGTGTGTGTGTGTTGTGTGTGTGGGTGGGTGTGTGTGTGTGTGTGTGTGTTTGTGTGTGTGTGAGAGCGTGTCCCGGTTTTTTTATTCCTGGTGGGGAACTTAAACCTGAACACACACCGACCTCATGGGGACTTGTGTCACGGGGGGGGAAAAAACCCACCCCTAAATTGAGATCCCAACGACGAAAAAAGCTAATAATCAACATTTGAGTGAAATGTTCCGATGGAAACACTAGTTGTGCTGATACTGGACATAAACTGCAGGCAGACTTTGCTATAGAAATATGTGAAGAAAGCTTTCCTGTAGCGTAAATGATAGAGTATGGTGCTGGAAACACGGGTCATAGGTTCGTTCCAGCAGAATGCGATGATAATATTAATATGCAGGGGTTATGTCTTCAATGGTGTGCACTGATGAGCAAAAATATCTTAGACCAATGCAAAAAAATATTTAAGAAAATGCAAACAATTAACATGAAAACTTACTACTGTAATGGACTACAAAACAACAGGGGACGTTTAAATTTTTACAAAGGCGCGCCCAGAAAAAAACACATTACAGGCATTTCTCATCTGTCTCAGCTGCAGACATGATCATCAACAACTAAAGAACATTTCAAATTTTAACCACTATTCCTCTAAATACAAACAAATTCATAATGTACAAGTAAGTATAATCTAGCATTTTTGTATATATAATATAAACTATAATAAATCACCAATGACCAAAACCAGCAAAATTCTATAAAACTGTACGGTAACATTAAAATACCAAACTTTATATTTGCAGTGCTCATATATAATAGCTGACTCCGCGTCAGTCACTTTGGATAAAAGCCATTGGTTAAATACATAAATGTAATGTATAGGCAATGCATTACTGTGTGGTTGAATTATACAAAACATGCATTGCATTCACGGACATTCTAAGATCTTCTCTGTTTTTCTGTCTTTGTTTCCAGCACAACATTCTAAACATTCGTCAAACAAGATATATTTTGGAGAGAAATAGATAAAGGATATAAAGTTATTTATGTAAATAGGTAATCAAAAGATTATTTTTCTGACCAAATGCAGATATTTATTGATTTAAAAAAATAGGTAATTATATTACTAGATTCATTTAAAGCAGATATTTTCAGCATACTCGCACCTAATTTTGATAAATCTTTCAGGAAAACAAAGCCTTTTTGCATTCTCACGTAAATGTGTCTGAGTTAGACTGTTTAGACTCTTTGCTGGAAAACAAGACAAACATACTGAGTAAGAACGTCATTTTTTTTGCAGTGTAGCTGATTCATCAATATCAACTACATGGAAACATCAAAACTGCATGACTTACATTCAGATGCACATTAAAGCTGACGTATGTGGAGTTACTGTATGTTGCTGCAATTGGTTCTAAGAAAAAACAAGAAGTTATAAAGTTATAATGGATTTTAGCAAGCAAACGTGCTGTCTGACTGCAGGAAAACAATGTGAAATCACACAGTGACACAAACACACTCGTCAGACGGGCTCGAGTGCATGCCACTGATTCCCTGCCAATTAACACAGAGACGAGGGAACAATGATTCCCGTGAGTCTGCAGCGTCACGCAGCTCTCCATCAGTCAAATTAAACTCTAATTAATCTCTGAGATCCACCACCATCACCAGAGACGAAACGACATATGTACTTAGTCACATATATCATGATCACACAAACAAACACACAAACACACACAAACACCCACAAACACACACACACACCACAACCCACACACACACCAACACACCACACACACACACACACAAAAAACAAACAAACACACACACACACACACATATCACACACACACACAAAAAAAATCAATCTCTCTATCTCTCTCTCTCTTCTCTCTCTCTCACACACACACACACATACACACACACACACACTCTCTCTTTCACACACACACACACACTCACTTTCTCTCTCTCTCACACACACACCCACGCACACACACTCACACACACACACTCACTTACACACACACACACACAACACACACCACACACACTCAATCACTTTCTCTCGATCTCACACACACACACACACATCACACTCACTTTCTCTCTCTCCAAAACAACACACACGCACACAAAAACACCCACAAAATACACACCACTTTCTCCTCCACACACACCACACACAAACACCACACACACACAACACACACTCACTCTGTCTCTCACCCACACACACACATCCCTCTGTCTCCACACATCACACACACACACCACCAATACAAACTCATTTTCTCTCTATCACACACACATCACAAACACACTCAATCTGTCTCTTCTCACAAACACCACACAACAACCACTCAAACACACACACACACTCGCACACACACACCACACACACACACACACAGCTCTCTCTCACACACACACACACACAATCTCACACACTTATCAACCAAAGCAAGCTCTTCTCTCTTCTCTCTCTCTCATCTCTAACACACAACAACACACAAATACAAAAGAACACACGCACGCACAAACACACTAACTTTCCTCTCTTCTCCACACACACACACAGCCACACACACAAACACACTCACTTTCTGCTCTCACACCACAACACACACACATCACTCACTTCTCTCTCTCACAACAACAAACACACATACCACACTCCTGTCTCTCGCTCAAACACACACACCGCCACACACACAAAACACTCACTTTATATCTCTACACACACACAAACACCAACCAAACACACCAAACACACCAATACTCTGTCTCTCACAACACAACCAAACCACTCACTCTGTCTCCAAACAGTCACACACACACACACAAAAACAATACCACACTCAATTTCTATCCTCTCACACACAAACACAACTCACTCTGTCTTCTCACACAACAACACAAACCACACACACACTCACTCTGTCTCTCTCACACACACACACAAACACACACACACACATCACTCTGTCTATCTCGCACACACAACAAACACCAGTCACTCGGTCTCTCACACACACACACACAACACACAACACACCCACGTAGGTAGTTAAATTAAAAAAAAAAATAGGCAACCATCCAACTAAGATTCAAGTTCTATGAAGAAATGTAATAAATTGTTTTTTCGCTAAATTTTGATAACTTTATTAAACAAGAGGACTGAAACAAACGCTCTATTAATTAATGGTGGAACGTTTGTTCATACGTAACTTTATTGGGGAGTTGGTATGGACGTACCGTACAGTATTATGTACACTTTAGTTGGGTAATATTCAGGTCCGACCCTCCACGGGAACACGAGAAGAGACATAAAGTCAAATGCACATGCAACATAATGAGGCGCCGAACTTTCCTAGCATCGCGGCATTTCACTCTGAAGACTCGACGCCTGCAAGCGGAAATGATATGAAGACGAGGAGAGAGAGAGAGCGCGAGCGAGAGACCTCAGCCCTCAGTGTGCGTGTGTCTCATGGCCTGTAGCTAATCTGCTCTTAATTGCAAACTTAGCTCATTTAACATCTGAAGTGGTGCCAGAGAGCAATGCATCACTATTGGATTCACATCAATCTCACGCAGGAACCTTTCCAGGAGTTTATTGCGCGTCGATGGATTGTTTGGGGTCAGTTAATTCAAGCCGCAACACCGGACAATAGAAACAGCCTCTAAATGTCAGAGTATCTTCCACGAAGATGATTGACCGAGCCAATGACTAAAAGCAAAGTTAAATGAGTCCGTGTGGAGACGTTAGCATCGATCAGTCCACAGGAGCTTCATCCATCACATGTTCATCAGTGACACAGTCCTGCTGACGCCACACATCTGCTGTACATCTTACATTTGAGCTTATTACCATATCAATATATATAACCTATCTAAGGGTTTTTACAGCAACATCCCCAACCCTTCAATTTCAGCATTTTAACTAATCAGCTTTTTTCACTGCAAAAAAAATATTTTCTTAGTATTTTTGTCTTGTTTTTCAGTGCAAATATCTAAACATTCTTAAATCAGCATTGATTTACTGGACAAGCAAAATGACATAATATATTAAGCTTATTTTCTAAAAAAAAAAAGTATCAAAATGAAGCGAGTTTACATTTAAAACAAGAACAAATATCTGCCAATGGGGTCAGAAAAATAAACTTGTTTTCCCTTCTGATCCCGTTGACAGATATTAGTTCTTGTTTTAAGCAAAAGCTCATTTCAATATAATAATGTTTAAGGATTAGTTCAGCCAAAAATGAAAATGTACTCACCCTCAGACCATACAAGATGTAGGTGAGTTTGTCTCTTCATCAGATTTGGAGAAATGTAGCATGCATCACTTTGATAAGCAAGGAAGTGAATGGTGTGCCGTCAGAATGAGAGCCAAACAGCTAATAAAAACAGCACAATAATCCACAAGTAACCCACACCACTCCATCAGTTAACATCTGGAGAAGACAAAAGCTGAAACAAATCCATCATTAAGACGTTGTTTCTGGCTAAAATACGAGTCCATAATTCATAATAACACTTCCTCCATTGAAAAGGTTGTCTGGTCTGAATCAGGAGAGAAATATGCACAGATCAAGCAGCGTTTAAACAGTTCTAAACAAATATGTGGCTGGATTTTGGTGTGAGAGACAACAGCAGATGCACTTTCACTGGAGGAAGCGTTATTATGGAATATGGACTTCTAGACTTAATTGCTATTAAGTGCAAGTCCGCCACGGTTGAAGAGTTAAAACATCTTAATGCTGGATTAGTTTCAGCTTTTGACTTCTCCAGATGTTAACAGATGGACTGAAGTGGTGTGGATTATTATGATGTTTTTATCAACCGTTTGGACTCTCATTCTGACGGCACCCATTCACTTCCATTGGTGAGCAAGTGATGCCGTGCTACATTTCTCCAAATCTGAGGAAAAAACACAAACTCATCTACATCTTGGATGACCTGAAGGGAACACATTTCAGGACATTTCCATTTTTGGTGAACTATCCCTTTAATTGTGCCAGTGGCACTAAACAGTGCTGTGGACTGCGTGAGATTTGGGTTCCTCTCATGTAATTGACACACTCCCATTACTCTGCGCAGTAATGACTGTGGTGTTTGAGTGGATGTGAGCTGCTCTAATGAGCATTCATTTCCACAGCACTTACAGAGGTCAGCGCCGGCGCTCGGCTCCACTCCACATAATGTCTGAGGACCTTCATGAAGGTTGAGAAGCTCTTAACTGCAGGTACTTCATCAAACGCCCTTCTGAAGAGTCAGATATGAATTCATGAGGAGATTCAGTTCAGTTTAACAGTACAGACGCTGAACAAAGACCTGCATCGCTACAACATTCATACACTGATATAAAATCATGTGCCTCTTTAAAACATCTGATACAAGACTAGAATCCAATGTTATTTTTAATGCGTTTAATTCATCTGGCATTCATTTATAAATCATATAACTGCACATGTTTTCATTCAATTCTATTTTGTACACCATACCGAGTGATTCTCACAAAAGCATTTGCATTTTCATTCCTACTAAAGTAATTCAAAAAAATTAATGTTGAACAACGCATATACGCACATCATTCTTAATATAATTAGCATGATTCTTCATCTAATTATGAGAAGAAAATGAAGCATTTGTATTAATGACAATAAAGCGCATTCTCATTTCCATGCATTTGATTTTTTGGCAATTATTCACAAAGGCGATTCTCTTTATTACTGTAACAAATCAACTTTAAAACAATAATTGTATTACTTTTATGATAATAAGAATATTTTGTACTTATAATTGTATATGCTAAAGCATAAAAAAATTATTTTCTTGTTAAAGACGTATACGTAAATATGTATTATCTATATTTATTTATATACATAGTGGTCTAAAAATGTGTTTTATATTCCTAATAAATATTTTAAAGTTTTTTTTTTAACAATTTATTTATTTTGCTCAATTTAGCCTAAATTTTGCATTACCATAATTTATTTATTCATCAATTCATTAAATTATGCATTTAAATAATTATCCACATTATTAATATAATTATTCTCTTGCAGTATCAAATTATTTCAATGCAATATTATTTTATGGTAATAAGAATATTTCTTTACAAAAACATGGCTAATATGCAAAATCATAATTAGCCTCAAACATAGGTTTTATTTTCTTAATAAATATGTTAAAGACATTTATAGAAAAATATTTGCAATTTCTTTCACAGAATTTACCTCCAAATTCTCATTACCATAAAGCAGTCTATTTATTTATTTAGCTTATTTTTCACAATGGTGATTCTATTTATTACAGTAATTTTATGTTTTACGGTAATAAGAATATTTTCTTATAAAAGTAAGGCTACAATGCAATCATAACGTTTCTTAAAAAAACAGGCTTTTTTAAAATAAGTATGTGAAAGACATATTTGTTCTTTAAATATTTAATATGTATGCATTTGCTGGGAATATTCTATGTTTGATTAATGAATACATAACATGATCAATATGGGCTGGATTTCTATGTGTTGAGCCTCAAGCTGAGCTGAAGGTCTTTCTTCTGTCGCTCTAAAGCTCTTGTGAGAGCAGACTGTCTGAGATGACTTACACCATCTAGACTCACACAACAAACCTGTTTTCTGAGAGATTTGGCAAATCCAGCAGCACTGCATCAGTCATGCTCACCGGAGTTTGTTAATAGTCCCATCAGATCAAGGCCAGGCTGGTTAATAGCCATGTCAACTACCAATCCTATTAACCCCTGACTGACAAATAGAACTAGTTAAGGCCTGGAAGGAAAACAGTGAGCAACATGACAAATGAAATCAAGCAGCCGGCCGAATCATGACCCTTTTTTTTTTTGAGGACCTGTGGGGACACATCTGGGCGCCTTTTGGTCACATGACATGCAGGTAAACAAACACAATCATTCATAGTTTTACTAAATGCTTTATTTGCATTGATTTTATTTTGAACTGCACATTAGCATGTCTGCATTTAGCAGATGCTTTTTTCCAAAGCATACTCCTAGAGGAAAACAAAAGCAATTTGTCAAAGGTACACACACACACACAAACACACTTTTTTGTGAAAAGTGGGGACATCCTATAGGCGTAATGTTTTTTATACTGTACAGACTGTATATTTTATTGCCCTACACAACCCTACCCCTAAACCTACCCCTCACAGGAGACTTTGTGCTATTTCAGATTTTCAATACCCTCCATTCTGTGTGATTTATAAGCGTTTTGAATAGTGGGGACATGGGGTAATGTCCTGAAAAGCCACCTTCTCCTTGTAATACTTGTCATACCTTTGTCATTATACACATTTATGTCTCATTTGTCACAAAAACGCGTACACTCACACACACACACACTCACAAACACTCACACCAAACACACACACACACACACCACACACACACACACTCACACCCCCACACACACACACACACAACCACAACACACACACACACACAACACACACACAAACACACACACACACATTTGGACCATTTTACAATTATATTCCATTACATATATTTTTAATTTAAGACAGTATTTTATATACATTATGTATTTTCTTGGCATTTACAGTTTTTTATGATTGTTTACACACTAAAACAAAAATTTCCACACAATTTGCTAAATTCTACTCCAATGAGCAAAACACTTCCACAGATTTGCACAACATTACACACAATGTCTGCTTCACCCTTTTTGCAAAACATTACACACAGTGATTTGTAAAACTCTACACACATTTTCACACCTTAGACACAGATAAGGATTGTGAGGTTACTTCCTTGTCATTACAAAGCCCCGGATTGCCAATGACCACACTAATGAACGAATTGGATAATCACATCCACCAGGTGTGGAAGCACACATGTGCTAATTTGAAAACGCAGCACTCAGGTGTGCTATAAAAGGCAGCAGGTGAGTTCACCTGTCTTCAACAAAAATGGAAGGAGCTAGAAGAAGAAGAAGAAGAAGAAGAAGGGAGCTCAAAGAGGAGATGAAGGAGGTAGAGGAAGAGGAGAAGAAGGAGCTAGAGGAAGAGGCCTAGGTAGAGGAAGAGGTAGAGAAGGACTTGAAGAGTTGATAGAACCTGAACAAAGAAGACGAGTAACACTTATTGACCGTGTTATCAACCATGGACTGACCCTGATGGAAGCTGGACAAAGAGTTCAACCAAATCTCAGCAGAAATACTGTTGCGTCAGTAATTCGGACATTTCATCGAGAAAACAGGTAAGCTAACCACACAGTACATTGAAACTGAAGCTTAATACTTATCATCAATATTGTTTACTGTGACATTTCACAGTAGGCTGCATGTGTATTTGTTTTATATTTATTTTTTTACATAGGATTGAGGGTCGAGGACACCAAGGTGGAAGGGGCCCTATGTTCTCTCGTGCACAAGAGGCTGCCATTGTGAACATGGTTTTGACCAATAATTGTCTCAGGCTGCGAGAAATCCAAGCCAATATCATCAATGATGACCATATTTTCAATAACATCCAACGAGTCTCTCCATCAACATTAGGTCGAATCCTCAAGAAAAATCAAATAATACATGAAGCAACTGTATCGGGTACCATTTGACAAATTCAGAGAGCGTGAAACATCTGCGCAATGAGTATGTGGAGGTATGTATTCATCTTACTATGGTGTGGTATTGTGCACTGCTCACAATGTTCTGGCACAAAATACTGTGCAATAGATATTGAATAACATCCTATTGTCTTTTACTGTTTCAGAGAGTCTTGCAAATGGATGCTGCAGAAATTCAACATGAATTTATATATGTGGATGAGGCTGGATTTAACCTTGCGAAAACAAGAAGAAGAGGGAGAAATGTAATTGGACACAGGGCAATCACCAATGTGCCAGGGCAGCGAGGGGGTAACATCACCCTTTGCGCTGCTATTACACAAAATGGGGTCCTCCACCACCATGCAAATCTGGGACCCTATTATGCAAATCTAATACTTGCATTTCTTGACAGATTGCACGAGATTGTCACAGCATTCAACCAAGTGGACCAGATGTGGTACATTGTTGTTTGGGACAATGTCTCATTCCATCGGGCTGCTCTGGTCCACAATTGGTTCCATGAGCACCCTGAATTTGAAGTCTTATACCTTCCCCCATACTCCCCCTTCCTGAATCCAATAGAGTTTTTTTTTTTTTTCAGCATGGCGGTGGAAGGTATACGACTTGCGGCCCTATGACCGTTTGCCCCTCATGCAGGCCTGTGATCATATCGAAGCAGCTTCTGTGCAGGGGTGGATTCGTCACACGAGGCGATTTTTCCAACGGTGCCTTGCCAATGAAGACATAGCCTGTGATGTGGATGAAATCTTATGGCCTGATCCAGCCAGATGGAGAGATGATGAATAGTTACAGTATTCTTGTTGCTTTTACAGTAGTTTTTCTTCAGAGTCAAAGTGTATGTACTTCATGCAGTCATTTTTATTTGTCTACAGATTTGATTTGTTTCATTTTCATTGTTGGTTGATTACTGTAACTGATTATGGTAAGAAATACTAAGTATTGAAATAAATACTTGAAATATTCAGTCTGCAGCATCAGCTTTTTTTACTTTTCATCAGCTTCAGTGCTTGGTGACTTTATAGTAGGCCAATTTGTGTACATTCTCCCTATATATCAAACTAATCATGAAGAATGTTGTGGGTTTTTTTTTTTTTTTTTTTTTTTATTTTTATTTTTTAATCTAAATTATCCCTTACATAAAATTAGTTTTTGTACAAATGTGTTTATTTATCACAGCAGTGTGAAACTGGTTGCAATAGTGTCTGATCATTGAGGACTGTGTTGGTTAAATGAGAACTAATAGCATTTTCACAAATATGTGTATGTTTTGACTGAAGTGTCATTTTGCAAACAATCTAGGTATTATGCAAATTGAGTGTGGTGTTTGGATAATTGTGCTTATATTGTGAAAAAAAGAACCCGGTTTTCAAAATTGCGTGTAAACAATTGAAAAAAAAACTGTAACGGTGACTTGCTGCCACCTACTGGCAGTTTTAGTTTCACAGTTAAAGTATATATTTTTTATATATATATATATATATAATTTCAAATATCAGTATTCAACATTTTATGTTTAAAATATCAAAACAGTATTAATGCATTTGTAACTGCAGATTAAATACACTCATGTCTTGCATTATACAGTGTGTAATGTATATAAATGCCACTTCTAATGCAGCTTCTGTGTTTTCTCAGCATTGCAAAGATTAATTTGGTCAATACTGATTTCATTTGCTTGGTAAAAGCCCAAAAATACTTATTATTCATAATGAATGCTTCAATTTAAGAATTTCGACTGAAAAGATGAATGCACCACTTTTAGAAAACAGCCGATACACAGAATTACAGGTAGCTTTTAGTATTCACACAAACAAATCTGGTTATGTCTTAAGGAAGTTGGGGACGGTTGGGGAAACATCTGTGTAACATTATAATAGATCCGTCCATTACAGTAGGTCTTAATATACAGGTCGTCTGTCTCATTAATGTTAAAGGGGTAATATGATGCCGACTTTCATTTCCTTTCTCTTTAGTGTGACAGCTCTTGGTGCAAACGAAGCTCAGTTAAAGTTGAAAAACTAAAGTCTCAAATCCAAAGAGATATTCTTTATAAGAGTTGAGTCAGCCACGCCTACCTAAAATGGTTTGTTCTAACACGCCCCCACATTTCTACGTCGCTATGTGGGAAGATTTGCGTAACGCTGCTCAAATGTTCACGCAAAAGAAAGAAGGCGTAACTTTTATTAACGCTGTAGTATTGTTGTTGCCGCCGCAATGTCGTGAAGACGCTGTGTGATTCGTTGTAAAAGCGAAACTACTTTGTTTGGTCTTCCCAAAAGAGGACTTCCTGCTTGTAATGCTAGAGTGATCCATGCTGGTCGCTGACGAAATACTTCAACTTCATGCTGTGGATCGCCGGATCGCTTTCACCGTGGACGAAGGCCGGGGTCGGCCGCTCCATTCTCAAAGCTCACCGGCATCCTAGCACTCAGGACGCGGCCGGCCGTTCCTTACTCTAGCCGCCGGCCTCCGCTCACTCTAGGATACCACACCTCGCGTGTGACGCTGTTTCATTGTGAAAGCGAAACTTCTTTGTTTGGCCTTCCAAAAGAGGACACAACTAGAAATCAGTGGTTAAGTTGTATTTACAACAATGTTCCAGAACAATTCAAACCAAATATTCAGATATGTGCAACACATTTTATGGAGCACTGTTTACTGATCCTGGTAGAGTAGACTACAGTGCCAGCTGTTCTGACTCACAGACTGTAAGTACGTTTTTTATATTTAAAGGATTGCCACTGATGATTCAAACGCGAGTTTGGGGCAGTGCGGTAGCGCTTGTTGTTTGTCATTTCTATGATCACAAATGAAGACATGGTTTTATACGCTCCAGCGGCCTGGGCTCACGTATGTTAAGGGAGGGGAGTAACATTTCTGTCTCACGCTTGAGGTATTCAGCAAATCACAACGCACTGGATAGCTGGCCAATCAGAGCACACCTCGCTTTTCAGACCGATGTTTTTTTGTAAAAATCGACGCGTTTCAGAAGGCGGTGCATAGAGGAGAAAAATAATGTACAGTATGTGGAAAATAATGTGTTTTTGACCCTTAAACCGCATTAACATTTCATTACACCAAATAATGTTATTTTTAGCAAACATCATATGACCTCTTTAATACTTAAAAAAAATAAATCAATTGCTGCTCTTACTAATCACTTGTAGTTTTAAAGGGGTGGTTCACTGGGTTTTTTCTAGGCTTGATTGTGTTTATGAGGTGCAGTCTAACATGTGTTAATGCTTCGTTTTTTTAAAAACGCATTATTTTTCACATAATTTACCTTTATTCCACACCGCTCTGTCCCTTCTCTGAGAAACGCACTGATCATTTCCTTCTTTTATGAAGCCCCTCCCTCAGAAATAGGTGATGGACTCTGATTGGTTAGCTAGCCAAGTGTGTTGTGATTCGCTAAACCGCCAAGTGGACGTTCAGAATCATCACGTCCCTCACCTCAGTGGCATGTGCTCCGGTTGTATTGTAAACAACTGCATTGTTAATATCGCTTATCAGTTTGAGCCCGATTGAGACGCAGAGAATAAGATATTATTGAAGAGGATCATGCAGAACCTGTTCAAGAACGGCTTTTAATGGTAGGCCTATGTTTTTTATTTGTTGTCTCATTCTTCTAGATACGCTGTTATTTGTAAATGCTACTGCTTATGTTAGCTTTTAATATACAGTTTTATCCTGATTAAAGCTTTAATACAGCACGGCAACTGCACGCGCGTCCATGGTTAAAGCTTCTCATAGATATGTGAAAATAAGTGTATAAATGTAACCGTTCATTGTTGGAGGTGAGCTGAATGAGAGAGAGAGAGCGTGTGCAGAGATTGATTTTGAAACTTGTGAATCCATTAGAATCGTTAGAAGACAGAATCAGATTCATATATGAACAGATTTTTACATGCACCTCTAGTTTTCTCTTTCTCTTCTCTAAAGCAGCGCTGCATGGTCTCGCCCCCTTTGCTGCCTTTTCCCGAGGGCGGGGTTATCTGGGTTTGTTACATCACAAACCCGGGAAGTAAATTGTTGTAGTCCCTACCAGCAATATTTGTAGGCATTAAACTGCCAGAAATTAAAAGACGATATCTCCGTTTGCATCGAACTTTCAGCTTCGTAACTTTGCAGATAATGTTTATGCTCAAACAGCAAAGTAGACATAAAACTAACGTAAAAAAGTG
The DNA here is from genome assembly GCA_018155175.1 of Sinocyclocheilus anophthalmus. Classification (NCBI taxonomy): domain Eukaryota; kingdom Metazoa; phylum Chordata; class Actinopteri; order Cypriniformes; family Cyprinidae; genus Sinocyclocheilus; species Sinocyclocheilus anophthalmus. The sequence goes on along the minus strand of JADLZN010008266.1, from coordinate 3,843 downwards.
AAAATGAATAACCCCCCCGCCCCCCCCCCCCCCAACCCACTTTAATAATCAATTTATTTGTAATGAACACACTAAAGGTATTTTTACATTTGATTATTTGCTTTTCTTATTGACATGCTTATTTAAAGTCGGCGTGAAACGGAAGTTGCGATTGTCTTTTCTTCTCTGCTGTGACGTATATCCGAGTGAAACAGCATCTGAAATGAGAGGGAGGGACTTGATTTCGTCCTTCGGGAATTGATTGTATCGTTGGGGTGTTGCTAACAAAATGGAGGCAGATCTGATTCTGAATGCCAGTTTGCAGTTAGTTGTGGGGGGATTTCTCACCACTGGATTCACCGCCGACCCCCTCAGTGAGAGAGAGTGAGAGAGAGAGAGAGACCGAGAGAGAGATGAGGCAGAGAGGACGAGGAGAGAGAGAGAGAGAGATGCCGAAGACTGAGCACATCCTCCGTTAAGTCATATTCATAAAAAATGTTTTGCGATGTCCTGATATCCTTTCAAGGGTAGCGTACTCCCCCATGGCTTGCATCAGCACTGGTCAAGTTGTTTTTTGGGCATGGTGTTCTTTTTTGTCTAGAGTGAAGCATAAGCTTCAGCTTTCCACAATCCTTATCCCAGCCTTTCCCCCACACGTCATTTAGGTTCTCCGCCCTTGCGCCTGATAGTCAGAGTTGAGAATGGTGAGAAGAGAAGATGAGTCGTTTTTGAGGGGGAGGGGAGGTTAACGTTTTGATTAAAGATTACAAGGGCACATACATTTTTTTTAAAATAATGAAGTGCACGGATAAATTATAATAAACACTACAGTATTCCATAAAAAAAAATAATTTTCTATTTTGATTTCATGGTGACTTTAAAATTAATAGTTGGTTTTCTTAATTTGTTTACTGTTGGTTTGTTTTGTGTTTTTACATCTGTTCTTATTATAATACAACAAGATAAAAGAAAAAAAAGAGCTGTATTGGGATATTGTAATTATCATTAGAAAAGACTGGAGGAAAGATTCAAGATGAAGGGGTGATGTGCTTTGGACCTCAGAAAAAACCGAACTGACTCTTGCCGGACTCTATCGCCTTCAACCGCATAAGCTCCCCCCAGTCATTTTCAGTCATATTTCCAACAAATCATACATCATTCTGAAGGGCATTTACAGGAAAATGTGAAAATAAAAATATTTCATTTTTGAAGCACAGCACAGGTCACATGATATATTATGTCAATCTTTCACTCATAATAAACAAGCAAGCACGATTATTTCTGCTTACCTTCTGTTATTGAGATGGATGAACCGCCATGATTGTGGGCTTCATCAAAATCGTGGAGGATAGTTTAACTTTGAAATCGTTTTTAGCATCCAGTCTTCAGTGACCTTTGCTCGACCCTCTTTATTCAAGTCCAAGTATGGTGCGAACTAGTTAATTGAGGACGGTGTTAATTCTCGCAAGATGTAAGAAAGGATAATTGCTTCTAATTGGAAATTTTGTCAATAAAACAGTGAATTAAAGTTATAAAAATGTATGCAATATGAGAGAAAATCTCTGGCATTATACATGTTTTTTTCTGTAACATTTAATTTAAAAGTTTCTTTTTTTTAGTTAAACATGGCTGCATTTCCAAACACTTTCAGCGCGTCTGAAATCGCATACTTTCTTATTAGGTATTACATTTTAATTTACTTCACGACCGTTTAAAAAAGTGCATTCTATACAGTATGAATATGAGTATGGATGAATTTCGGACATAGGCCTACTACATCCGCCATGTTGTTACAGTCATATGACCTATCTGCGTCAGTTGTGTTGCTTCACTTACATCAAAGTCCCTTTAAAAAAAAAAAAAAAAAAGTCCCTAGGAATTTAAGGTATTCTATAGTCTTTGCTTACATTCATAAATCATTTCCTGTGGCCTCATAGTAAAGTGTCCATCGTATGTGCACTTCAGAATGCTGACAGAAGAGGTAGGTCACCCAGGTACTTTTCACCTACTATTTTTCGAATACAATGAATTCGGACATACTACTCACCTCACAAACTGTTTTCTGCCTACTATATAGTAGGGAAGTATGGGATTCGAACGAAGGCGTTTGTCTACATTCTTCTTCTTGACTGACAGTGTGATGTCAGATCAAGGGTCTCTCTCTTCAGGGCGACACACTCACTCAGTTAAAGATGGATGTGCAGTGACCACACAACCCTGCGCTGCTTGGATGAATAGCACTGAATATGTATAATGAACAACAATGCAAGTGCTAATATTTAGCATTCATGCACTGCACAGATGTAAGCCTGTTTTCCTTAATGAGATGCTGTCATAAGAATCACATGGGTTTAAACAAACAAGTAAGCTACCATATGCAGTAACACAGACCAGTCTGACAGTCTGGTTCAAATATGATCTCACACAAACCTGTGAAACTAATGGCATATGTTCAACATCCCTGAAGTTATCTGTTGTAATAGGGATGAGTTACCATGTGCCCTACCAATTCTCCTATTACCCATTTCTACTTCTATTCCACCTGTGCTGGGTCACATTAAGCAGTTCTTTTTCCTGGGCAAAGGGTTCATCATAGGGTGAGCTGTCTGTCCAACAACCTACTCAGATTTATCTACTATTTGGCTAACCTTGCACTGAACTCACCCTCTGAGATTTGAGCTGACTTCTCCAACACACATGCACTCCATGACACAGTTTCATGTCCTGATCCCACTCTCAACAGTGTCCATCATTGCCGTTAGACATGCCAAGACTCATTCTGCAGTTGTTTTTGGTGATTATTCCCCCAGCCCCACAGCGTACATTGTTTATGTTATATAGTTTATCAGAAAGTAACTTTTCCTTTCAGCCACAAAATAACAGCTGAGTGTAGAATGAAGAATGTGATGTGAATTGGTAATCACATAATTGCAATAGCTGCTTCGTGCCTGTCGTATGTCAGTTTCAGTCCCCAGTGTACTTTAATAACACTCTATTGTCTTCTAATACTGCAGCAGGGATGCACCGCATGGAAAGAATATTGCGGGAGGAGATTCCGAAAAAAAAAAAAAAAAAAAAAAAAAAAAATTTGCCTGTAGATTGATTTATGAGGTTACGTCTTAGATCTACATCCAATTTGGCAAATTGAGGTGTAGGGGAAAATTGTCAACAGACACTGTATTACCTACCCATCTGTTTGGAGTGATACAGCTATATCGACAGTGAACATCAGCCGTCCAGCTAGGTGTGATTGACAAAGTTGAATAAAATGACACGTTCTAGATTCGTCTATTAGCCTTCCAGTGGCTGACCCCTCTCCAGTGTGCTTTCCTGTTTAGCAGAATTAATGTTGACAACCCTGCCTAGTGTACAATGAGCTCACGATTGGAGGAATGCTGACCATGAAATGGCTGTGAGTTTTGGCAGACAGAACAAACACACTGCCAGGGACCAACACTTCCCTGTTTTCAAACCAACATGAACACCCACAAAATAACACCAGGGTTTTAAAACTCAAATACGATTATTTGACGTTGACAGTAAGATGAAGATAGACATGCGACTAACTTTAAACAGTCCACATAGGCAAAAAAAACAAAAAAAAAAAAATTGTGGCCAAAACTATATTTCAAATATATGGTGGTAAACAGTACAGCTTAGGTAATAATCTATTTTTCAAATTCAAACTATATTTAGTTTAAACCAAATTATATTACAAAATATACTTTAAGGAGGAAGAAAGGAACCACTTCAATCTGAAAATAAATTGAGTAAATGCAAAAAGTTTTTTTTTAAATATCTGTTTTGGCAGTATAAAGGCACAATATGCAAGTTTTTTTTATTAAAATCCAAAAACCACTAGAA
>JADLZN010008265.1:0-75417 GCA_018155175.1 Sinocyclocheilus anophthalmus | reverse complement strand
GCATTGAGAATATAGCAACACAAATGTGACTGAAATTAGTTTAAATGATAAAAATGTATAATGCTAATGTTATTTCAGATTCGATATAAAATATGCTACTTCACACGTGATCTGTACATCACTTATCAGAATAGCAAAAGATCATGTTTAATTATGTTTGCATATCCTAATTAATATACATGAGCTAAGCCTTCACCGTTTTGTGACATAATAAGCAGCACATCTGTGTAACCGCCTTCCCAAGTCTCCACCACTTTTCAAAACAAAGTGACACCAATGGCTGTGCTCTTACAAGAAATATTTTATTCATAATGTGTACTAGTGGTTTCCATGCGTTTGCATGCTGCACCAGCTGTGAGCTCCACTCTGTCTGCCTGTTTTCACATGATACTAGTTGAGCAACTGACAGAGTTGTGTCCTTATATAACCCCAAGAAGAGAACCAATCAGATCGAATCAACAGCAGACCGCTCAGCTCAGTCCATTAAGGAACTACACTCATTTTAATCATTCAAAACTGCTGGAGCATTTACTTTCACAAGTAGTAAGCAAGCGATGTTCACATAAGGCATATCGATATATAAAAGAGGAACATTTAAATGTTGCCATCATTCTGAGCCGTTTAAAATGTTTTATATTCAGTGTGTCAATCACCGGCTAAGGTGAGGAAGGGATTTTAGGTACGCAAAAGTAGCCCCATCATTTATGAGTGTACTAAAAGGGTAGAATGAAAAGTTGTTTATTGCTGGTGTGAGTTCACATGTCGTGGAGTAAGACAAGGTTGTTATTTGTCAGGGTTATTGTATACTCTTGCGATAGAACCACTTTTAAGTGTTTTAAAGAGAGTTTTAGAAGGTGTGCCTTTACATAATTGTAATACAACTTTATGTCTGTCTGCATATGCAGATGATGTTATTATAATGATTAATAAGAAAAGTGATGTAGATGTATTACTAAAGTCATTAAAAGACTTTGGTCTAATTTCCTCTGCAAAGATTAACTGGAATAAAAGTGAGGCAGTTTTGACAAGAGAGTGGAAAAGTAGAGTACCAAATCTTCCAGATGGGTTATGCTGGACAAGAGATGGTTTGAAATATCTGGGAGTATATTTTGGTAACGAGACAACAGCTCAAAAGAATTGGATTGGAACAGTTGAAAAGATTAAGAGCCGACTCGAAAAATGGAAATGACTTGTACCAAATTTATCATACAGAGGACATGATTTGGTTACTAACAATTTGGTGGCTTCTTCTTTGTGGCACCGAATGGCTTGCATTGATCCACCGGCTTACTTACTTGGAAAAATCCAGTCTGTTTTATTAGACTTTTTTTGGGACAAGTTACACTGGATACCACACAACATCTTGTATTTAAAAAAAGAAGAAGGAGGCCAAGGACTTATACATGTACAAAGCAGGACTGCAGCTTTTCAGCTACAATTCATACAACGATTTCTCACTAGTTCAGAAAACTTTGCTTGGAAATCAGTGGCCTGTACTATTCTTAAATCTGTTGACGAACTCTGTTTGGATAAACATTTATTTTTGATGAATCCAAAAAGAATTAATACATCAAGGCTTCCTGTTTTTTATAAAAATTTGTTTAAAGTATGGGACCTTTTTAAAGTGAAAAGAACTGAGAACACAAATTCTCTTTTTTGGTTATTGGAAGAACCCATGGAAGAACCCATGATTTATGGTGCTCGTCTGGACTTTGTAGATATGTGTGGACAATCAAATGAGGTTTTTATTCAATCCAAGATCGCAACATTGGGGTGATTAATTAATGTGACTGGTCCAAATTTTAAAAATGTGTCTAGTTTATTAGGTATTAAATCAATTAGAATTGTTGAAAAATGTCTTCGTAAATTGCAAGCTGTGGTTACAGTTAAAGAATCGAATATGCTTGATTCTTTTTTTTGTCAAAGAATGTTTGCCTGAGGATAAAGATACTCTTCCTAAGTGTTTTTTGTCCCCAGATTTAGGGGATTACTCTGGAGTTTTTTTAGAAAATGTACCAGATATGGATTTATATGAAGTTAGGGGGAAAAAATTTTACAATGCTTGTGTAAAAGTTTTCAATAAAAAAGGCCTACATGAAAGAGTTGATTCACCCTGGCGCACTATCCGTGAATTTCATGAAGATGTAAAACCAGAGTGGAGAGCACTATATAAGCCACCATTAACAAAAAGAATTGGAGACTTACAGTGCAGAATTATACATGGCATAGTTGCTGTTAATTCTTTTATTTCTATTTTAAATCCAAATGTTACACAAGAATGTCCTTTTTGTTCTCAAAGAGAGACTATTTTTCATGTATTTATGCATTGCTCAAGACATAAGCCGTTATTTGACTTGTTGAAAGATATTTTTATTTGTTTTGATGAGAAGTTTACTGTACCAGGTTTTATTTTTGGTTTTAAATATACCCGAGGAAGACAATATGAATGTCAATTGATCAATTTTATTATAGGCAAGGCAAAAATGGCAATATATGTTAGCAGAAAGAAAAGAATTTAACAAAAAGGTGATTATTATGTTGTAATGATGTTTACGGCTATGATTAAATCAAGACTTCTAATTGATTTTTATTTTTATAAAGCTACAAATTGTCTAGAAGTCTTTGAAAATATATGGTGTCATAGAGGGGCATTGTGTTATGTTACTGAAAAGGAAATTTACTTTTCACTTTTTCTATAAACATGATATGATGTATATTTTAAATGTAATGGTTTTATGTTTGTAAACAGTTCCTGTAATAAATGTTTTTTGAAAAATCAAAATCTCTCTCTCTCTCTCTCAATTTCAATTCAATTTAAGAGTGCTTTATTGGCATGACAAAAATCATACATTTGTATTGCCAAAGCAATTGCAGCTGGACTGCTTAAAAATAGTACACATGTATTAACAGAAATAAAAATAATAATATAATATAATAATAATAATATATATAAAGTATTAAGCATGTAGTGCAAAATGAATTAATGTATGTAAGTATATAAACTAGAAATAAAAATATACAAAATATAGTAAAATATACATGTAAGTAATATAATACAGTAATTTGGCATAATATAATCTACATGTGCTGGAAACATCAGATCAGGGCAGGTTGAGTGTTTTATTTTCTGTGGTGACAGGCAGACACATATTGAGCAGCAAACACACAGCAGTTCTTGTGTTCTCCTAACAGATACGACAGTTTCTCCTGGCTTGAAAGAGTTTTAAATGTCTGATGGATCTGCTGTACTTTATCATAGAACACTGTCCGTATATCTGTGTATTTGGGGCATTCTGTTAGGAAGTGCAGTTCTGTTTCCATCTGATTCAGATCACAGTGCGAACACAGTCTCTGCTCTGGTGGCAGCCATGTTTTTCTGTGTCTGCCCGTCTCTATCATCAGCTTGTGTCCGCTAAGTCTGTATCTGGTCAACGTGCTTCTCAGTTTCTTATCTGACACTGTGTACAGATACTCTGCCATACTGTACTCTCTCTTTAGGGCCAAATAGCATTGCACTTTACTCTGTTGTTGTGTTTGCCAATGAGTGATGCAATTCTGTTTGATTTGTGCAGTAATCTGACTGATTCTGATGTTGTGATTCAGAGCAGCAGTAGATGTTAGTGAAGCATCAGGACTGAAGCTCTGGATCAGCTGATGGAGGGGCTTGCTTTCATTGCTCATCTCTTGGTATTGCAGGGCTTTATAATGATATGATTGAGGGTCACTGAGCTTCAGATGTTTCCAGAATTTAATTGCCTTTTTTGTATCTTTATGATTAGAGGCTATTTGCCTAATTCTGCCCTGCATGCATTATTTGTTGTGTGACAGTGCACGTGTAATAGATTTTTACAGAGTTCTGCATGCAGGATCTCAATTGGATGTTTTTCCCATTTGGTGAAATCTTGATTTGGATTTGTCAGTGGACCCCACACCTCACTGCCATAGAGTGCAATGGGCTCAATTACTGATTCTAATATTTTCACTCAAATTCTAATAGGGATTTCTATAGGACATTGACGTTTTATGGCGTAGAAGGCCTTGCGTGCTTTATCTCTCAGTTCATTCAGATATATATGCAACAAAAACATGCATGTACAGTATATTTAAAACAGTAAACCACAGTAAACTGTTAGAATCATAGAATTATACCGAACAATTTATAATTCAATGGGTGTGATCTCGGTGTATGTGTGTGTGTTGTGTGTGTGTGGGTGTGTGGGGTGTGTGTGTGTGTGTGTTGGGCGCATTTACTATTGTGAGACTTCTCTTTTTGTGACAGGCATCAATGTATCTTGCTGCTAGTAAGATACAGTCTTGTTTTTCACCTAATAAATATTGAAGTTGTGTTTTCTTGTTTTCGTATCTCCTCTTCTCTCTCTCTCTCTCTCGCTCTCTCTCTCTCTATCTCATTAGGCTACAATCTTAAAAATAAAGGTGCTTCAAAAGATGCCATAGAAAGGTTCCAGAAGAACCTTAACATTGCAGAATTTTTTGTGGCAACTAGGTTCTTTGTGGCAAAAAAGAAGGTTCTTCAGATTATAAAAAGATTAGAAAGAGATGGTTCTTTAAAGAACCTTGACTGAAATGGTTCTTCTATATGGCATCGCTGTGAAGAACCTTTTAAGCACTTATTTTTAAGAGTGTACACAAGCCTATCCTATTTTTGCGGCCATGAAAATAGTTGAATTGAAAAAAAGTTAAATTTACAAAAATGTCTGGAGCATTTTTGTTTAATAAAGTTTTTGTCTTTTAAAATAACAAACAAGAGGCCAATGGCCAACAGCGAGTTGACAACGTTTGATCAATATAGCCTCTCAAATCAATACTTGACTTACAATAAAATCCATAGATATAAAACACTTCAAGAATATCACAGTTAATTTAAATGTTTATTATGTTAATGTCACTGGTGATGATTTATAGATGTATAAAAAATGCTTTAAGCAAATGTAAAAAATGTTCCCTTTCAGTCGGTCACTCTCGACGTCACGTCGGATGACCGACGAAATTGGGATGTCGCTTAGAGAGACCATTCTACTTTGAATGTAAACTAAACGAGCCAATGCAAATTGGCATGCGATTATTGAATCCAGCTGCTGCTGATCACAGCGTGAGTATAAGTAGGCAGCAGGTGCAGCGCATATTCAGCTTTTCGCTTCGGAGCCGAGCGATCACATCGTTCTGCTCATGACTACTCTACTGAGAGAAGAAGACAGAACGAGTTCAGATCGCTCTTGGAGAGCTCTTCGTGTTGGACGGCGCTTCAGCGGTGGTGGTTCCCCCTGTCGAGTGGGTTGCACACATCAGACTGCACTACCCCCTGTTTGTGTTGCAAATGATCATCTCCCCTGTGCGCCTCAGCACGCTAAAAGAGCTTTTTCCCCTAAAAGAGCAATTTCGGGTGCGTCATTTTAAAGACGACGTTGCTTGGCAAACTTGACGTTACGTCTTTATAAAGACGATGTGGGTCTTGCTCTAGACAACGTATCACCCGGGCGTTTTTGGATGCGGTCGTTACCTGGCGCTGGGTGATGGTCACGATCGCTGCCTCTCGTGCCTGGGCATGAAGCACGCTGAGGTGGCTTTCGTGGATGGTTCATGCTCCCATTGCGGGGGTATGGCAAAAGGGGTATAACCATCTCGGAGTTGCGGACCGGACTTCGTTACCTGCAAGGGGGCGGAGTGCCCCGTGCCACTGCCCAGATCTAGGGTTCCCTCTGGTGGGTCGCCGAGGGCGGTCTTTTTTGGCGGTGGGCGGACTGGTCTTACGGTAACGGTGAGGAATTCCCCTAAGAGAGAAAAGGGATGCCCAAGCCCGCCGGCACTTCGAAACAAGCGGAGCTCTCAAAAGAGCAGGCTGGACCCTTCCGGGGGGTACCACCTGTTTCTTCGAGGCTCCCCCCGACGATCAGATGTCGGTTGCAGCATCGGAGGGTGAGCCAGAGCTTTCTGGAGGGGAAGATTCGGCTGCGCTGCTCTCCTTCGGGACCGTAGCAATGCCTGGATCGGATCAAGAAATAATGGCTATGCTTTCCCGGGCAGCCGTAGGGGTAGGGCTCGAGTGAAGCCTTTCACCGTGTCCCGAGCCCTCAAGGTTGCACGACTGGTTCTCGGGGTGGTCCGCGCTGGTTCTCAGCGCCCTGCCCCAGTGCCTTTCTTCCCATAGGTGCATGAGGAGCTCACCAGGTCAAGGACGGCACCTTTTACTGCCAGAAACTGATCTGCTGGTTCCTCCTCCCTCACCACCCGCGATGGTGGGGCAGCTAGGGGGTTACAAAGGTCCCCCCGGTGGAGCGGTCGGTTGCGATGCAGTTGGTCCTAATACCGCCTCCAACCGGCAGGGAGATCCGTGCCTCCTCTCCCGGGTCTGTAGGGACTCGGCTGGCCAGCGATGCCTATACAACCAGTGGAGAAGCTGCCTCTGCCTTACACACTACGGCGTTACTGCAGGTTCATCAGGCAAAGGCACCGAGGGACCTGCAAGAGGGTGGTCATGATCCGGAAGTTCTAAAAGAACTCCCGACCGTGGTAGGACTCGCGCAACGAAGCGAAGAAGGGTTACGGCGCGGTCTCGGGTCGTGCCATGTACAGATGTGGTCCCGCTGAGCGCCAATTTGGCTGGGACTGGGCTGACATGCGCGAGGACGGACAAGACCGATCTTGAACGCCCCCGTGTCCCAGGGCCGGTGCCTGTCGGAGAAGGTGGAGAACGGCCCAGCGGGTTCTCCGCTGACCGAGAAGATGAGGCCACCTCAGTAAATCCTGAGGGTGCAGCTGCTGCAGTCGCGAGGGAGGCCCCCTGCCACGCAAACAAGAGCATCCGGCGCTCTGCGGCACTCAGCAAAGCTGTGCCGTGGAGCAGGAGCAGGCAGCCGCCACGCACGTCCGGCCCCGCCAAAAATGGTGGCAGCGAGAGAGCAATGGGCCCGGAGACGGGCGACCAGAGGTGGAGGACACGGGATCTTCAGGAGATGGTGACATCACCACTCCCTCCCCCGGAGGAGGGCGGGCGGAGAATCTTTTCCACCAATGACCTGGTCGTTTTGGTGGTACCCAATATCGACAAAGAGCAATTCCTTAATTTTGTGGGTCCAAGGGGACAGGGGAGTTGTGGACGAATCTAGTAGTATCACACTCACTATCCTCTCTCGCCAAGTGAGCAGCAGTGGGGCGGATCAGGGAGGACGAACCAAAGGATACCCACGCAACTGGCCTCAAATGCAGGTCAGTGTTTCCAACACTCGACCCCGCTCGGGACCCCCCTACCTGGCAAAGCGAAGACCGGGCAGGGTCCTGCGTTATGCACGCATGTCCTGCTTGCGGGTACGGCTGTAGTTCCGTTGGTGCCACTTGCGTGGCGTCTGGGAGCCTGGCTAGAGCTAACCAGCCCGTCTCGATGGCTCCGTCGAACCGTCAGGCTCGGCTACGCGATTCAGTTAGCACGGCGCCCTCCCAGGTTCAGGGGCGTCCACTTTAAGTCAGTGAAAGCAGCAGATGCCCATGTCTTGCGTGCAGAGATCGCCGTCCTACTGGCGAAGGACGCGATAGAGCCGGTCCCTCCAGCCGATATGAAGACGGGGTTTTACAGCTACTACTTCATTGTACCCAAGAAAGGCGTGGGTTACGACCAATCTTGGACCTGCGTGTCTTGAACCGGGCCCTTCACCGGTTACCGTTCAAGATGTTGATGCAGGAACGCATCTTCGGGTGCTTCCGTCCCCGAGATTGGTTTGCAGCGGTCGACCTGAAGGACGCGTACTTCATGTGTCGACCCTTCCGCACCACAGACCATTACTGTACTGCATCCGAAGGACGAGCATATCAGTACGAGGTCCTGCCCTCCGGGCTGTCCCTGTTGCCCCGAGTCTTCACGTAAGTTGCGGAGTTAAACCTGTTACTGAGAGAACAGAGGCATTCGCATTCTCAACTACCTCGACGGAGCAGTCTCAGGATCAGTTGTGCGAACACTGGGATTTGGTGCTCTCACACCTCAGCTTGTTGGGCTTTCGGGTCAACTGGGAAAAGAGCAAACTCTCCCCAACGCAGAGGATCTCTTTTCCCGGTATGGAGGGGACTCGGTAAGAGCAGGATGGTGGTCCCACTGAAACAGTTTCAGAGGCTCCTGGGGCATATGGCGCCCACGGCAGCAGTCACGCCACTGGGGCTACTCCATATGAGACCGCGGCAGCACTGGCTCCATGGCCGAGTCTCGAGGTGGGCGTGGCAACGCAGCACTTTTCGGGTCCAAGTTACACCGGCCTGCCGACAAACCTTCACCCGGTGGTCAGACCTGTTGTTTGTCTTGGGCCGAGGAGTGCCCTGGAGAGGTCCCAGGCATTCTGTGGTTTGCCGGTATGCCTCACCAAAGGCTGGGGGGCCAGTACAAGGGGCATGCAGTTCAGGGTTTGGACTGGGCACCAACTGCACGAGCTGCCTCAGTTGCTGGCAGTGCACCTTGCAGGGGGCGTCTCAATAGGCGCTTACGAGGCAAGATGTACTAGTCCGACGGACAACACAGCGACCTTTGAGTATATCAACCGACACGGTGGTCGGCGCTCCGTCGCTTATCGCAACTCGCCCGCACCTCCTCCTCTGAGTCAGAAGCATGGAGGGTGCTTCGTGATGTTCACATTATGGGCTGCTCAACCGGGGCAGACGACGAGCTGCCCGAGCGCGCTACCAGGAAGATGGTGACTCCCATCCCCAGACGGTCAGATGGTGGAGACGTTTCGGAGACGTTCAGGTAGACCTGTTTGCTTCTCCAGAAATCTCTCACTGCCAGTTGTTCTTCTCCCGTGCCGAGGGAACACTAGGCACGGACGCACTGGCACACAGCTGACCACGGGGCCTGCACAAGTATGCGTTTCCCCAAGTGAGCCTTCTGGGCCACAGTTGCGGCAAGGTCAGGGACGGGACGAGGAGCAGATACTCTTGGTAGCGCCATATTGGCCTAGTCGGACTTGGTTCCCCGAACTGATGCTCCTCGCGTCAGCCCCTCCTTGGCCGATTCCTCTGGGGAAGGATTTACTGACTCAGAGACGGGGCACCTTTGGCACCCGCGTCCAGACCTCTGAAAAATTCATGTCCGGTCCCTGGACGGGACGCCGAGGTTCTAGGTGGGCTACCTCCAGCGGTGGTAAACACCATCGCTTCAGCGGGAGGCATACGCTTGAAGTGGAACTGTCGGTGAGTGGTGTCTTCTGCCAAACGACCCCCTAAATGTGCCGATCGGAGTTGCTGTCCTTTTTGCAGCAAGGGTTGGAGCGAAGGCTGTCTTTCTCCACCTTTAAAGTTTATGTCGCTGCAATCGCTTCTAACCACGACCCGTAGAAGGAGGTCGTTGGGGAAGCATGACTTGGTTGTCAGGTTCCTTAAGGGGGCGGGAAGTTTAAATCCTCCACGGCCGCCCTCTATATCCTCTTGGGACCTGACTCTGGTGCTCTCGGCACTACAGCAGGGCCCATTTGAGTCTTTTTTGCAGGCGGTTGAGCTGAAGTTCCTTCAATGGAGACTTTGCTCGTGCTAGCATTGGCCTCCATCAAGAGGGGAGGGGACCTGCACGCATTTTCGGTCAAAGATTCGTGCCTAGAGTTCGGGCCGGCTGATTCCCAGGTAACCCTGAGGCCCCGGCCCGGCTACGTGCCCAAGGTTCCCGATACTCCCTTCAGGGATCAGGTGGTGAACCTCCAAGCGCTGCCCTCGGAGGAGCCAGACCCAGCCCTAGTTTTGCGCTGTCCAGTCCGAGCCTTAAGGTGCTACGTAGACCGGAAGCAAGCTTAAGGACCTCAGACCAGCTCTTTGTCTGTTACGAAGGCCGGCAGAAGGGGAATGCCATCTCAAAGCAGAGGATGGCCCACTGGATAGAGGATGCCATCACCCTGGCTTATCAGGAACAGGGTATGCCCTGCCCGCTCAGGTTGCAAGCTAACTCTACTAGGAGTGTTGCATCCTCCTAGGCGCTGGCTCGTGGCACCTCGCTGGCAGATATCTGTAGAGCTGCGGGCTGGGCGACCCCTAACACATTCGCTAGATTCTATAGCCTTCGTGTGGAGCCGGTATCCTCCTGTGTTCTCACCTCAAACAAGTAGAAGCACTGAGAGGCCCCGGCTTAGGGTCGGCTTGCAAAACCACTCCAGAAAGTCCATACAGTAGACCCTGTTGAGTACCTCCGTCCCCTCGGCAGCCAGACGTAGCAGAATGTCCGGCGCCAGGCCCTCACTCTATGAATCCTTGAGAACAGGTAGAGGGCTGGGTTCCATATGTAGAAACCTAAGTGGATCCCATATGTGTAAATTCCACGGTATAGCCTTGAGCCCGTGTTCCCCCGGCAGACTTCTGCCATTCCAAGAGGGTTCAATCACCTCCATTCTTCCATATGCACCTAAAGGATGTCCATATGTGTATTGCTTCCGAAAACCACCTTCGGGAAGGTTCAAGCTTCCGTAAACATCCCTGTTCCAAGTAGAACGGGTAAGTTTTCCCAGTGTTATCCAGTCATACTCATTGGGTAGTGCCATAGCAGCAGTAGCTGGTCCTCTTGTGCAAGCTCTGGCCTACGCCAAAAATTAGGGGTGCAGGTGGCTTCCACAGGACATTGGAAGGGGCAGTAGCTGTGGCCTTTGGTAGGACCCAATTTCGGCGGTCCTCCGACGTGACGTCGAGAGTGACCGACTGAAAAAAACGTCTCGGTTACGTATGTAACACTCGTTACATGAAGGAGGGAATGGAGACGTCACGTCACGTCCCGTCGCCACAGCTCCTGTACCACCGCTGAGCGGCCCGGGTCACCGGCTCGGCTCCTCAGCGACAACCTGAATATGCGCTGCACCTGCTGCCTAATTATACTCACGCTGTGATCAGCAGCAGATGGATGCAATAATCGCATGCCAATGTGCATTGGCTTGTTTTGTTTACACTCGAAGTAGATTGGTCCCTCTAAGCGAGATCCCAATTTTGTCGGTCCTCCGACGTGACGTCTCCGTTCACTCCTTCAGGGAACGAGGGTTACATACGTAACCGAGACGGTTCCCCCTCCACGTTTTTGCTGTGAACACGGTATACATAATGTGAACTTTAATAGGCTGCAGAAAATATAGTGTGGAATCATCTCAAAACTTAATCTTGAACTCGTAAAGGGAACCAGGAAGCAGAACGAAAAAGGAAAACATTAAGGGGGCACAGCATGAAAAAACCATCACTGGAGGGAAAGTAGGCAGTAATAGTCCCTAGTCATCACTGAGAGCACAAAGAGGGGGAGTGCAAGGTAGGTAGGGTGTGTGTGGTGTGGTGTGTGTGGTTTGTGTGTGTGTGTGTGTGGTGTGTGTGGTGTGTGTGTGTGTGTAGGAGGGAACAACAGACCAGGGACACTACTCTGAAGAAATATGATCTTAAAAAGATGCAGTAACCACTCATAAAAAGTTATGAATTGCACTGGGTATCAAACCATGTATCTGATGCCAATGTGATTTAGCTTTTTTCTTGGCATACGTTTTCTTTAAAATAAAAATACTGGCTTGCAGTGGTGGAAAGAGTACTGAAAAATTTCTACTTAAAGGGATAGTTCACCAAAAAAAAATTTGATGTTTATCTGCTTACCCCCAGGGCATCCAAGATGTAGGTGACTTTGTTTCTTCAGTAGAACACATTTGATGATTTTTAACTCCAACAGTTGCAGTCTGTCAGTCGTATAATGCATGGCTATGGTAACAAAATCTATGAGAGTAAATAAATCATGCACAGACAAATCCAAATTAAACACTGCGGCTCGTGACGACACATTGATGTCATAAGACACGAAACGATCGGTTTGTGCAAGAAAACGAACAGTATTTATATCATATTTTAACTCTAATACACCACTATGTCCAACTACTGTCTTTGGGCGCGTGCAGGCATCCGGTGCGTGAGGCGTGTACGCGCTCTGGCATAGTTTACATTAATGGGTGTGTTGATATCCAGCCGAAGAACAATCAACCATAACTTCAGGCGTTCAGAAGTTGGGAATACGTGGAAAGTCACCAATCCCGAATGAGTTCGCGTGAGAGAACGTAACCTTTTAGTTTTAAGTCGGTTTGAACAAAAACGGTAAGCGCAAGGGAAGGACAATTTGGATTAGCCTGTGTTCGTACTAAAAGAAGGGTAACTGTGGAACACGAGCATGACGTATACGCGCGAGAGATCACTTCCGGCGCTTGCGTTAACTACTTAATTTTTCATATTCATTCGTTTTAAATTTGTACTGCACATAGAATAACATATAAATGACACAGACTCACAATTCTGGCTTCATCTTCAGCATTCTTCTCCTTTCTTGAAGGGCTTCCATCACTCATGCTCAGTGTCATCAGACTCACAGTTTGCAGTCTTATGAGAGGAGCTTCCTTCACTTGACACATCAGAAGTCTGGGCCAATTCTATTGAAAAAGGATAAAAAAAAAAACACTAATTTCAGTCATTTAAATTTACATTAGGACTGTAAAAATGGTAAAATAATTTTGAGTATGCTGAGAACTGTCTAATACGAGTGTCAAATCGTAAACTTATTTTTTATTTTTTTACATACTTCATTCTAGGGTCAGTTAAATGAAACATTGTGCAATATTCACATGGAGGCCTGAAACAATTTAATTATTTATTTAATCTGATTATTAAATACATTTGTATTATTTTAATGAGTAACATGAGTTATGAACAGTGTACTACATTAGAATTAGAATAAAATAGCATGTGTTAAGAATTTATCTTACTAATAATTTATTATTTATAATGTGAAAAGATAATACAGATAGATTCAGACATATTTCTCCATTAAAACTTAACTTTGTATATCTGGAAATATTTAGGACATTTTAAAACCAAAAATAGCATGCCATATGAATTGATAAAGTACCTGCATGCTCTGCCAGTGGGCACTGAAGGAAATTGAAAGACTGATGGATTTACAGTTTAACGTACCATTAACTCACTTTCACGATGCTTGCATAAACTTAATTGTCATAAGAAAAACTTGATGGTAGCGCGTTTGCGTCTTGACGCAGATATGACGACATGACATACATGATGTTCAGCACTGAGAACAAGCAACGTACAGATTACGCAGTTCACTGTGCATGCCATTTGTTAAAGTTGTCATCACTTAACATCCTGTTCAAATGGAGACAGAGGTCAAGTTCATGCCACATACAGTCCACAAAGTGGTGCATACTGGGAACAAAATACACACACACACAGTGAACAACAGCAGGAATGTTTCTAAGTAAAGTTAAATGAAATATACTGTAGAAATTTAAAAATAAATGTATTGATCAGTATGAATGTTAGTTCTGTTCTAGTGTTTTAGGCAGTATTTTTTAATAAGATAGCACAATGAAAAGCTGAAGCCCATCACTGGCTTCCTGTGTGAAGTCTGAACAGGATATAGTTGCAGCTGTGGAAAATATATTTTACATATGAGTTGAAAATATACTTTCATTCAAATTCATGCAAAAACCCTGGGAATTCCATAGTATCAGGGTGGTGATTTACATACATATAAGCCCCCACTGACATTTCCTTCATAAAGTTTAATTAAGATTAAATTGAGGACAGAACCTTCAAGTATTTTTGCACCATCCAGCCCGGACAGTTACAGCTGCTAAATCATGCAGTTCTGTATCGATCTGGGCTTCTTGACACATTACCTACTCGTTACACCTACTCGGTGACATTTCCGATCAGATCGGAAAAGTTCATAAAGTTTAATTTGATAAAAATACTGGCCATTTGTTTGTAAATGTAATCCATCCATGTACAGTATATCTAATTTTCATTTGATTGAGCAGAATATATATTATACTACATACGTATATACATACACATATACTCACTCAAAAAACTTAAGTTGATTACATTAAGCATTATGATTTTGTGCAGCCTTGTAGGTGTACTTGCATAGAGGTTCAGTTTTCTCAAATGAATCCACTGATTTGCAGTGCTAACGTTGTAAGGCCTAAGTAGACATAGTTTACATTTTTGTGCAAAAAGCAAGAACCACTGGATCACTGAACAGTGCTATTTCAATTTTAAGTTATATATGTTTTATATTTATTATACAATATATGCAAAGCTACGTTTAATATGATACTACACTTCTTGTATATATTTGATTAATTAATTGTATTAATATATAATTAATTTAACCCTTCAGGACACTTTTATGTTGAATGTGTACAGCCAGTCTTTCAGAAGCCTTTGAAATAGGAAGTGCACAAATGATCACATCACGTTCAGCAAGATACAAGGGGAAGGAAGCTCTCAAACATTCAGAGCATCAGTCTTCTTCTGATGAACTCAGGCATTGTTTGAGGATACAGCATTAAGTGACAATATTTAACATTTTATCTACATAGTGGCTATTTAAATCCCTTAATAAGTAACTAATGGATTGCACTTGTTGCACTGTGCTCTATAAACAGTGAGAAATTAAATTAAACAATGTTCAAAAATGAAAACAATGGGATTCTGAAACAATACTCACTGCTTATTAGTAATTGTAGTAGCAACTGAAGTGCCATAAATGATGACAACATATATTCCCAGGTGCTGAACTTTGATGCAGAGATGGTTTTCTGGAGCTGTTTAATGTCTGTTTTTCTCTGGCTCAGAGGTTAGTAAAATGAAACGAGAAATTTGTTATTTTTGCATGACCGCTGTTTTAAGTTGTAAATTAAGTTGTACATTTTAGTGAATTTTATACAATAAAAGCATTTAATTTTCAGTTATGGTCTAGAATCGAGGGGATAAGTATTAACATAAGTAAAAATGAAGGCAGGCCTAACACAAAGGCATTGACAGTGTACTCTGTCTGTGAAAACCTAGTAGGTGAACCAAGATGAGTGTCGTGGAAAATATTTAGGACCCATACTAAAACAAAAGACACAGTTAGAAAATGTCCGTATTAAACTATTAAAAACGTACATTGTATAAATCTGATGAAAATGTACTCACCCTTAGGCCATTCAAGATATAGATTCTGTCTCATCGGAACAGCTTTGGGAAATTGTCGCAGTGAAGGGTCCCTCAGAAAGAGAGTTCAACAAGTCATAAAACCACCTCAAAAATAATCCACAGGACGGACCAATCAATTCAATAACGTCTTAATTGAATCAAACCGTGTCAGAAAATATGACCTAAACACATCTGGAGAGTGGCTGTAAGGTTGTTTGTGTAAAAATGTTAATGTTGTTTAGCAAAAGTGAAAACTTACCTTAAAATGCATATATCATTACTCATATCTATTTGGGGGAGGAGGGGGGTGGGGGTTCATCAGTTCCAGTTGAGGTTAGTAGACACCATGAAATTGTTGAATAAGACAATCTCTGAAAACTCAAATGCAATCACATCAGCCAGTCAATGTTTAGACAGAGCTTATTAAATCAATGCCAGTTCAAAGTTACTATCAATGGTTATGAGGATAATGCTTCTTCACTGACCAATTGATGTAAAGGATCAGAAGATCCATTGTGCTCCGTAATCCTATTCTTTATTTAATTTCCACAATTCTGTCAAAGAGCAGAAACATCAAATCTAACACAAAGCTGTTCAAATCCCTCACTGAGAGCTGAAACAGAAAGTAAAGAATAAACAGAGTTAGCCTACTCAAAACTATTTAAATCCAAAACCGACTGCAAACCAAATGAGACATCAATTCATAATCAACTCAGGTAAAGTCACTTTTACTTTTTCACTTTTGCATGTATGCATGTTCATGTTTTATAATCACTGTTCAATGAACTTAAATTAACTTTTTAATCATTTTATTGTGTTCCTTTTTTTTCTCAGAACATCACATTTCACAATATGTCATGGGCAATGGAAAATCAAGGCCTCTGATGACCCAGGACTCAAGACAAAATATTAGGAGGAGAAATAAAAAACTCACTAAGCATGACCCAGAGGATGAGGTTTGATTTGCGGATGCCCTGCGGAAAGACAAACATTCAAAAGTACTGTCTACGAAAGACTACAGTTTGGCAAAACTAAATCTTCCAAGAAGCTATCACATCCGTTACTGCCATCTATCATCAGCACAAGTCTAACCAGGAACAATTTTCAAGGCAGAGCTGGGAAATGTGCAACCTTGTCTTTGTAGACGAGAACAATCCACAAAGCTGACAGACCTAATTTAGTTTACAGTGAATATACTGGCCCCTAATGGAAATGTAAGGACCTCGTGAAAACTCTTAAAAGATTTAGATGGGTGTGCGATTTGTAAATATTTTTGGAAATATGTTCCATTTAAGCATTTAAATAATTTCTGAGCAGTTTCTGTTTGTCTTTAAAACAGAACTTTCCCTTTGTCGTTGTCAGTAGAAGCAATTAATTCGGATTAATTGAATTTCTGCAAACCATGCATTAAAACCATCTTCCAAACCAGCATTAAAAATATGCATTTTTGTATCTGAAGAATAACCATCTTAAAAAAAAAAAAACATCCAATACTACTGTGATTTAAAATGTAGCTTAAATTCTCAAAGATGTGGTAAGAATTGCATTAGATAGCAAACGATGCATCAAATGATGCAAGAACTTTTCTCAGATCTAGCTTCTCTTTCCTGATGCCAAAGTAATTTTGGCAATGTTTTGCATGTATCTTTTTTTTAATTAAATTAATTTGTTTGATATTCTGTTTGATATCTCTAATACATACCAAATTCAGTCTTTTTAAGTGTTGCAAATACATTTTATGGCCACTGGAGAAAGCAAATCTTAAGAACAAAGGAACATTAAATACTGCAGGCTCCATTTCATAATTTAATTTTTTACAGTACCTCAAACAGTAGAGATAGTAGAGTTGTTGACAGACGAAGGTCAAAGTAGCTCTTCAGTTACAGCTGAACCTCACAAAGTTTGTTTTAACAGCCCAGGTGTTTAACCAACCACACATGATGGCATACAGAGAAGATATATACAATATATAATTTTTTAGTCCACATCCTGTTAAAATGAAGACATAGAGGTAAGGTCAAGGGCCATATGTCACCAGTCACAACCCGTAGTGATGCGATTGCCCCCCCCCCCCCCAAAAAAAAAAACACACACAAACACACATGGATTTGGACTGTTTCTCTCAAATACATAATCACAGTTTTAGCCTCAGAACAGGCTACACTTGATGTGTTTGTTTAATGGTGTTACTATAAAACACCATAACTATAAAACACCTAGCAACAACCCAAAACACCTTAGCAACCCCATAGCAATGTAGTAAAAACCATTAGGTCCACCTAAGCAACCATATAGCAAAATCTTGGCACTCACCCACAATGCCTCATGATTATGATAGCAATTACTTTAAATGTAATCCATTCATACACGTATGATTACTTTTTACTACATTTAGCGAACACATTCACTCAAAAAAAAAAGTTTAAGTGAACTTCTTATATAGAATTAACATATTTTATTAACATGTACATTTCAGGACACTTTTATGCTGAATGTGTACAGCCAGTCTCTCAGAATCCTTTGAAATAGAAAGTGACCAGGGGTGGTTCTAGGGTGAGTGGATACCCAGGGCTTAGCCCAGAGACATCCATGTATGTGTCAGAATACAAGAGATGCACTTCAAATAAAATATGTTTAAAAGTTACATTGGCAAAGAGACAAGTATATTTAAACACGCAGGGCTCTAGCCTACACATACATACACAGGAGCTCCTGCATGCATTCACTTACAAATTGCTTAAATAATGTTAAGAGATTATGTTTAAATATAAATTAGAATCACAGGAAATATGAAATGATAGAAATAGATACTTTTAAAAAGGAGAGAAAATGCCAGTAGGTGGCAGCAAGCCAGTCTTAATGATGGACGAATGCAAAGTCGTTGAGTCATTTATTCAATCGATTTCTTCAAAACGGCTGATTCATTCAGGAAGGAAGTTTTATTAAAGGTGCACTAAGCGATTTTCGAAAAAACACTTTTGACCACTGTGTCAGACCGAGTCCCAAAACAAACTCGCAGCCAATCAGCAGTAAGGGGCGTGTACGTCTAGTATTGATTGGGAGAAGAGAGTGCTCTTCGTAAATGTGCACAGGATGGATATTAGCAGATCGACCATAGATAGCGAGAGATGGCAGATAAAAAAGAGGAACATATTAGAGAAACAAAACATTAAAAAGACTAAAACAGGCAAGAGATAAGACTGATAAATAGAGGATCAGCTTTTCAGCGGTGGAGCGAAATAAAGGCGCGGAAGGAACGGGGGACGCGAGTTGGCTTTGTTTCTTTGATAGGTGAGTACGTAAAAATTTGCAACACTTTCCATGGGCTTGCTTGAATATGCGCGGCCGGCCGGCATGGCAGACCTCCAACATCGTCGCTGCCAAGGTTGTGTACGTACGTTTGGGGCGGAGTTATCAAAATAGGGCGAGGTCCTGTTGGGGGATGGCCATGGTTTGTTGTGGCGTAATATTAGGCTGGTTCGAGTGCACTGGTTGCACAGAACGATCGATTTGCCGAAGAAAGAGAAAGTCTGCACAGACATTCCTAAAGCTAAAACAATGTTCATATAAATCGCTTCTAAATTACGTGCGTTGGGCTAGAAAGGTCTGTGCATATAATACTGATTAAAAGCAGAGTTCGTTGCTTACCGTAAAACAATCTAATTTTGACAGGGTTGAGATCAGAATATGAAGTATAGTACAGTAAGTTACAAATACTGCAGCAGCAGGCATTTGCTGTTTAAGTGCGGTTTACCGGTAATAAAAATACAGTCGGGCCTTTCGCTTAGGCCCACCTAGCGCCACCAGGAAGTGACCAAATTATCACAAGCATCAGGTTCAGCCAGATATAGGGGGAAGGAAGCTCTCGGATATTTAGCACATCAGTCTTCTTCTGATGACCTCAGGCACCGTTTGAGGACACAACATTAAGTAAGTTACTTATTTAATTTTTTTTTAAATCCCTTATTAAATATGTATTATTTAAATCCCTAATTAAATAACTAGTTTATTGCAAATGCGGCACTGCACATGCTCCATAAACAGTGAGAAATGAAACTATGTTGTCATTCTAAAACAATACTAAGTGGTTACTGGGAACTGAAGAGCCGTAAATAATGACAACATTTATTCCCAGGCGCTGAACTTTGATGCAGAGATGGTTTTCTGGAGCTGTTTACTGTCACTCTTTCTCTGGCTCAGAGGTTAGTAAAATATAACTACATAAAATGGTTATGTATGACAGTTTTAAGTAGTAAATAATCAGTGTTTAGTCTTTTCATGTAGAGAATTTTACACACAAACAAAAAAAATCTTTAATTCTCAATTTTTTTCTGCTCTTAGGCCATTGCAGTATTAACAATAAAGTATAATGAGTCATTCCTCACACAAATGAATTACAGTCTACTTTCTGACATCTATGGGGAGGAAACTATTAGGTGAACCAAGATGAGTGTCTTGGAAAAGAATTTAGGCTCATACTAAAACAAAAGGAAATCCATTAAAAATGTTTAATTATGATGTAATGTCACTGGTATAACATTAAAATTGACATTTGTAACATATAAAATAATTGAATTGGTTACTAAATAATTTTGAGTCATTCTGCTTTCAGTGTCACCTACTGCTGTGGAATGGAGTGCTGAAATGCCGAAATCAGTGGTGGGCTTGTCTGGATCATGTGTGGTGATTCCCTGTACTTTCAGCTACCCTGCAAAGGGAAAAACATACACAGAATTTACAGGGATTTGGTATAAAGGATATTATGAATTTATTGTATACCATACAGACACCTCAAAAATCAGTGACACATTCAAAGGTCGCACTAGTCTCACTGGTGATTTGCTCCAAAACGACTGTTCTTTGAAAATCAGCTCTCTGAGCAGCAGTGACACTGGACCATTCCTATTCCGGATTGAGATTAAAGATCTGGACAATTTCAGCTATGGGCAGAATCAAACTTCTGTAACAGTGAAAGGTAAGAGAAATTTGTTCAATTAAAAGGTTTTAATGTTACCTTCACTCTTAAAAATAAAGGTTCCAAAAAAGGGTTTTTATTTTTTCGCAGTGATGACACAGAAGAACCATTTTTTTTAGTTCCCCATGAATATGAAGCTTCTAAAATAGCCACTTTTTTTCATAGCGTGAAGGACATTTTAATCATCTAAAAAAACATTTTCCACTACAAAGAACATTTTGTGCAATGGAAAGATTCCATGGATGTGGATTAAACGTTAGTAGCATGTTCTATAACTTAGCTGTGCATCTGCAGTTTTGAGTGAAAATCAGCCTATGTGTGGAAAATTTTGGCAATATTCACTCGAAAACAATACACCCAATT
This sequence comes from Sinocyclocheilus anophthalmus, assembly GCA_018155175.1. NCBI lineage: Eukaryota > Metazoa > Chordata > Actinopteri > Cypriniformes > Cyprinidae > Sinocyclocheilus > Sinocyclocheilus anophthalmus. The sequence continues at coordinate 55,094 of JADLZN010008265.1, read as the reverse complement.
TACATTTATGCATTTGGCAGAAGCTTTTAAAGTGACACTGCACATATCATTCAAGACTAATATTTCTTTTTTTTCAGTTATGGCATCCTAGAAATCAAACCCACACAACATTGGGTTGCTAGCGCCATGCTCACTGTATGAACTAGGAAGAACAATGAGGATTTCTGATAAGAAAGAATTACAAAACCTGTGCTAATTGAAAGAATACAAGTTGATACTATGATTGAATACAGTATTTGGTAATAATATAGCATAATGAGTAATTTATAAATCTTTTGTTTTTTTTGGAAGCCCGTCATAACATTAGCTAGAATTTTCTGGAAGAAGAAAATCCTCTCCGGATCAAAATTACTGAATCACAACATGAGGGTTAATCACTATGATTTGTTGTGTAATATCCAAATTAATATTTCAATTAATGTGTCAGGTATGAGAAGCGGTGGAAAAACTGTTGCATCAACAATTTGTGTGTCTTCACCAGAAACACCAGAGATTCCTACCGTCTCTGTGGAAGAGGAAATGACATCAGGAAAACCGGTGACTGCTACCTGTGCCGTGTCTCATTCCTGTCCATCAGACCTGCCTCGTGTCACCTGGAACCATGACGGCACACACTCGAGTCTATCACAGCCGCAAAATCCCAGTCAATTGAAGCTTACATCTTACACCCTGACCTTCACCCCTTCTAGAGAAGACCATAATAAACATCTCAGCTGCTCTGCAGAGTTTGAAGTGAAGACAGTGACAGACTACAAAACACTCAAAGTTAAATGTAAGTCGACTATGTGAGTTTAAGACAAATAAATGATCAGATGCTAATTCACATCTTTTCTTGTTAGCTGTTAATAGTTTTAGGACTGTGGTTTGCAACCTTTTTGACTCAAAATCCCCCATTATCGTAATATATTCATATTAATAATGATATATTTCAATACTTTCGAATGATCCTGTGGCCAAAATATGCAACGTCTGCAGAGACCCCCTGGTTGAAAACCACAGTCTTATGAAATGAAATGAATCCTTGGCACAGGGTTAGCCCGGTGAGACCATTGTTGAGGTAATAAATAGTGTTTTATCAACATTTTATCTCAATCAGATCCTCCATATGATGTAAAAGTGGTCTCTAAACCCTCAGTGAAGGAGAATGACTCTGTTGAACTGACCTGCTCCAGTGACAGCAACCTCCTGCAAACAGCATACCGTGTGTCATCCAATATGGGATGTTGTTAGGAAAACAAACTACTCACAAACTGAGGAAGAGAGTATCCGACATACAGCGCCATCCGTACCGCCATACACATGGGTGAAAAAGAGTTCTGGTCCAAGAAATAAGGGCTGGGTAAAGTAGCGGTTTGTTGTGACTGACCCGTATGTTTGGAGAAAGTATTTAAGTATTTGAACCTTAAAAATCAAGGTTCTTAATTAGCATTATGGTTCCATGAAGAACCTTAACTCATTGGACCACTTTCCATTGGACAGTAAGGTTCTTTAAAGTGGAAACGTTCTTTAGATATAAGGTTCTAACACTAAGAAAAAAAGTGGTTCTATTGAAACTGTTCCACTAAACGGTTTTCTTTTTGGATATTCAAGGTTCTTCTAGTGCGTGTCGAGTGTCGTGTAGCATTGTGTATGGTGATGTGTCCTTGTATGTACTCATCTTCATATGGTTCGACAACAAACTTTACGTACTAACTTAATGCTTTAGTTTAAAAACATAGATAAATGAACGAAGTTTGACATGTATAAAAATTATGTGCAATCAGATAATCCAAGCTAAGGTAACGGGCGCTCACTAAACCCTCAGTGAAGGAGAGAGATATGCCTCTGTTGAAAGACTGCTCTAGTAACAGCAACCCTCTGCAAACAGCTACGGGTTTTCAGCTCAACTTGGAAAACAGTAGCAAAGAGCGCAATTTACAAATGGAGAGAGATTCGACATACTGAGGCCATTTCATGTACCGTCATCAAACACAGAGGGATAAAAAAAAAAAACGTTCTGGTTCACAGAACTTAATATACTGTGAAGTATGAGGAAAGGCCTCGGTTCAACCATTCAATCGGTATGTCGTGAAAGAAGATCATATGATTTATGATAGTAATACTCCATTATCTCTCTATTTCTTAGAATCCTCCTGAAATTATAAAGTTGAATTCTTTGCAGACCTAGATTTGACAGTCTGGCCTGGCAGTGGACTCCAACCCTCCCGTGAAAGGTTCAGTGGTTTGTCCAGAATTCTGCGAAAACCTTCCCCACTGTGGTGGTCCAGCACCGCATTAAACAAAATGGTCTCTTACTACACCCGACAGGTGTTGTCGGGTTCCCTGAGACTGTTCCAGTGCTTTGCCAATAACATTCGGGGGAAATTCGTCCATAATTAGAAGCTCCTAAAATGGGAGGCGTCAATTCAGTTCTTTTTAAAACACCTATCATTGTTTATGCGCAAATAATTAAATTAAGATTGTTTGCTCTTTTCACAGGCTAATAAAAATACCTCGCTGTGCATAAGTGTGTAGGTGTTAGTCTGGATTTAGTGTATGTGTGAGGAAAACGCTGGTACGGATCTCTCGTACGCTACACTCATTCATCACCTTTCAAAAAAAAAAAAAAAAATATTTTTCCCCAGTTTGTTCTTGGTATCCTCTTGTTTTCCTGTGTTTCATGCAACTTTAAAACATCCCTTCGGTTTCAGTGGGACCAGAGCTCCAACCCAACCCCCCACAAAACCGTAATTTGGAAGAATTGAAACGACTGCAATGAAGACAACCCAAAAAGTCCGAGTTTAGAAAAGTATTCAGATAAACTTATATACGTACCAGTCCAAATTGTTACAATCATGATATTGTTAGGTTTGCTTTTAAAGTCTCTTTTTAAAATAACTGTGTTCTATTGTAATACATGTTAAAATATAATTTATTCCTGTGATGGCATACAGTATCCTAGTCGCAGTGCACATGATCTTTCATAAATCATTCATATGCTGATTGCATATAGATATTATTTATTATTTTTACTCATTATATATATTTTATTATTCGTTGAATAGGATACACTACCATCAAAAGTGGATTAACTTTTTTTTTTGAGAGATAAGTCACTGTCAGCAAGGATGCATAAACATACCAAAGTTACAAAAGATTCAAATGATGCTATTATTACGGTCTATTCATCAAAGAAAGAATCCCGAAAAAACTCATCACAGTTTCCACCAAAAACAATTTTCAACCTTGAAATAATAAGAAATGATTCTTGAACAGCAAATCAGCATATTAGAATGATTTCCGAAGGACCATGAGACACAGAAGACTGGAGTAATGATGCTGAAAATTCAGCTTTGCATTGCATGAATAAATTAAATTTCAAAATATATTAAAATATAAAAATGTAATTGAAACTGTACTTAAATTGTAATAATGTTTCAGATTACTCTTTTTGCTGTATTGTTTTGCTTTGGTAAAAAAGGCTCATATCATAAAATAGGACATCTTAATGATTCCAAACTTTTGACTGTAGTGTATAATATAATTTTTGATACATAACTACAAAGCAGAACATTTACTAATGATTTGTTATCTATCATTTTATAAAAAGCAGAAAAGAGAAAGGCAGTGATGGAGATATTTACATAAACTGCCTGAAAGGTAGAGATTATGACAACTTGGGGGTGAGTACAACTTTGTATCGGTGACAAAACGTTTTACTTTCACAGCTATTAGTAACGCAGAAGTCGGTTTCTGAGCAGCACATCAGTTATTTAGACATTTATTTACAAGTTCTTGGAGGTGTTGATTTTCAGTGTGACTTTAATGTGTTGTTTGTGTTATGCATGTAAAATAATTGCTTGATGGAACCTGGTTGCACTTTATTTTACAAGCAGGGGCGGTCTCTTCATTAGGGAGATAGGGCAATGCACCACCAAAGTGCGAAAGGGACTTTGTGCACCAAAGTGCGAGCTCTATGAGTTCCGGGTGCGCTGTGGTGGTCAGTGGTGTTTATGAAGATTCCCAAACACAGACACAAACACTCACTCTGACAGATGAACAGTTCACTGGTGATGCCGCCTTCAGATCGCCAAATTATATATCTATATACAGTCAGGTTATGGCGACTGGTCTGTTGGCATCTCCATGTAGTCCTGTTTGGTATTGCAGCTTGACTTGTAGTTATTCTATATGTATAGAAAATGCTCTAAACAAATGTAACATTTATTTTTTCCTCACAGTTTTTTGATTGAACTTAGTAAAACAATTATATTTATTAAAAATGTTCCGTATGCGTAAGCTAAGAAAGTACTGCATAATATAAAGCAATTGCATGGACTAGGGTTAGGTTTAGGGATAGGTTCAGGGTTAGTATTTAGTTATTACCCAGTTATTGTAAATACTAAAGCAAGTACATAATATGTACGTGCAGAACAGGACTGTAAAAAAAGTGCTACCTGGAACCATCGCACTTCAGCTAGCTGTTAAAACTGTTAACAACACACCGAAGACTCGTGCATGCAGATATTAATGTGCAAAACTGTGACTAAAAACCAACACTGCATGTGCCTTAACATTTATAATTAAAAGAGAATACTTCATCAATAGAATCTACATTGTTTGAGATGTCTCTAACATATTTTGCTTTTTTTTAAGTAGTGTGATGAGACCATTCTAATCTGACAACGTCCTGGAAGATGACGCAGCCTACGCTAAGAAAAGAACACCTGCTGTCCAACAAGAAATGACAGATCAAAGAGGAAAATAAATGTTTGTTGACTTTAGATCTTATTATGGACTGAAATGGTTCAAATTGTAAATATGACTTTAATGACTAAAATTCTCTTTAAAAGGTCTGAGGACCTTTGTAAATGTAAATATTACATTAAATGAATTGTTTACCCAAAAATGGAAATTTGGTGAACATATACTCACCCTCAGGCCATCCAAGATGTAGATGAGTTTGTGTTTTCATCAGAACAGATGTGGAGAAATGTAGCATTACATCACTTGCTCACCAATGGATGCTCTGCAGTGAATGGGTGCCGTCAGAATGAGACTCCAAACAGCTGATAAAAACTATGAAATAATCCACAAGTAATCCACACCACTCCAGTCCAGTAATTAATGTCTTGTGAGATGAAATGCTGTTTGCAAGATGTTTTTATTTTTGGTAAGAATGTAATTTTTGGGTGAACTATTCCTTTAATGTACGTAAATTCATGTTATGTGGTTTTGGTTAGCTTGGGTGTGGGCGAAAATAAAACACAATGTTAAACCAACACCCCCTGGCATGCAATCTGCATCACGCTTGTTAAAGACTTGCTGTTATGTTCAATTATATGCAATAGTTCAATGTAATCCAATATTATAAGGCAGTTTCAAGTGTATCCTGGGCACTAGTATGCTTGTGAAATGAGTTTAACAACAGTTAGCACACATGGTATCATGTTTGTCAATTCTGCACCAGCTGGCACAGACTTTTGAAAATGTCATGCAGTTCCTAATAAACATTTCTGGTTTCAAATAAATAAGCAGTTTAATTTCCTATTCTTTTTGTATATATTTCTATTTTTTAAAAATAATCCATCTTAACTAGCACAATCACACTGTATAATGGTCTTTAATAGGGCTGGACAATAATTCAATATCAATATGTATCGCAATATAATTTTTTTAAATAACGGTGAAATGATTTTTAAACACATTTCCGATATTTCGATATGCATTACCAGTGTATCCCATACATTGATTTATTTGTGGCGTTTGACTAAATAAACATGAGCACTGCACGTTTCAAAATCAAAACGCGGCGCGGGCGTTTTATTTGAATGAAGGGAACCGTCTTCAGAAAAGTTTCGAAGTTTTATTTTATCTGATAAAGTAGCGTTCATGAGTGGAGCTGCTTTGATTACAGCCATTATTGGGGAAACCGCTGTTTCTGCCACTCTCAAAGCGCCTCCTGCTGGCAGACAAGCAGTTTGCATTTTCAATAATAAGCCCATCTCCAGCAACACGTTTTTGTTGTTGCTCAATTGTTTTGGGGTTTTTTCTGCAGCAACTCAGAGCACTTTTCATACTCTTTATACTGGCTGAAGCACATTTGTTTCAATCTATAAGAATAATCAGCCTACACTACCATTCAAGATTTTTTAACGTAAAGTTTGTGTTGTTTTTGAAAAATGTCTCTTCTGCTCACAAAGCCTGCATTAATTCGATCCAAAGTACAGCAAAAACAGTAACATTTTGAAATATTTTTACTATTTAAAATGACTGCTTTCTATTTGAATATATATTTTAAAATGTAATTAATTGCTGAGATCAAAGCTGAATTTTCAGCATCATTACTCCAGTCTTCAGTGCACATGATCCTTCAGAAATCATTCTAAAATATGCTGATTTATTATCAATGTTAAACAAGTTAAGTACATTTTGGTCAGATTCTTTGATGAATGGAAAGATCCAAAGACCAGCATTTATCTGAAATAAAAAGCTTTTTGTAACATTATACACTATACCATTCAAAAGGATGGAGTTCTCTATATTTTTTTCTATAAGTATTATTAGAGAAATTAATACTTTTATTTAGCAAGGGTGCTTTAAATTGATCAAAAGTGATGAAAGACATTTATAATGTTACAAAATGTTTCTATTTCAAATAAATGCTTTCCCCATAATAATAAATGTTTTTTGAGCAGCAAATCATAATATCAGAATGATTTCTGAAGAGACTGAAGACTGGTTTAATGATGCTGAAAATTCAGCTTTTGCAACACCGGAATAAATTACATTTTAAAAATATTTTAAATAGTAAAAATATTTCAAAATGTTTCAGTTTTTTCTGTATTTTGGATCAAATAAAAGCAGATTTGGTGAGCATAAGAGACATCTTTCAAAAACATTAAATCTTACTGTTCAAACACTTTTGACTGGTATGTTAGCCTATAGTTTGAAGTTAAAGATATTAATAATTAATAAGGTCTGAGATGTTTATTTGACAGTGATTTTACATTTCTTGTTTGTATGAAGGCGAAATACAAATAAAATGATGCTTATTTTTGGTGCTGTTTTTTTCGTCTAAAAATTAATAGTTTTAGAGGAAGAGGTTTTCATAGACTTGGCACATACATTTTTCACAGTTTTTAGGTACCGACACTGTTGTGGGTGTCTTTGCAGTTTTTATGAGGTTTTTTTTATAAGTGTCCCTATCGATATCGGAAGTATAATGTCTCGACCGAAATTAAGAAATAATGTGATTATATTTTGGCCATATTGTGCAGCCCTAGTATTGACTTAACGGTCAAATTTTTTTTTTGACCTAAGCTCTTACTTACAAAACTGTCTAAAATTATTTTTGTCTGTGTATTTCTTGTTGTTTTCATAAGCTTGTGCAGGCACAGTATAAGGCTTGAGTTGCGCTTATACTGTGCCTGTTATACTGGTGCCTGCAAGCTTCTTACAACATATCTTTTTCCATAAATGAAGTGAAAGCTATAAAATTTATTATACATTGTCTCCAGTCAACTGATCCAATTCAGTTTCATGATTTAATTCGTGACTACATCAGCACTCCAAAGTTCCAAATTGTGCAATATTAGCATGAGTCTACTTTCCGTGAGCCTTCCTTTTAATTATAAAACTAATAAAAGTAAAAAAAAAAAAAAAAAAAAAAAAAAAAAACATAGCAAACTGAATGAAAATGCCTAAATAACATTCTGTCAAGATTGCATTGTTCGAACTATCAACACATTTATATTTTCAGAAAGTACACTCTCAGAAATATTGTTTCTGGTCCCCCAGGGAAATCAGGAAATGGCCTTATATTAACTTAAAATGGGTGTTCTGATTGGTATATTTAAATTCTCTGCAAATATGGTGCACTGTAAATGATTCTCTTGACTTTTTTACTCAAGTGCATATACTCAGGTAACACAGTACGCATATGCAGTCTGCAGTATGGGATTGGCTGATGGACGGTCAGATGCAAAACAGGAAACCGTCCCACCCAGTCAAAGGCTGCCTTGGTCATTTGGCACTTCATCAGTGTATTGTTAGAGGAAGGGTTTTTAGTGTTACTTGAGTATTATGCACTAGAGTAAAAAAAGTCAAATTAGTATTTTACAGTGCACCATATATGCAGAGAATTTAAATATTAAATAGATATTTAATCATAAATAAATTGAATTAAAAGTATAAAAATGAATACTTGTGTCAAACCATTTCTGTGAGCTAAGGAAGGGTGTACCAATATGCCACCATTTACCATGCAACAGATCAGCTTATTCAACCTATTTATTTTGTCCCTTTTTTGTATAGCCTATAGAAATAATATATTTAAATAGCAGTTTTATGAAAAACTAGATATTATATTTGAAATAAAATTGCCTCGTTTTTCTCCACTCATGCCTTTTTCTAAATAAACACATTAGTGGACATTCTATCTTTATCAGTGATCAAACTTAAGTTAGCATCTAAGCATTAACATTTGTCTGGGGAAATCAGTTACAGTGGAGGTAACCAAGCAATGCAGGTTTAAGATACAGACCATTGTAGTCAATATCTGTCATTGGAAAACAACACGAGCTTTTATTGTGCTTACATTTACAGCTATATCCAGCAGGTTACACTTATTACTTTATAATTCTTATATAGACTTTATACCAGATTTCAGGAAAGATGAGAGCTTGGACTTGGTCAAGACAGGTAATAAGAACGTGATTTGGCTTTCCTGAAGCAGAAGTATGCCACTGGACTAAAGTCCTAGGCCACCCTGAAATTGTGTATTAAAGCAATTTACAGTGTGCAAAAAAGTATTTAGTCAGCCAGCAATTGTGCAAGTTCTCCCACTTTAAAATATGAGAGAGGCCTGTAATTTTCATCAAAGGTATACCTCAACTATGAGAGACAAAATGAGGAAAAAAAAAATCCAGAATCACATTGTAGGATTTTTAAAGAAATTATTGGTAAATTCCTCGGTAAAATAAGTTATTTGGTCACCTACAAACAAGCAAGCTTTCTGGCTCTCACAGACCTGAAACTTCTTCTTTAAGAGGCTCCTCTGTCCCCCACTCGTTACCTGTATTAATGGCATATGTTTGAACTCATTATCAGTATAAAAGACACCTGACCACAACCTCAAACAGTCACTCTCCAAACTCCACCATGGCCAAGACCAAAGATCTGTCAAAGGACACCAGAAACAAAATGTAGACCTGCACCAGGCTGGGAAGACTGAATCTGCAATATGTAAGCAGCTTGGTGTGAAGAAATCAACTGTGGGAGCAATTATTAGAAAATGGAAGACATACAAAGACCACTGATAATCTCCCTCGATCTGGGTCTCCACGCAAGATCTCACCCCGTGGGTCAAAATGATCACAAGAACTGTGTGCAAAAATCCCAGAACCACACGGGGAACCTAGTGAATGACCTGCAGAGAGTTGGGACCAAAGTAACAAAGGCTACCATTAGTAACACACTGCGCCGCCATGGACTCAAATCCTGCAGTGCCAGACGTGTCCCCCTGCTTAAGCCAGTACATGTCCAGGTCTGTCTGAAGTTTTCTAGAGAGCATTTGGATGATCCAGAAAGGATTGGGAGAATGTCATATGGTCAGATAATACCAAAATAGAACTTTTTGGTAAAAACTCAGCTTGTCGTGTTTGGAGTAGAAAGAATGCTGAGTTGCATCCAAAGAACACCATACCTACTGTGAAGCATGGGGGTGGAAACATCATGCTTTGGGCTGTTTTTCTGCAAAGGGACCAGAACAACTGATCCGTGTAAACGAAAGAATGACTGGGCCATGTATTCGTGAGATTTTGAGTGAAAACCTCCTTCCATCAGCAGGGCATTGAAGATGAAACGTGGCTGGGTCGTTCAGCATGACAATGATCCCAAACCCACCGCCCGGGCAACGAATGAGTGGCTTCGTAAGAAGCATTTCAAGGTCCTGGAGTAGCCTAGCCAGTCTCCAGATCTCAACCCCATAGCAAATCTTTGGAGGGAGCTGAAAATCCATGTTGCCCAGCGACAGCACCAAAACATTACTGCTCTAGAGGAGATCTGCATGGAGGAATGGGCCAAAATACCAGCAACAGTGTGTGAAAACCTTGTGAAGACTTACAGAAAACGTTTGACCTCTGTCATTGCCAACAAAGGGTATATAACAAAGTATTGAGATGAAATTTTGTTATTGACCAAATACTTATTTTCCACCATAATTTGCAAATAAATTCTTTAAAAATCCTACAATGTGATTTTCTGGATTTTTTTTTCTCATTTTTTCTCTCATAGTTGAGGTAAACCTATGAGGAAAATTACGGGCCTCTCTCATCTTTTTAAGTGGGAGAACTTGCACAATTGGTGGCTGACTAAATACTTTTTTTTCCCCACTGTATCTGTGAAATGATGAGGTGATTTGTTAAAGCACTTCATAATATTTAAGTAAACAAATAAACATAAAAATACTAGCTCTGTTTTTTAGAACCACACACATATAGTTTATACAGTATCTGCAAGTAATCTGGATTCTTACTGAGAAGCCTACTGTACACTTCGTAACAGCTAGAATAAAATTTATGGCTGCTTTTGAGACCGTTTATATGCTGGTTTAGCAATGTGACAGACTTGATTGGCTTACTGAAAATATTAAAAGGCTAGGACAGAAGACTAGTTGTACTGCAATCTGCTCAGTGGCCTATACCATGAAGGTAGCTGAACAAACTCAGGGTTACAGGAATAGTTTTGATTTGACAAAACCAAACCAATGCAATCAGGCTTTGTTGATGCCATGAAGCAGCTCATGAACTTTCTCTGTCAACTTTGACCTTAAAGCTATTAACCAAACCCCTGCAAGAACTCCGTGTTATTGGCAGCAGATCAAGAGAAAATATAATTCAAACCCCTGCAACTACTCAGTGTTGGTTTTGTTGACCTGCCACCCCTGTGGCGGGTTTTAAACCTAACCAGCAGTTTACTCAAATGAGACTGCGCTATTAATGCTAACTCATTTTTTTCAGTTCCCCACTTACTTTACCTTCCTCAAGCACTGACAGAACACAGACTCTGACTGAGCCAGGCCAGTTGACATCCAAGCTTGTGATCATACATTCATACAAATCATCTGCATGATGAATTGTACAGTAGGTCAGTGTGTTAACATATGCATTACTATTTTAAATCAGAATTTATTTCACTGAAAGCTCACATGTACAATAGACCTACAGTACAACATACTTTCTATTCACAAAACCAGCCTCATGTTGTTTTAGAGCTGTGAATGATTGCAACGTGTGTGCAGTCTATTGTTCTCATGACTTTATAGGGCAGGAGTGTCAAACTTAGTTCCTGGAGGGCCACTGTCCTGAAGAGTTTGATTAGCTGGATCAGGTGTGTTGGAGCTGGTCTAAAATTATATTTTAACTGTATAACCATTTTTGCATACCCCCATTGTAACTGATTTCTCCACGAAAATGTCAATGCTTTGATGCTAACATTGATGCTAAACACTAATGTATTTATTTACAAAAAGCAACGAGTGTCGAAAAATCAGGCAATTTTATTTTTATCAAATTTTTCATTAAACTGCAATTTTAATATATTATTTCTATAGGCTTTACAAAAAAGACAAAAAGGACTACATAAATAGGCTAAATAAGCTGATCTATTTCATGGTAAATGGTGGTAGCCTAGTCTATGAATGGTACACCCCCCTAAGCTCACAGAAATGGTTTGACCCAAGTCTTCAGCAGCCAATGACACTGACCCATTCAAACTATTTTTTAATGCGTATTTCACTTGTATTTAACGCGTATTTGACATGTATTTAACATGTTATATACATGTTGAATACGTGTATTTAACGCACTGATTTTTCACGCGCAAACAACATGTATTTAACACGTGAAATACGCTTATTTAATGTGTTGTTGACGTGTTAAAATTCACATGTTTTTGGCCCTTTTGGCCATTTCAGTGCCCCCTCGGTTTGAATGGGCATGACGCCTCTGATTATACCATGATCAAATACATACCAAGATTTTGCTTTTTTTACTGAAATGTATTTTTATTTTTTTTTATTCTTTTAATTCAGTTTATTTACGATTGAATATCTTTTTAATATTAAAATTATCTGCATTTATGGTACACTGTAAAATACTATTATGACTTTTTTACTCGAGTGCATAATACTCAAGTAACACTAAAAACACTTCCTCTAATAATACACTGATGAAGTGCCAAATGACCAAGGCAGCCTTTGACTGGGTGGGACGGTTTCCTGTTTTGCATCTGACCGTCCATCAGCCAATCCCATACTGCAGACTGCATACTGCATACTGTGTTACTTGAGTATATGCACTTGAGTAAAAAAATGAAAAAGAGTAATTTACAGTGCACCATATATGCAGAGAATTTAATATACCAACCAGAACACCCATTTTAAGTTAATATCAGGCCATTTCCTGATTTCCCCGGGGGACCAAAAAATACACAATGCACAATATTAGAGCCAGCAATCTCCTGTTTAAGCAGGCCCTTTTGGCCTTCCAAAGGGCACGTGCCACCTCAGATTTTTGAGCCAAGTGGATTTTGAATCCAGCTTCCAAAAGACAAAAAAAACCGTTACTATTTTTTATATATTTGATATGTATATTTGTTATTAGAATGTTCAGTTCGTCACATCGCCAGATTCTAAATCCAAATCTGCGCTCGCGCTTTGGCTGGCGCTGAGCCAGATACAGACGCATTTTTGCAGTGCTGTGCATTATAACCAATCACACACGATTCTGTGTGAGCTATGAATCATGGCTATCAGACTTCAGGTGAGTCATCACCGAAACACCAGTGTTTTGTTCAGTGCGCGCGCTCACCGACTAAATTCTGCTCTCTGGCGAATTCTCTCATCAGAAAAAAAACAAAGTGCAGAGGTGCGTATGATGTTAGCAAGATAATGTTCTTTGATAATGTAAATGATCTTTGTTCTCTTTCTGTAGAATGAAAGTGTTATAATTAGTAACTTACGATGTATTTATTACATTCACATTAAATGACAAAGTCAGTCGTATTAAAAAAATTTATGACATGACACCGATATCTGGTAGGCCTACTTATGTAAAAATACTTTTATTTTGTTGTTGTTGTTGGTATTTGTTTTTTTTTTGCATAGTTAATAGATTACACTATTATTTGTCTACTTAATACCCTGGATATAATTGGGTATAATTGCAAAATCCAATCACTGTGGAAAGAAATCACATTTAGCCTAATGTTAACCATCATTATTTCCAAAGACATCAAAAGCAGAAGATACTTACAAGAGAACATTTTTATATAACACTTAGTGGATTGTGACAGATCTGCGATAGCAAAATCTCCCTAAACTAACCTTTTGTCACATTTCCACTTCAAATTGTCAAACTAGTATGAAAATAAATTAATGGGAGCCATCTAGTGACCGAATGCACAAATTAATCAAGTCCATTTAAAAAAAGGCCTAACCATGTTTTGAATCATTTTTCAACCATTAAATTTAATTAAGTATTTAAATGTTTTTAGGGTAAGAAAGAACAATAAAGGTCAAAGACAAAAACTATTATATATATATATATATGTTTTTTTTTGTTTGTTTGTTTTTATTCAATTTATGACGGTAATATTTTTAATAAAGATTTTTATAATAATGAAAGCAATATTTTTATTTAAAAATATGCACACAATCTCTTTTATTTGTATGCTTAATATGCAGCAAAAAAAAGTTGTGTTGTATGCACTTGATATTACTTTTTGCTGTTTAACATTTCTGTCATAAAACAGTTGTCAAATATTAAATGTTTAACTACTTCTCATCTCGCACTCTTTCATTGTTAAAAACAACTGTGCTGCACAAGCGCTGAAAAGTTAAGCCAAAACGTTTCGATTGCCCCAGGTGGCTGGACCCAGTATACGCGGCATAAACCCCAACCTCTTCATGTAATCTAATGGGATGTGAGACAAACTAAATAGTCAAATTACACTTCAAAATTTTTTTTTCCAAAGATGGTTTCTGTCATTTTAGGTAGGCCTTATCATACTGATGTATGTTCAAGTGTTAATTTTTCTAATACTTTTTCTTTTAATTAGTTATTTGATGCTATAAAAACGGGTTGTGGTGTCATGATTGTGATCTTGCAATTGGGTCTGCAGGAGTTTGGGCAGGACTTTGAGACCACGGCTCCACCTCACAATCTACTGCGCAGACTCGGGCTCCAAATTACGTCATTTTCGCAAAATGAGAGCGGCCATACGGAGTCCCTGTCCCAAATTGCACACTTCATGCGCACTTGCGGTCTTGCAGACATAATGGCCGCCATGTGCACGTGTCTGTAAAGTCCACGAGACCGTAGGGTGTCCCATTCCTCATTTTAGCTTTCAGAATGGTGCTCGCGAGCCCCTTTGCGGCCACTATGCACCCTTGATGCGCACTTCTGCCGAGCCCGCACTGAGGTGAGCTCCGCAGCAGACTTCTAAAGGATTACAATGTAGAGATTTTATTATTGTGCCCTGTAAATGGTCTGCTCACTTTCGCTTTAACCTTGCGCATGAGCAGATCCGTTTCCTCTCTGGAGAACCGCCATGTAAATAGCGAATCCGCATGGTGCAAGCGCAACTGGCTTTTAAAGGGAATGGGAGATGAGACTCTTATTGGTTTATTGCACGTTACGCTCAAAACACAAATAGGGCCTGAGAAGGTTTTGGCTTCACTTATTTTAGTGGAAGGAAGTGGAGACACGTCGTCCATCTTTTTTTACAGCCTATGGTTAAAAACTGAAGCATCGATGGAAAACTCGATGTCTGTGGTGGTTACCGCTGCTTTAAAGGGATATTTCACCCAAAATGAAAATTCTTTCATCATTTACTCACCATCAGCATCCTAGGTTTTGTAGGCTATGACTTCTTCTTTTAGACAGATTCAATCGGAGTTAGATTTAAAAAAAAATGTCCTGGCTCTTCCAAGCTTTATAATGGCAGTGAAAGGGTGATATTAAATAGTCCAATAAACTGCGTCAATCCATCATGGAAAAAGTACTCAACGCTGTGCTGCACACACACATTAGCGGAAGCTAGAGATTACGGTTTATAACGTTTTAAATATGGATATTTTTCTTACAAAAACACATTCGCTTCAGGAGGCTTTTATTAACCCCCGGAGCTGTGTGGAGCACTTTTTTATGATGGATTGGCGCAGTTTGTTGGACTTTTGAAAATCACCCATTCACTGCCATTATAAAGCTTGGCAGAGCCAGGACATTACGACCCTTTTTAGGGACTAGGGTTGGGAATCGAAAATCGATTCCGATTCCAGAATCGTATACTTAAGGTCAGGAATCGGATACTTGTTGTCGCATTAAAAAATCAATTCCGCCTATGGATTCCTATGCACTTTTTTTTTTCTTCATCTGTGCCGGACCTAGCGATATGCCAGGACCTTACTCGCTAATCTAAGCGCACCAAAGTTTGACTACATTTGCGATCAGAAGCCAAAAAAGTTAAATATAATATCTGTGATAGCTAAACATGTTGCAAGAGAGGTGTCACCACCAACATTACAAGCACCTTATTAATAGATCGGTAAAGATCTGCGAATACATTCAACACCAGCGTAATTCTGTTTCCTAAATTTACAACGATTCATCTGTTTCATTCCTCAACCTTTGATGTGTGCGATCAATGTTGTGATCACTTGGTTCATCCGTGCAGAGTACAGTCACACCAGTGTGATTTGATCATTTAAATCTGCGGTCGCACTGCCATTGACCTAAAAAGAGCAGCTGTCATCTGTCATGAATGAAACAGCTTCAGTCTTTTGAGCCACACAGTATCATTATTTCTGTTGCAAACATTCAAATCACAGAAGTACTGTGATAAAAGTTTATAGTTCAGATATAAACTGTGTGTACGGTGTGTATGGTAGCGATTAAAATAGAGTAAATCATCTTTTGAAAGTAATTTGACACTTCAAGTGAAGTTTTATCGATTACATTGTTACGCCAGTAGGTGGCGAAAAGGGGCTGTTTAAATGTATGTCTTTGAATCATACAAGAGATTCTTTCAAGAATGCTGATTCATCCAGCAATAAAACAAGTACATCTTGAGTGAGTCACTTAAAGGGGTTGGTCATATGATGCGATTTCAATTTTTCCTTTCTTTTTGAAGTGTTACAAGCTCTTGGTGCATAACGAAGGTCTGTAAAGTTGCAAAGACTAAGTCTCAAATCCAAAGACATATTCTCTATAAAAGTTAAGAGTCAGCCACACCACCTAAAACGGCTCGTCTCCACGCCCCCATGTCTACCGCACGATGTGGGAAGATTTGCATAACCCACCCAATGTTACGCAAAGAAAGAAGGCGTAACTTTTATTCTCGTTGTAGTATTGTTGCTGCCGCCATGTCGTGAAGGTGCTGTGTGTTTCGTTGTGAAAGCGAAACTACTTTGTTTGGCCTTCCAAAAGAGGAAGATATCCGCTTCGTCATGCCTAGAGCTGATCCGTGCTGGTCGCTGAGGAAATACATCAACTTCGCGCTGTGATCGCCGGATCGGCTTTCACCGTGAACGAAGCGGAGTCCAGGCCGTGGTCGTCACATGTGGTTGCCGCAAGCCCGCAGGCCGCCGCTCACTCAAGGCCTGTGTGTTTCGTTGTGAAAGCGAAACTACTTTTGTTTGGCCTTCCAAAAGAGGACACGATTAGAAATCAGTGGTTAAGTTGTATTCCAGAACACTTCAACCCGATTATTCAGATGTGTGCAGCACATTTTATGGAGGACTGTTTCCTGATCCTGTTAGAGTAGACTACAATGCCAGCTGTTAAGTTAAGCTGTAAGTACGTTTTTTATATTTAAAGAATTTTGCCACTGACGATTCAACGTAGAGTTTTGAGCAGTTGTAGAGTAGTGCTTGTTGTTTGTCGTTTCTCTGATAACAAATGCAGACATGGTTTTATGATTACACGGCACGATACAACGCGTAAAAAGACAGTATAAGTCATTATAATCTATAATTATGTCCCCACTGGATGCAACAAATGTCTGGTTTATAATGGGTTTTAATGTTTTGGTCTCATCGCTCCAGCCGGACAGGGCATCAACAGTATGGTAGGGGCGGGTAACATTTCTGTCACATGCTTGAGGTATTTGGCCAATCACAATGCATTGGATCGCTGGCCAATCAGAGCACACCTCGCTTTCAGACCGATGCTTTGTAAAAATCGATGCGTTTTTCAGAAAGGCGGGGCATAGAGGAACAATAATGTACAGTATGTGGAAAATTATTTGTTTTTTAACCTTAAACCGCATAAACACATTTTTCATTACACCAAATACCCAAATAATGTGATTTTTTAGCAACATCATATGACCCCTTATCATTACTTCATAAATTAACATTGATTTTTGTTAAGTTGTCTATGTTTTTTCTTCAGAATCATGAGAGAACCACAACTTCCATTGGGGAAGAAAAAAGAAGAAAAAAAACTAAATTTATCCAGAATCATGCAGCTCTTTTTTTGCACACAAACAGCTCTTAAAGAGTAATTTTTTTATGTAGCCTGTTGATTTTTGCTCATGGTATTCAGCTCCAATATATGGTTTGCAAAAAAGAGACACAGGATAAATGTTTGATATCATTGTTTAATCACATTGGAATCGAAACTGGGAATCAAAAAGAATCGGAATCGATAAGCAGAATCTGAATCGGAATTGATAAAATTCAAACGATAACCCAACCCTATTAGGCCAGGGCCGCTGCTGCTAATGGGTGCCCTCAGCAGGATTGTATTGTTGTGCATCCCTCCCTAAAATATTATGGAAGTAAAAAAAAAAACCTACTATAGGGGTTAAAATAGAAAGCTAATAAAATATAAAAGTTTAATTAATGAATTAACTTAATTCCATTATTTATTTACAAATTACAATTGTAGCTATAGACAGTTCCCTATGGCTATGATTTTATTAATACAGTTGTCTGATTGATTTTATAGTCTTAAGCATTCAGAAATCACGCAAAAAAGAAAATTAAGCCATTTTACACACACAGTTTCATAATCAATACTAATATGAGCTTGCATGATTGCTGACTCTTTGCTCGCCAAGATTAGATGACTTAAAATATCTTTTGGATGTTTCTTCATAGGCAGAATAAATTTGTGTTCTTTGTCACAGGAAAGGCTCATACTTAAAACTGGGTAAAGCAGTGGCCAGGTGAAGTGTACAGCACACCCGGTGAAAACATCACCATGCACTGCCAGACTCATGGAGACATTCAGGAGGCCAAATGTTTAGTACACTGGTACATCACAACTGTTTTCAACATTGATAATAATAAGAATGTTTCTTGAGCAGCAAATCGGCATATCAGAATGATTTCTGAAGGATCATGTGGAAGATCTGAATCATTGTGTGGTCGTATTACTGCTCCCACACGGTGCTGTACCCAGGTCTTTAGACGACCAGCAATCTTCTGTTAAGTTGTACCAGTGCTGACAGAAATTATTGTTTTCCAACATAAAATGCACTTGCGAACCACCGTCGTTTGAGGTTTGATATTAATACTGAAACCCGTGGTCCTACTTCATATGGCATAATCGCTGAAAGGAGTCGATTGTGGTTTAGTCACCAACAGATTTGTTAAACTTCAATTAGAAGCTATCAGTGTCTTTGGGGGAAAAAAACATTTGCTGACATACAGTAGCATACAACATAATGGCATACAACTTTTTAACAACATGCCCAACATGACATAACGGCATACAACACTCAATGGGCATAGAGAATATTCTTCATTTTTTTTTATCTAATTTTTTTTCATCAGTTGTGGGATGTTGAATATTATGTTCTATTATATTATACATATCATTAATGTTATACTTGTTATCAACCTCATCCAACACTGTGTGGGTACAAATTTACAATTTATAAGTTGTGGTTAAACAAAATGAAAGTGTGATACAAGTGTATTTAATTTAATGCATAATGGAATAGTTCACCTGAGCATGAAAATTAGCTGAAGATTTACTCACCCTCTGGCCATCCAGAGTTTGTTTCTTCAATTTAGCATTACTACATCACTTGCTCTCCAATGGCTCCTCTGCAGTGAATGGGTGCCGTCAGAATGAGAGTCCAAACAGCTCTACACAGTTCTAAACAAACATGTCGGTGGATTTTCAGTGGAAGCGTTACTATGAATTATGTACTTTTTTGGCCAGAAGTAAGGGTTTAAATTTAAAACAGCTTAATGATGAATTTGTTTCTCTTACAAAAACGCAGCTTAAACCTTTTCCTAAAGAGAGAAAGGGCAAAAGCGACTCACCACATGAGGGAGACATTGACCTTTATGGCCACAGCGGTTTCAGCTCCAGGGCCTTGAGATCAGGTAAAAAAAGAGAGAGAGAGAGAGAGAGCGAGAGAGAGAGAGAGAGAGAGAGAGAGAGTACTGAGTACTGCAATATACTTCTATTCTTATGTATATCTGTGTTAAATGTTTCTATGCTTTGGCAATGTAAAGATACTTTTTAACCATGCCAATAAAGCTACTTGAACCTGAATCTGAGAGAGAGAGAGAGAGAGAGAGAGAGAAGAGAGAGAGAGAGAGAGAGAGAGAGAGAGAGAGAGGTTTAAGTCATATGACAGGGAGGAGGGGAGTGCTCACTATCAAAACACTTTCTCGTTCGTCTAAAATGAGCTTTCGAAAACACCGCCGAAGACTGTTTACCTGACGCTTTTATCGCCTCGTGGCTTCACGACAACGTCAATGCCTGTGAGAAAGAGTCTTCAAAGGATTTGACAAAATGATCGCATCTTGTGAAGAACCACCTGTAGAAGGGAAAGGTAAAAACCATCTGGACAGTAATGGACCCGTTGGGAAGTTGAAGGGAATGAAGTGCAGCGTCCGTCGGTCCGTCGCACCTGTGATCTCACCTGAGTCTGCCTGCGCGAGCGTGTCGCTGCCAGGCGTGATGGACGCAGAGGGGCGAGTGGACGAATCCAGGCTCAGGATGCATATTTTTCAAAACGGTAATACTTACAGAGCCGGTATCATGACATAATCAGGTTAAGCCATTAGAAATGATTTACTGTTAAACATGACCATTAGCCTCCTGAGGTGACAGTAGAATTATGTCTAATATAACGTAAATATAAAATTAATTCTATATATAATTCTAAATATAAAAAGCAATGTCGGCAAGACGTGAAATGTATTAACTTGGTGGAGGAGGTGAATATGGGGGATTACATAATTTACTGCAATAATTCACCACAAGTTTACACTCATCCGTGTTGGGTTAAGTTGTCCACAACCAACACAGAGTTACAGATACACTTGCAAAATATATTGATTGGTTATATAGAAAATTAAAATAATATTGGCACAACAAATGTCGTGTCAAAATTAATTCTATGGAATTTGGAACCAGTTCTGCAACTGATTCTATTAGAATCACAAAGTATAAATCATGAAAAAATATAAATTATGTATAAAGTAAAAATTATGGAAAAAAAAAACATTTTAGTAATATATCCAGTAGAATTTTGTCGTGTTTGATAGGGTTGATTTCAAATTATGAAATTATGATTTTTTTTTTGTTGTTGCCAAATTTTGTTAAATGGCTTAAATTGACATAAATTAAATATGTCTTAATGAAAATGTGAAAATGCAGAAGGGCTTGAGTGAGTGTTATGTTTAGGGGTAGAGAATAAAAAAATAATTATGATATAATACAATAACTAGGTTGAAATAAAAACAACAGATGTCCATGGAAATCCGTACTATTGTAAACAAATAAGTCTGTGTATTATCTGACACTGTTATTTATCTCTAGCAATCAATTACAATAGCATTTTATTGTATTCAAAGGGAAGTAATTAACATATAAAACAGCTGGATGACTGTCTGGAATCACTGGCTTACTCAAAGGTCCTCCTCTTGTCAAGTGATTTGTTTTCCTACAAACAGATGAAGAATGGCTTTTTAGTAATCCTGAGAGCTATAGAATCTGTGCTGTGTAGAACTATATGATTCATGCTAGCAGGATTAGTCATACTTTAGACAACAGACAGCATGGTTGCTAGCTGAATTCAATGCTCTTTTAGAGTCAAACAAGACTCTAGATACAGTAGGTCTAAAATGTACTAGCAGCTCACCCTCAGGCCACCCTGGATGTAGATGAGTTTGAGAAATGTAGCATTACATCACTTGCTCACTAATGGATCCTCTGCAGTGAATGGGTGCCGTCAGAATGAGAGTCCAAACAGCAGTGCTTGATCTTTGTATGTTTCTCTCCTGATTCAGACAAGATTACTTTTTTACTAGAGATTTCAGATAGAGGGCTTGTATTTTAGCTGGAAGCAACGGTTTGAAGTAAAAAACATCTTGATGGATTTGTTTCTTAAAAAGAGCTTTTCACTTCACGTGACGTTAATTGGTGGACAGGAGTCGTGTGGATAACTTGTAGTTTATTGTGTAGATCCTGACGGCACCCATTCATTGCTTTCCCTGGATTCATTTATGAGCAAGTGATATAATGCAAAATTTCTCCAAGTCAGTTCTGATGAAGAAACAAACTTGTCTACATCTTGGATGGGTTGAGCGTGAGTAAATTTTATTTTTTTGGGTGAACTGCTTTGTTTTTTAAAATGTTTATGAATATAATTTCAGTTGTATAAGATGTGGCTGTTTCAATTAGTTTTGTTTAATCAGCTTATTTTAGCAGCTTTGTTTTTTTGTTTTTTTTGAGTAAGCGATGTGATTTTTCTTGATGGCCTTGTAGTAATCTATTCAGTGGGTTTCTAAAGTAACTCAGATCTGCACCTATTATCATTCATGAGATCCAGTCACATTTGAAGCTTAATATTCAGCAACACACCCTAATCTTACTTTACAATGTGTCACGAGAGTGTGATGCAAATGTGAACATTTTTAACATTCATTTTTAAACACATACAACATGATTCAAAGTCGGACCAGCTTTCCAGCACAGACCTTCAGCAAACGTGCTTCAGTGTATCTTCTGCTGTGCGTGTGAAGGCCTCTCATTCATAAAAAACATTCCTCTTATTCGATGACATTGGAATTTGTACAAAGTGAACAAATTACATAATCAGCTCTGTAAGAAGAGGATAAAGCTGATATAGAAGGAGATTAGAGGTTGTTTTGTTTTGTGTGGACCCTCAAACTCTCTCTTGGCCGACTGTGTCAGCTCATTGTGAAATGCCGAATTGCTAATGCGATGCGAACGTTGAGGTTTGTCTTGTTCTCTGTGGTGTAACACATTCCTTTAAAGTGATGCAATTAAAAGTTGGTATTTTAAAAGTGATGACGCTCTGTTTGTTTAGTCAATACATTCGTTTAAACTGTATTCGTTTAATACTAATGTATTGGCTTTCCAATCAATTGTATTTAAGGACACTGACAATATCAGCTGACATTCCTTTGTAAGCAAGTTATCAGTTAGCAACTTTAAATGGAGATGCGACTGGGGGTGTTTTAAAAAAATTATAATAATAAAAACAATAGACTTACTTCCAGTGTTATTGTAGAAACATTAAGATACGAGCGTAGTTTTTATTCAGTTTTTGTTTGTACATTTTCAATTGTCATTTTAATTTTAGTTACGATTTTAGTCATTTTGTATTGGTTTTATTAGTATTTTGTGTAGTTTTTGTCAATAGATATATTATCTATATATATATATGTCTGGAATATTTTTTATTCTGTTTTAAGGTTTTAATTGTTTTAGTACATCATGTTAAACTAAATTAAAATGATAAATGTTGCCTTCTGTCAAGTAGCTGGAATACAAAAGTGTTTATGTTTTATTTCAGTAATACTTTTTTTTTTAGTTTCCTATAATAACCCTGCTTACTTCAATAGAAAGGGTCATTTTCAATTTTATTTTATTATTCATCTTTTCCTCCTCTTTCTGTAATACATTAATATATCTCTATATTTTTTTTTTTTTTTTTTTTTTTTTTTATATTATATATATATATATAATTATATTATATTATATTATATAAATAATTTTTTGTTTTTTTCCTTCTGTAAATTACAGCTCTCAAACATAGTCCAATAACTTGTTCATTAAAGGGAACTGTACCAATCATTTTCACATTTCCGGGGTTCTCAGGAGAAGTTGTCAGAGTTGGGTAAACTTCTATAGTGGTGAGCGAAAACTACATCAAATATAATTATCTTTGCATTTGCTCCAATAGCAAAAGAAAAAATCCACAATAGTGTTTCTCTGACTTTCCAAATGATTACTTTGATCACGTTTGGTCCAAAGAAGAGAACGCGTCAAACATGCACTTCTCCCCTCAGCCAGCAGCATTCACCAGTTTTCTGTAAGTTTTAAAGTTGAGTTATAAAATGAAAAAAAATTACAATATGAAAAACTAGATTTATGATGTTAATAACTGTAAACATGTTATCACAGTCTGTGAAAAGGGTCCATTGTGAAACAGCACGTCCCAAGCCATAGTTCATATTATATCATCTTCAGATGTCTGATTTGTGTCCTGTTTGTGTGATTCAGGTGGCGTGTCGCCTGACGAACGTGGTCTGGTATGGCACTTTCTGTTTGGCATGTACCCCTGCAGCTCTACGGCTCTGGAGCGCCCCCTGCTGCTGGAGCAGATGGCGGTGCGCTATCAGGTCATGAAGAGGAAGTGGCAACAGCTGCTTCCTGGAGCCGTTCGTCTGCGTCTTAATGGCACTGATGGTAAATGATATTTCTGAGCAAAAAAACACTTTTAATATGTAACGGTTAGCCCTTATGCTGGGTACACACCACAAGATAATCGGGCTGATTTTGGGCCGATTTTTCCCCTTCCGACAACCCTAGGTAGTGTCCCGTTTATCTTGGTGGTTCTAAAGATTATCTTATCAGATTTTCCTGTGGTGTGAGGTGTATTAAGAGTGACTGAATCTGCTCGGAAGAATGTCGGAGGTGCCCCGATCGCGATTCGATCAGAAATCCTGATGTGTGGGGGGAACCCCGAGGACACCACACACTATTGGAGCAAAACGGTTAAATCTAGGATTTTCTGTCCTCATGTTTGTGGTCTCTCACATCTTGAAGATCTTATAAGATTTTAAAAATATTTTAGTGTGTATCCAGCATTATCAACTCTTACTACCTGCAATAAAAATCAGTGTTGATATTGAAAACCTCTGTTGTATACATAACTAACTGACATAACTGATGTTGAACTAATAATAAATAAATATTCTTTTCTCTCTGTTTCTGCCTGTTTTTGTTTTTTCAGCTGAACTGCTGACAGCAGTGAGGTTTTTTGAGCAGAGGCAGGACAGAGAGCAGAATAAAC
The DNA here is from genome assembly GCA_018155175.1 of Sinocyclocheilus anophthalmus. Taxonomy (NCBI): domain Eukaryota; kingdom Metazoa; phylum Chordata; class Actinopteri; order Cypriniformes; family Cyprinidae; genus Sinocyclocheilus; species Sinocyclocheilus anophthalmus. The sequence goes on along the minus strand of JADLZN010008265.1, from coordinate 30,758 downwards.
TGCAGTATGAGTCAGAAGAGGCCAGAGAGAAGATGTCCTTTTGTTGCAATCGTGCATGTCCAAGGTAAATCTACCTGCTTAAAATTATAGTTCAGCCAAAAATGAAAATTCTGTCATTATTTACTCATCCCTCATGTTGTTCCAAACGTGTATGAGTGTATGACTTTCTTTCTTCTGTGGAACACAAAAGAAGATATATTGAAGAATGTTGGTAACCAAACAGTTTTGGTTCCCTTTGACTTCCATAGTATGGACCAAAAAAATAAATACTATAAACGTCAATGAAGAACCAAAACTGTTGATATCTTGTTTTGTGTTCCACTGAAGAAAGAAATGCATACAGTTTTGAAATTACATGAGGGTGGTTAGAGGAGCTAAAAAATAAAAGGGCTTTTGATTTTAAGGTTTTTTTTTTTTTAAGTTATTACAAAGAGAAAAATTCACAATAAGACCAAGAAAGTGTAATAAGAAGTTGGATCCATGTTGATTTCATGCTGACTCTAATGTGCAGGTGCTATTTGAACGGGTAACCTTTGACCTGGAAGAGCTTCAGGAGGCCATACGCATCATTGACAAAGATGTTCCACGAACAGACCGAGATCTTCCATACTACCGGTGAGAACTTGTTTAATTTGTGCATTTTAATATGCTAAATAAAGGAAATGCCAGTCATGGAATAGTGGAAAAGCACTTACGGTCACAATCCTTTTAGAACCTCTAAAAATAATCTATTTTTTAAATTTGTATATTGACAAATCCTTATGGTAAGTGGCAAGAGGGTGACGAAAATATATTTTGTTGGCTCTTATTGTTAACATATTGTTATGACTTTTTATAACAATAAATGTGTTCATTATCCACCCTGCAGTCCTCATTTATGCCCGTTTAATTTCTTATGTCTGCTCATTTCCTTACAGGAAAGATTTACTTGTTCAGATTTCCGTGTTTAATTATTCATCTCTATGGCTACATAAATCATTTCTATCTTTATCTACAACCCATGTTGTTTTCTCTTTCAAACTTTCTTTTGTCAAATAGCAGAGTTCCTCAGTATTCTTCATTTCTGCTGAAGAAAGTAGAAAGTCAATTCGTTCTCATGTTCGTTTAAACAAACCTCAAGGAGTTGCCTCATTTTTTGCATCACTAATGTGAGTTGCCAGCTCAAAGTAAACATGTCATTGCCACACCAATATATCAAACAACCTTGGAGCTCAATGTAAATAACACTCAGGAGTCTGTCTCATCATTTCACTGTGGTTAAACATTAACTAGATTTGAGTACGGTCAACTCAGCTCACTTTGAAAGCATACTTCAGTATCCAAGTGCATAGAGAATCCACAAAAAGAGCAGAAATTTATAAATATATAGTTCAGTCATGAAACTCTAGATGGCGCATTCTGACGGGGTGTTAACATAACTGATGATATTCAGAGAGTTAAACGACTTGGCACAAGCTGATTGGTTCATGCTGCATATGCAGCCAATGAGCTTACTGCCTTGCATTTATATGGCTGGCTAGCATTCACTTGAGATTCCTGCAGCACGCTTTCAGAGTTCTCTGAAACCCTCCACCTTCCCCAGCTCCACCTGTATAGATCTGCTACGGGGTTATTTTATATGCTATTTGTGCAGCAGCAGTATGTCTTAAATACTCATGGCACCGTATCGCCATGTGCATTGACAGTAGCAAGTTCCTGTACTTGCTTGCAGCAGCAGTAATAATCTACAGCTACAGCATTAACCAACAGCAGCAGCGTAGCAGATCTGTTCCGCCAAGACCAAATACATTAACATTTTCACATCCATAACCATGCTAAAATGTTCCGAGAGTTGTCATGATTGAATTACATACACTGCAATTATAGGCATGCAGAATAATTACTCATAAAACATAAAGACATTTAAAAAGTATACATTATGTTTTAGAATAAATATGGTCACGTAATGCTTTTCCTATTAAGGTTTTTTTTTATTATTAAGATAATGCTACTCTTATTTAAAAGAACAAATGATAATTATATAAACTAATATAACATTAGCCTATTTTGCTGCTGCAACATCAAACACAAACTTTCTGCATACCAGTCATATTTTTCCTGATAACAATAGACCACATTTTAAAATACCAGCAGACATAAAATGATCAAATTTCATTTAATTTGAGTGTTTTAACAGAGTAAAAGCGAATTTGATTCAGTCATACAGTGCATACCTGTATGATTGTACCAAAGTTGTTTTTACTTTGTTAAAATGCTCCTATTAAATTCAATCAGTCCTTTGAAGAATGAAGTATTGCCTGGAGAAAGACTTTCTAATCACTTGTGTTTCATCACAGGAATGAAGGTTCAGGTAACCTGCTTGTCTTGAGAGATATCCTAATCACATATGCTGCTTTTCACCCAGGTACGTGGTTGTAAATACACTTTTTGGTCAGTGATTTTTGTTAAAGAAATTAATACTTGAATTTAGCAAAGACACATTAAGTAGTGTACAATTAACAATAAAGATAAATGCTGTTCTTTTTTGTTATCACGAATCCTAAAAAAAGAGATCACTTTATCACAAAGATATTAAGCAGTGCAACAGTTTTTATTATTGATAATAATAATAATAAGAAGAAGAAGAAGAAGAAGAAATGTTTCTTGAGCAGCATATTAGAATGATTTCTGAAGGATCATATGACACTGAAGACTAAAGTAATGGCTGCTGATTTTAAATTCAAAATTTAGCTTTACCATCACAAGAATAAATTAAAATGACACTATATTAAAATATATAAAAACATTTTTATGTGTAATAATTTTTCATACTATGCTGTTTTACCCTATTTTTTGAGCAAATAATGCAGACATATTTGAAAATCTTGCCGACCCCAAACTTTTTAAATGTAGTGTTTATTTACACACTTTCATTTGGCTGTTTATTAATCTGATTTTTGGGCGACATCTAGTGGTTAAACTGTGAAGCACTGTGTCTGTGACCAGATGGGAGTGTAGCTGAGGATCCAGCTCTTTTAGTAAAGCAGCTTCCAACTCTGATAAACACCACAACAGAAACAGCATTCATTGTCTAACTTAATAATCAGTTTGTTTCTCTGGTCTCTGCAGAAGTAAGTTACGCTCAGGGAATGAATGATCTGTGCAGTCGCTTTCTGGAGGTGCTGGACTCAGAAGTGGACACTTACTGGAGCTTCTCCTGCTACATGGAGAAGTTTTCCAAAGACTTCCGTGCTGATGGACTGTATCGCAAAATGGGTGAGTTTCCTTTGTTTTTCCAAACTGTTTAGATCTGTTATTAGCACTAATAATTATACAGTTTCTCACTGGATCTATGGTCAAATGCTGTTTCTGTTGTGGTGCTTCTCAGAGTTGGAAGCTGCTTTACTAAAAGAGCTGGATCCTCAGCTACACTCCCATCTGGTCACAGACAACATGGAAAAATTCACTTTTTGCCACAGGTGGGTTTTGATTTTCTTTTTCTTCTCTTTCTGTCACTTTATAAATCGTTCTCTTGTCTTCCATTCAGGTGGCTTCTGTTGGGTTTCCAGAGGGAGTTTGAGCACAGCGATGCTCTGCGTCTGTTTGAGATTTTCAGCTGTGATCATCTGGAGCTCATCTCACAGCAGGTGGATCGGGCTCGATATCAGGAGAGACTGGCACGCAAATACAGCCTGGGTGAAAGTTCTTTCAACTAGCTTTTTAAGATAGGTCTTAAGCATTTAATGCCTTCCAGGCACTGTTTATCATAGACACTAATATATTTCAAATGATTCTGATTTATGACTGTGATCTCCAGAGGATGAACCTGTGACGGAGCTCCAGGCCGTAAACACAGACTTCACTTTTGAACTCTTCATGTGTGCCACCATCTTGCTGGAGAACCGAGAAGCTTTACTCAGCTGCAGGAACGAAGCTCAGCTCATACAGTTTACCAGCAGGTGTGTGTGTGTGGTGTGGACTGGTTAGTAGATTGGTAGATTGGTATGGTTCATTGTAATGTAGACTACATTGATCTCTACAAGCAGGGTTATTATTGTTAACTAAAACTAAAACCATAAACCATTTCATTACTTGAAATACGCATGAACTGAAATCAAATATTAAAAATAATTGCTGGTTGCTAAGGCAATATTTCGTATTTTTTGTTATAGGTCATTAGTTTAGGTTATCTAAATTAAATTCTAAAACTTAATAAAAGCTATATACACATATTTAAAAAAATATATAATACAAATGACAAACACACAACAAAATTACTAAAACTCGAACTAAAATTAAAATGAAAACAGGAAATATACAAATAAATTCAAAATATTAACAAAAACTATTATAGTACATCAATGATACTAAAATAACACCGTCTCCAGGCTGGCCTGTCTGAAGACCTTATATTTGTTGTTGTCTTGATATTTTATTACCTTTTGTAGTAGTATGGACAAAGAATTCAACCAAGTGACTTATAGGAGCAAAAAAATAGGAGTTCATTTATAATAATTATACTGTATAATATCATATATAATATCCTTTATTAAATATTTTTATTTTATTTTAAATGTATATGTCACATTTAAGTGCAATATGTTTTAGGGCTACTATATAATACACAGTTTTCATTCATGGAGCATAAGCATCTAATCATGCTGTCCCTGGTTAGTCTGCAGGGCAAGCTGGACCTGAACAGCACCCTGAAAAAAACTGAGGAACATTTTTACAACTACTGCAAACGCTCAGCCTGGGACTATTTGAGAGGTCGCTGTCGCATGCGCAAGAGCAAAGAGGACCACTTTTTATATCAACTCCGCAACCTTTTCTCCTGAGACCAAAAGGCCTGCATGGAATTTTCCAGAAAACAGTTGTGTTGACAGAAACTCGTGAAATATGACATTATATCCCAGTGGAACTTTCATTTTATTCTAAATAATGATGCTGCTTTTAACCAGAGTTTTGTACAGGAACCTGATGGACTCCTTCCAGACAGTTCCTTCAGTATTTGATCTTAATTTATAAGGCGTCTATTATGGTGCTAGAATTTATGTGAGAACAACTCAAAACACTCATTTAATCACTCTAAGATAATCAAATAATATTTTATATCACTTTTACCCTGATCGTGCTTGAACAGATATTTGATAGTGCTGAAGACTTGATTAAAGGAATAGTTGACCCAAAAATGGAAATTTGCTGAAAATGTACTCACCCTCAGGCCAACCAAATTGTAGTTTGTTTCTTCATCAGAACAGATTTGGAGAAATTTAGCATTTGTTCACTAATGGATCCTCTGCAGTGAATGGGTGCCGTCAGAATGAGAGTCAAAAAAAAAAAATCACAATAATCAACAAATAATCCACACGACTCCAGTCCATCAATTAACATCTTGTGAAGTGAAAAACTGCGTGTTTGTACCAAACAAACCCATCATTAATGCATTTTAACTTTTAGTCATTGGTGAGCAAGTGATACTACATTTGTCCAAATCTGTTCCCACAAAGAAACAAACATCTTGGATGGCCTGAGGATGAGTACATTTTCAGCCAAATTTCATTTTTGGGTGAACTATTCCTTTAAGCCTATTGACTGCAGAGATGCATTGCATGTTAAGGTGAAGCATGCAATGTTAAAATTCACTTCATTTTGAACAGGATTTTGTACTGCGTTACAGCTGTGCAAAACAGAAAGCAGAAATCCTTATTGGTGATCTAGGCAAGATCTGACTTGTGAGTATTATTCAGTCTCAGAATCATCTTGTGTCTGCGTATTTGTCACATTAGAGCACAATATAATAATAGAAACACAGTTTCAGTTCTGAGAAGCTCTAGAAGACCCTCTGTGGTGTTGTCTTACCAATCGTAGAGTGATCAAGTATGTACTGATCAGAAATAACACGTTGAACCAGGACACCCTTCACTCCACACTGCATTCGTTTTATTATGTAAGAGGCAAAAGAGTATGGAATATTGCACATTTGGTTATTATTTATTAGAAACTGACACACTATGACACGATTAGTGAGGGAGTGCTGCTAAAGTTGTTTTCTAAGAATATGAAATCACTGACCAACACTTTTTGGGGAGCGGGTACTGTAATTTTGATGCTGTCCACTGATGTTTGAATTATATTTTGAAATTTTGCACAGCATGTTTATTGTGTTTTAATTAATGTAGCAATAATGAAAAGACACTGCAATGTCAAACTGAATCAATGAATTTATCTGCACATTTTAAATGAGTTGATTGTCGTGTCATTCTGAACTTTTTTGTGTGTGTGTGTGTGTGTGTGTGTGTGTGTGTGTGTGCGTACGTGCGTGAGAGAGAGACTGAGAGTGAGTTTTATTTTAAGAATACTGTGACATTTAAGCAGTCAGTTTCTAGTGAGTCACTTCATTAAGAATAGACTCATGCATGCTAGCCAAGTCTACTGCTACAGAGACTACTGCTGTATTAAATGTTTTTGTGAAATAAAGTGTGGCGAGTTGAATATGTGAATATGAATCTTTTTTTTTTTTTTACATTTTCTCTAAATAAACACTTTTACTGTTGAAGCTGATCATCATCTGTGATGCATGGCTCTTTCCTCTAATTAATTACAAACCAAAAATCCTAGTATTAGCCATGCAACCCTGTTTCCACATAATTTATTCATAATTAGATTTTTCCTAAAGATTCTGACACACAGTGACCGACATCCTTTGGGCCTTTCCTAAAGCATGATGGGAAGACAAGTAGATAGTCTTATTCCATTTGATTTTTACAAACATTTGCCAAGTTTAGGGTTGATCCTGTTACCCAAGTTTTTGAAAATATTGACAATTCTTAAAGAAATATTCATTTAATGGAACATATAAAACATGTTTTATATATTTATGCTAAAAATACAACCCTGTTGGCCAACATTTATAATCAATTTTAATGTTTTTTTAATCATACACCAAAGTTATTCTAAGAAATTCTCAAATAATTCTATTTTTTCTTTAATTTATAGGAAATATAAAATATTTAATTTATTTAGTTATATTAATTAACTTGAGCTAAATTTGCAACCCTTTTGCTCTTTAACTGTAATAAATTTTGATGTTGATTTTAAAATAAATTACCATAGTTATTGTTAGAAATCTCAAATAAATTAGTTTTTTTTTTCATTAATAGGTTCATATTTATTTAGTTATATCAATTATTTAGCTAAATGGCCAATTAATTGTGACCCTGTCACCCAATAATTGAAAAAAATATATCTATATTATTATTATTATTGTAATGTTTAATTTTATTTTACAATCTTTTGTTACTATTTAATATATATATGTATATTAATATTTTTACGCTATTTATGGAAAGTGGCACATTTAGTATACCGTGTTAGATGCACATACATTGAGGGCACTGTTTTGTATTAACTTTATTTATGATGAACACATCCCTCCAAGAATGTCTTATCCATTAAGTGTTTCAGTGCTTAACACTGTCTGGTGAACTTATCTCCTGAGAGCATGCTTTTATCTAGCATGCTATAGCACCACCGGGCATTTTGAGGCAAAAAGCACCATAAAAATAAAAGGAGAGGACACTGCACATATTGAGTTCGTGTAATTCTTAATGAAGGCTGAATAACCCCATGAATGAAAACAAGTGTCTTCTGTGTTAAATTTCCCTGGTGTTGGCAGTAGGTTGTTAACTCATGCGCTTGCTCTGAATGGCAGACGCTGGCGAGGCTGGAGCACATGAGATCTGCAGCCTGGACGTTTCTCTGCACTGTCAGGTCAGGTGACTTCATGCTGGAATCTCTTCGGCCGCTATGGCTATATGCACACAAGAGTCCAGGGCTTCTGCCTCTGAGTCCAGCAGTGCAGGAGTGCAAAAGGCACCAGGACGAGCTCTAGCAGGGCTTTGGTCGAGGGCAGACCCCGTGCTGAGGGAAAGGACACACATTACCTCTCAAGTACAACTTTTCCAGGAAGGTTAATGTTTTCTTTGAAGCATTGCAAGCAGCCTGGCCTGGTGTTCTGTTCTGTCTGCTTCTGTCTGTTTTAGATTTGGACTGTTTTGGAAGTCCTGCATTTCTATGTGTGTGTGTGTGTGTGTGTGTGTGTGTGGTGTGTGTATGTGTGTGTGTGTGTGTGTATGTGTGTGTGTGCACACTCCCATTCTGAGAACGACTAAATTTGCCCCCTCACATCTACCACACATGCAAATCATGTGAATCTTGCAGGCCACATGACCCATTCAGATTCTTTGTGTCTCTTACCTTCCCCATTGTGCTCTTGTCTCATGACAACAGCTTTTCTGTAAGAAACAACCTGCTTCTTTGTCAGGTTTGTATTTTAATTTAAGACTAACTAATATTATTACTGATACCGATTATTTTTGTTCAGGTTGAATATGCAATATTTTTCATTCTTAAAAAAAGAAAAGAAAAAGTGTGACCCTGTCTATGAAATCTCAAGTGAAGTCTCAAAATCTAATTATGAGATAAGCATCAAAGTTTGATTTCAACCATTAATTTCACTAGTTTTTCAATCTTTGACATGGCCTTACTCGGTCAGTATTAAAGATATCAAGGTTACATTTTGTATGTTCTTTACATTATGAAGGATTATTTTATGTAATAATAAGGTTTTCACAGGCAGAGTCACAAAAAAATATATATAAAAAAATATAAAATCTACTTATTATTAGTCATTGATGCCATCATATTAATGCAAAGTATTGAGCCCCACATCAGGTTATGAATACACATGATTAATAGTTGAATTATGAGCAATGTGAAACATTGATAACCTAGATTCCTTTATAACCCTGAGTTTAGAATGATCCAGGGTTAACTATTTAAAGTGTGAAAAGCCCTTTTGTAGTTCGTCTAACTGCTCATTTTAAAATATGCGTTTCTCACTTGAGAATTAATGTTTTGTAAAAAGTTGCGTAATTTATGCAAACAATGCATTAAATAAGTTAAATTACCTATGAATGCAGTCGTGTAATAATTGTTGGATGCTATTTCTTTGCAGACTTGATATTGTAGGACTGTTTATAAAAAAGGAAATATACACGCATTGAAGGTGTGATTTGTAAGCTTACATATTCAAGAAAGTATGTATTCTCAATAAAACAGCTAAAAATGATTTATTCTGATACCTAAAATCACCATTGGTCATCTGGTCCAGGCAAGATGTCAAAAGGTCTAGCAGTGGGTATTGATTTGGGCACCACCTACTCCTGTGTGGAATCTTCCAGCATGGAAAGGTGGATGGAGATCATCGCCAATGACCAGGGGAACAGAACAACCCCCAGCTATGTCGCTTTCACAGACACTGAAAGACTGATCTGAAAGACCAAGAACCAAGAAGCCATGAACCCCAACAACACCGTGTTCGGTAAAGCAGCTCATAATTTGCCAGAACATAATGCATTTTAGTTGAGAAAAAGAATGAAAGATTGACATTGACACTTGTTGATGCTACTGTTCTCCATTAGATGGCAGTGCAGTTAATATGATTATAAAACTAAAAGTGAAAACATACTGTACATACTGTAAAGTCTTTGTTAGCAGCAACCAACAGCAGTTTTTAAAGCAATGCTTCTGTTTGTTGTCATTGTTGTCATCTTATTGGTTCAACAGAGGCCAAGCGCCTGATTGGTCGACACTTTGATGACCCAGTGGTTCAGTCTGACATGAAGCACTGGCCCTTTGGTAGTAATGATGGTAGTAAGCCCAAATTGGAAGTGGAGTACAAAGGAGAATTAAAGACCTTCTACCCTGAAGAGGTGTCCTCTATGGTCTTCACTAAGATGAAGGAGATCTGAGGCTTACCTGGGCAAGGTGAATAAAACTATGCAAAAGCACTGTAAATGAGCACTTTTAAATCTTTTACATTTATTTTTAGGACCCTTCCAGGCACATTTGTTTCAAATATAATGTGCATTCAAGCATACCGGAAATAGATGACTAAGCTAAAGAGAGCATATCTTCCTTGAGATCTTATCATTGTTAACTTTGTGAGAAAATGTGTGAGGTGTCAACACATCAGTTCTGAATCAAAGATTTGTGACTTCTGGCTAGGAGGATGTGGAAGAAATTCAGAAAATACTGGAAAATATTGTGTACTCCGTTTATGAAGTAACATCATTTGTTTTGAAATGATACATACAAACCCGATTCCAAAAATTTGGGACACTGGACAAATTGTGAATAAAAACAGAATGCAATGATGTGGAAGTTTCCAATTTCAATATTTTATTCAGAATACAACATAGATGACATATCAAATGTTTAAACTGAGAAAATGTATAATTTTAAGGGAAAAATAAGTTGATTTTAAATTTCATGGCATCAACACATCTCAAAAAAGTTGGGACAAGGCCATGTTTACCACTGTGTGGCATCCCCTCTTCTTTTTATAACAGTCTGCAAACGTCTGGGGACTGAGGAGACAAGTTGCTCAAGTTTAGGAATAGGAATGTTGTCCCATTCTTGTCTAATACAGGCTTCTAGTTGCTCAACTGTCTTAGGTCTTTGTCGCATCTTCCTCTTTATGATGCGCCAAATGTTTTCTATGGGTGAAAGATCTGGACTGCAGGCTGGCCGTTTCAGTACCCGGATCCTTCTACGCATCCATGATGTTGTAATTGATGCAGTATTTGGTCTGGCATTGTCATGTTGGAAAAAGCAAGGTCTTCCTGAAAGAGACGACGTCTGGATAGGAGCATATGTTGTTCTAGAACTTGGATATACCTTTCAGCATTGATGTGCCTTTCCAGATGTGTAAGCTGCCCATGCCACACGCACTCCTGCGACCCCATACCATCAGAGATGCAGGCTTCTGAACTGAGCGCTGATAACAACTTGGGTTGTCCTTGTCCTCTTTAGTCCGGATGACATGGCGTCCCAGTTTTCCAAAAAGAACTTCAATTTTTGATTTGTCTGACCACAGAACAGTTTCCACTTTGCCACAGTCCATTTTAAATGGCCTTGGACCAGAGAAAACGCCTGTGCTTCTGGATCATGTTTAGATATGGCTTCTTTTTTGACCTATAGAGTTTTAGCCTGCAACGGCGAATGGCACGGTGGATTGTGTTCACCGACAATGTTTTCTGGAAGTATCCCTGAGCCCATGTTGTGATTTCCATTACAGTAACATTCCTGTATGTGATTCAGTGCCGTCTAAGGGCCCGAAGATCACGGGCATCCAGTATGGTTTTCCGGCCTTGACCCTTACGCACAGAGATTGTTCCAGATTCTCTGAATCTTTGGATGATATTATGCACTGTAGATGATAATTTCAAACTCTTTGCAATTTTTCTCTGAGAAACTCTTTTCTGATATTGCTCCACTATTTTTTGCCGCAGTATTGGGGGAATTGGTGATTCTCTGCCCATCTTGACTTCTGAGAGACACTGCCACTCTTGAGAGGCTCTTTTTATACCCAATCATGTTGCCAATTGACCTAATAAGTTGCAAATTGGTTCTCCAGCTGTTCCTTATATGTACATTTAACTTTTCCGGCCTCTTATTGCTACCTGTCCCAACTTTTTTGGAATGTGTAGCTCTCATGAAATCCAAAATGAGCCAATATTTGGCAAGACATTTCAAAATGTCTCACTTTCAACATTTGATATGTTATCTATATTGTATTGTGGATAAAATATAAGTTTATGAGATTTGTAAATTATTCCATTCCTTTTTTACTCACAATTTGTACAGTGTCTCAACTTTTTTGGAATTGGGTTTGTATTTTTTTAGACTGCCGTATTTGTTTGTACTACAGCATTTGAAGCCTTTCCCTGAACTTTGCAAAATGCAAACTGAGGAGAGTTGTGCATGATTTATAATGGATATAAAGCCTTTATCACATACTGTAGTAACAAATGTCAAACCAAAACAGAGAAACACATATACTGTGGTGAACACTAACATCAGCTTCAAGTTCCAAGTTCTGCAAACACAGCTTCACACATCTGATCTTAGTGACGCCTGCAGTAAAAGTGGTTTTTGAAAAAATTCACCACAGATTAATATCTGATTCTGCAGCTCACGTTCCATGTTTTCAAAAATCTCTAATATAGCCTGAAGTTTGTTTTGTGCATGTTATGTGCAGAATTATACCTCAACTTTGTATGAGAGATATTTGGAGATAACACTGGTTACAGGAAGTATGTGAACTTGATTGCAATCGTCAGTGTCAGCAAGGCTCTTTTTATTTAACTGTGCTGCTTCCAAACTCTTTTAAATCTTTTACAAGAAATGTTCCTTAAAGCATGTATTGTTTCTTCATGAGCGAAATTAGTATTTTTTTTAATAAAGAACTGTAAGAATTACTGCAAACTCTTTCAATAATAATCACAAAAATCACTTTACTAAAAACCTTGTCTGAACACTTTATATACAGTATGCTAAACAGAATCATGCTAATGAGGATTCGATCTTGTTTTTTCAGGCCGCGTCAAATGCAGTCGTTACAGTGCCTGCTTAATTTAATGACTCTCAGCGCCAAGCCACCAAGGACGCTGGAACCATTGCTGGCCTTAACGTCCTCCGCATTATCAATGAGCCAACAACGGCTGCCATCGCATATGGATTGGACAAAAAGGTACTGAGATATCCAAACCTATATTTGACCTAGTTCAGTGGTTTTTACATGAATAGTGTAAATATCTGAGTTTAGTAAACAGCCTTAACTGGCTTCTAATGATGTTTGGATGAAGTTACATCTAGTTTTTGCTGTCCAGCGTCACTGAACTTTCAGCACAGTAAGTTTAAAGAGTTAGTAGGGTTAAACTTCTGCTTTATGGTCACAATTCACTACAGGTTGGTGGTGAGCGCAATTTCCTCATCTTTGATTTGGGTGGTGGCACCTTTGACGTGTCCATTCTGACAATTGAGGATGGTATTTTTGAAGTCAAGGCTACTGCCGGTGACACCCATCTGGGTGGTGAAGACTTCGACAACCGAATGGTCAACCACTTCATTGCAGAGTTCAAGCGCAAGTTCAAGAAAGACATAACTGGCAATAAACATGCAGTCCGTCGCCTATGGACAGCATGTGAGCGTGCCAAGCGCACCCTTTTCTTCCAGTACACAGGCCAGCAATTGAGATCGACTCTCTGTATGAAGGTGACAACTTCTACACTTCCATCACCAGAGCCGTTTTGAGGAGCTCAATGTCGACCTTTTCTGTGATACACTGGAGCCAGTGGAAAAGTCTCTGCGGGATCCCAAGATGGACAAGGCACAGATCCATGACATCGCGCTGGTTGATGGCTCCACTCGCATTCCCAAGATTCAAAAGCTACTTCAGGACTTATTTAATGGCTGGAATCTTAACAAAAGCATCAACCCTGATGAAGCAGTAGCTTATGGAGCAGGTAAGAGGTTTAATTTTGTCTCTAGATGGATTAGTAATTACTTTTTGCTTCATTACATACTAATCTTTCCTCAAATGTCACCAGCTGTCCAGGCAGCCATCTTAGCAGGTGATAAATCGGAGAATGTCCAAGACATTTTGCTGCTGGACGTCACTCCTCTCTCTCTGGGCATTGAGACAGCTGGTGGTGTCATGACTGTGTTAATTAAGAGGAACACCACCATTCCCACCAAGAGAACCAAGACTTTCACCACCTATTAGGACAACCAGCCCGGTGTACTGATCCTGGTAAGTTGAAAGTTGTTGTTGTAGAACCTTACTTTCTTGGTCTTCTTACCCTGCTCAAAGGCCAATCTCAGACCAGCATGAATTTCCATTTCCAGGCTGGCTTGGTGCAGATCTAACTTGTGGACCATCATAATCTTCTTGTTCACCAGCAAAAAATAATAGTGAATGAATGAAAGTGCTTGACCAAGGAAGGCCTGTTGAAGGCTTGTAAGGAAAGCTTATTAAGGGCACCAACAAACCAGCATCCAAAACACAACATATGCTGGTGACCAGCAATGCTAGAGTATCAGGAAAATCATTGAAATCACTGAGATGTTGACATCAGTTCATCCAGAATCCATGGAGGCATGTGTTACCAATTGGAATCTGTTTTAATGATCCCGTTTTTCTTATCTTTAGGTATATGAGGGGGAGAGAGCCAGGACAAAGGACAACAACCTTCTAGGCAAATTTGAGTTGACTGGCATCCCTCCCGCTCCTCGTGGTGTGCCACAAATTGAAGTTACCTTCGACATTGACACCAATGGCATTCTCAATGTGTCCGCAGTGGACAAAAGCACTGGAAAAGAGAACAAGATCACAATCACCAATGACAAAGGTAAAATAACTTGCCCTGGCTTTGGATAAAGAGTTGGCTTTATACTTATTGACTTATTGATTCTGGAATTCAAAAATGGTCTCTTTTTCACAGTGAGTTTCTCACTAATCTTTTCTTTCAGGTCATTTGAGCAAGGAAGAAATTGAACGTATGGTACAGGAAGCCGACCAATACCGAGCAGAGGATGAAGTCCAGAAGGAGAAAGTCACTGCCAAGAACACTTTAGAGTCCCTGGCCTTTAACATGACGAGCACTGTGGAGGATGACAAGCTGAAGGACAAGATCAGTGCAGAGGACAAAAAAACTATTGACAAATGCATTGAGGTCATAGCCTGGCTGGACAGGAACCAGGTAGGTAACAACCATAAAACTGCCTAACTTGCATGCCAATCTACAGGTTACATTTGTTTATGGAATTAAGGCTATCCCTTTCAGTTATGATTATGTCATTGAAGGAACTTTATTAGATATTCTCACCTGAGGAAGTCAAACCCGTTTATACAGCCACCCGGAGGGTTTCACCCAATAACAAAGATGTCATTAAGCCAGTGTTTTCCAATCCTGTTCCTGGAGGCACACCAACAGAACACATTTGGCATTTCGCTTTTATCTGATGCATCAATTTCTGGTCTTGGAGTCTACAAATGAGCTGAGTTGAATCAGATGTGTTTAATTAGGAAAAGTTAGAAAATATGTATTGTTGGTGGGTCTCCAGGAAAAGGGTTGGGAAACACTGTATTAAGCAATGAGCCACCTCACAGAACAAAGAGCATCTTCCGAGACACTTCTTCTTATGTCTTACCACAGACCGCAGAAAAGGATGAGTACGAGCACCAACAGAAGGAGCTGGAAAAAGTGTGCAACCCCATCATCACCAAGCTCTATCAGGGTGCTGGTGGCATGCCGGGTGGAATGCCTGGGGGATTTCCTGGAGGGGCAGGAAGTAGTCCCTCCTCTGGTCCTACCATTGAGGAAGTGGACTAATCTTGACACCAGAACATCTAGGTTCACACATAGACAAAAAACAATGCAAAATTTGATTTACGTCAACTTGCTGCATCTCAAACTGGCTTCTTACCAACTCACATTGATCAGATGTGCCAGATGAAACCAACTTCTAGCTTGAGACCAAAGCAATATGGCACTTACAAAACAGCATTAGCATATTAACTTATCTAAGCATCATGTTTCCAAATCTGTAATTATATCTGTAAGCTACTATTTAATGGTTACAAGGTTATAATTACAACAAAATACCTAGCTGAGGTGAGGCCTGGTAACTTGTTCAGTTAGCTGTTATACTCATTATTGATAATTATTCTACAGGGAGGGTTGTTTACACCTATGCTATACAGTTAATTCATTCATTCATTCAGTGTTTCCTGTATAACCCAAATAAGCATTTTATTTCCTTAATATCTTCATGTCTTTCATGTCTCATCTCGTGCTAGAAGGAATGTAATGGTCTGTTAGAAATTTTCAGAAAATTCCAGAACAGCCTACTTGATATGCAACATTCTCATTTGTGCAATTAGATGCATTCATGGAGAAAGAAAGGTAGTTAGAAAGAAAAGTTGTTGTTTTTTAGAAAGGTAGGTGATATCCCTTTGTTTTTGTTTGGCTGACCCACCTATTTCAGTCAGTTGCGTGAGGAAAAGAATAATAAAATTTTTTATTGTTTTCCTCATATGACAAATACAAACATTCCTGAGCTCCTTCTAACTGTAAGGAAACACCTGTATGAATTGCGAAATTTAACAGGTGCTAGAGAGAATATAAAGCAGGAGAGAGACTAATGGGAACAACAGCAACATATTAGGTGCTCGTGTACAACATGATCTGGATCATTAGCTTCTTGGCTTTGGTGGCTTCCACTCTGGGTGAGTTTTTCTGGGATAAACAAGTACAGGTTGCAGACATATATATATATATATAATATATATATATATATATAATATAGATATCTATATATCTATACCACTTTTCTATTTGTTTTTATGCACAGGTAATAGGACTGCGGGTGCGTCAATTTATGGTGCGTCACCCGGCAGGTGAAATTGCCAAAAGATCTATAAGCGATGAGCCAGACCCAAGTGTTGTTGGGGGAGGTAATGAAGGTATTATTCATGGAAATGAGGCACACCCTTGGCCCTGGCAGGTCTCTATCCAGGTAGTGTTATAAGTTTTAATGACACAATCTTTGTTTATACTAGTGGATCCATTTCTCAAAGTATCCTAGTGGTGGTGGGCCTCATTCTCTGCATAATGATGTACTTGTGAAATTCTTTATATTTGATCCAGACATCCAGAGGTGAGCACTTCTGTGGTGGCTCCCTGATCAGCACAAACTGGGTCCTCACTGCTGCCCACTGTTCAGTTCAGTAAGAACCCATCCATCCATCAAGGTATTTTTATACATCTATTTTTAAGATTTTTATGCTTTTCCCTGTCACTGTCTTTCTAGGTCTGGATATCACTATGTAGTCCTTGGACAGTATGACCGTGGCTCTAATGAACTTGTTCAAGTCAAGAAAGTAGCAAAGGTATAATCTTTAATGTGCATTTAAAATAAAGGTTCTAAGCATTAAATTACACTACTGTTCAAAAGGCTACATTTATTTGATTAAACGTAGCAGTATATTGTGAAAAATCATTAATTTTTTTCTATTTTAATATATTTTAAAATGTAATTTATTTCTGTTATACAAAGCTGAATTTTATTAATGTGATATAATATTTTTTAAGGTTAAAATGTTATAAAAGTCTTTTACTGTCACTTTTGATCAGTTTAATGCATCCTTGCTGAATAAAAGCATTATTTCTTAAAGGTCATCACACATCCTAACTACAACAAACAGACTGATTACAACGATATTACACTACTGAAACTGTCAAGTGCAGTAGAGATGACTTCCCGTATCTCTCCTATATGTCTGCCTAGCTCCTTCACCAACGTCCTTCCTGGGACTCGTTGTGTCACCACTGGCTGGGGCGTAACTGAAAATGACCGTAAGTCCATTCTTTTCACCTGTGTCAAATATAACAGAATATTTTCAGTTGTGCCTATATCTCCTGGATTTACAAAAAAAAAAAAAGCGTCAGTTGGTCCTTGCTCAACCATTCAGATACTTAATGTCTTATATTATTCTTATGAATTTAGTAAATCCTCGATTCCTGCAGCAAGCCACTCTGCCGATAGTGAGTCAGGCTCAGTGTAGGCAGTTTTGGGGTAGGAACACGATCACAGACGCCATGATCTGTGCTGGAGCCTCTGGAGCCTCATCTTGCGAGGTATAAAGACAGAAGCATGAACATATTTTACACACAAGCTATTAATAAATAAAAAAATCAAACTAAATTAATTAAAATATGTGAAATAGCAGCTCACTGACAGCACAAAAGGGTCTAAACTCACAATGTTAATCACTGATGTCTGTGTGTCCACTGCAGGGTGATTCTGGTGGTCCTCTGATGTGTGAGAGTTCAGGTGTTTGGTACCAAGTGGGCATCGTTTCCTGGGGCCACAAATCCTGCAGCACTGACCGTCCAGTCGCCTACACCCGTGTCTCTTATTTTCGAAAATGGATTGAAGAAATCATTCGATTCAACTAAAGAACCAGCATGTCTCAGTTTCAAGTTCTCCTGTGTCTGAACATTCAGTCACCAGTCCAGTGATCAAACTGTGTCTTCATAACACTGTTACACTACTGCTTTGAATACTGGAAATACCTCATAACATAATGCTAAATTAATTATTAAAAGCACTTAATAACTTTATATATCAACAATGTTTTCATTTTAGTTAGCCTAACTATAGATTATGCTAAACTTATGAATGCATGCATACTTATGGCTAAATAAATATTAAATACAAATTTTGGTTCTTCCTGGTTTGCCTTGACTTTTTATGACAACAAGCATACTAATTTGGGTTCAGTAGAAGAAATCAAACTAAGTGGCATCTGCAAACAAAGGGTGCTAGACATTTACCCAATTTGGAATGACTTGGACGTTTTTTTAATAGATGTATTACATCAGTTCCCTAATCCGGTGCTAGGTTTTACATTTAAATTGTATAGTGTGTTAAATGAATTTCTCAGGATCAAATCCAACTAAACCAGAAGAGCTTGTTAAATCAGGTCTGTTCATGCAGTTCTGTACATTGCCAATATTTTTTAAAAAGCTATTCGTCATATGTTTGCATTGAGAAAGACAGTATACATGTGTCTACTTGTATGTGTTGTCCTTGTAGAGCATGATCATGGTTCCGATACAAAACCTGTGCAGACTATGAGCATTCCCAGGGTGTCTGCATTACAATGATTAACACTTTGAAACTTATAGGCATCGTCCTAGAAACCACAGGGGTTAAACATCTTTTCATATAGTGTCAAACAACCACAAAACATCCTGCACAATAAAAAAATATATTTAAAAATACTTTTTTTCTTTCTTAGCGTAAGATGTGCATTTTCTTTCTTGTATCTTTTGCCGAAAGATTATATGGGGTGGAACAAGAACTTCAGGTTATATATTTACAGGTGAAAGAATAACATCTCTGGTGCCTCATTGCTGCAACTGAATGCATTCAGAAAAAAAAAAGTTTAAACAAAGGTGGGAAGCCGACCTTTTTTCTCAGTTGACCCATTTGTTCTTGTCCATATTTCAACATACTTTTTGTCACATGACTTTACTGAACAATATATGAACGTTCCTGAGCTCTGAGATCTTGCCAGTTGCATGGAAGCACCTTGATGAATTCCCAGTTTTATCAGATGCTGAAGAGAATATAAAGCATGGGAGAGACCCAGTGGGAACAGCAGCAGAACTTTAAGCGCTTGTCTCCACCATGCTCTGGATCATCAGCTGTTTTGCCTTGTCTTGGTGGCCTCCACTGGGTGAGTTTTTACAATTTGCAATGAGGGTAATAGAAGTCAGTGTCAGCCAGAAGATAAGTACTCTAAAACCAATTTTACAGCATATTTATATTATTACTATTTAGAACCTCATATACAAGGAATATTTGTTCTTATGTAAACTAAAATAAATTAGAAGGTGATTAAAAATTATATATATATATATATATATATATATATAAGGGCGGCATAAACACACACACACAACCTATACATCAGAGACAGTGGGTACGGAAGTATTCAGACCCCCTTACATTTTTCATTCTTTGTTATATTGCAGCCATTTGCTTAAAATCATTTAAGTTAATTTTTTTCCTAATTAATGTACACACAGCAACCCATATTGACAGAAAAAACACAGAATTGTTGACATTTTTTTAGATTTATTAAAAAAGAAAAACTGAATATCACATGGTCCTAAGTATTCAGAAACTTTGCTCAGTATTTAGTAGAAGCACAATTTTGATCTAATACAGCCATGAGTCTTTTTGGGAAAGATGCAAAAGTTTTTCACACCTGGATTTGGGGATCCTATGCCATTCCTCCTTGCAGATCCTCTCAAGTTCTGTCAGGTTGGATGGTAAAAGTTGGTGGACAGCCATTTTAAGGTCTCTCCAGAGATGCTCAATTGGATTTAAGTCAAGGCTCTGGCTGGGCCATTCAAGAACAAAGAACAGTCACAGAGTTGTTGTGAAGCACTCCTTCGTTATTTTAGCTGTGTGCTTAGGGTCATTCTTGTTGGAAGGTAAACCTTCGGCCCAGGCTGAGGTCCTGAGCACTCTGGGGAAGGTTTTCGTCCAGGATATACCTGTGCTTGGCCGCATTCATCTTTCACTCGATTGCAACCAGTCGTCCTGTCCCTGCAGCTGAAAACACCCCCACAGCATGATGCTGCCACACCATGCTTCACTGTTGGGACTGTATTGGAAAGGTGATGAGCAGTGCCTGGTTTTCTCCACACATAACGCTTAGAATTAAGGCCAAAAAGTTCTATCTTGGCCTCATCAGACCAGAGAATCTTATTTCACACCATCTCACAACTCCATGCGGGCTTTCATGTGTATTGCACTGAGGAGAGGCTTTTTTTTGTTCCCCGTCGGGCCACTCTGCTATAAAGTCCCGACTGGTGGAGGGCTGCAGTGATTTTTGACTTTCTACAACTTTCTCCCATCCCGACTGCATCTCTGGAGCTCAGCAACAGTGATCTTTGGGTTCTTCTTCACCTCACTCACCAAGGCTCTTCTCCCCCGATAGCTCAGTTTGCCGGACGGCCAGCTCTAGGAAGGGTACTGGTCATCCCAAACGTCTTCCATTTAAGGAATGGAGACCACTGTGCTCTTGGGAACCTTAAGTGCAGCAGGAATTTTTTTGTAACCTTGGCCAGATCTGTGCCTTACAACAATTCTGTCTCTGAGCTCTTCAGGCAGTTCTTTGACCTCATGATTCTCATTTGCTATGACATGCACTGTGAGCTGTAAGGTCTTATATAGACAGTTGTGTGGCTTTCCTAATCAAGTCCAATATGTATAATCAAACACAGCTGGACTCAATTGAAGGTGTAGAACCATCTCAAGGATGTTCAGAAGAAATGGACAGCACCTGAGTTTAATATATGAGTGTCACAGCAAAGGGTTGAATACTTAGGACCATGTGATATTTAAATTTTTCTTTTTTAATAAATCTGCAAAAAAATGTCAACAATTCTGTGTTTTTCTTTCAATATTGGGTGCTGTGTGTACATTAATGAGAAGAAAAATTAACTTAAATTATTTTAGCAGATGGTTGCAATATAACAAAGAGTGAACAATTTTAGGGGGTCTGAATACTTCCGTACCCACTGTATAGACATATACACATATATATATATTATATATTTGTGTTAATTATTGATATATATTATATATTTTTTTAGGCCGCAGTTGCAGGTGTTTAGATTTTTTTTTAATATATTAATATTGTAGGATTATACATATGATTCACTAGTATATTAAAACGATATATCAAAATAATCTAGTTTTAATATAGTAGTGAAGCAAATGTATACACTACAATATAGCATAATAAAAAAACGACCAACCTCCAACTGCTGGCATTAAAAAAATCTCAGAGGGACTTTCTGAGGTTCAAAAGTTATATTATATTATACTTAATATGTATAGATAATTATATATAATATATATATCTATAGATATATATATATATCTAGATTGAAACATATTAAGAAACTGATAATATCCAAAAATTTTTGTTTTGCATGTTTTTGCATGTACTTATATAGGTTGTGGAGTGCCTGCCATTAAGCCAGTAATCAGCAATCACCGGCTACAACAAAATTGCTAATGGAGAGAATGCAGTGTCTGGTTCCTGGTCCTGGCAGGTCTCTCTCCAGGTAACTTTTACTAGCTTTAAGGGTCTTTATAAGTTAATATCTAGAAGTTGAGATCCTATCATTTATATTTGATAATGTATGAACCAGCAATCCAATGGCTTCCATTTTTGCGGAGGATCCCTGCTCAACCAGTGCTGGGTGGTCACTGCTGCTCACTGCCGTGTCCAGTAAGAACATCTGACTCTGTTTTCCTTTATAAACATACCCTGCCTGATTCTTTTCCGTGCTCATATTTTCTATGTTTCCTGTTTATTCCTCCTACCCTAGGGCTGGATATCACTACACAGCAAAATCCCCTGAGTTAAATCAACTCTGCTCAGAGTGCATATTGTCCCAATCTACAGGGTGTTAAAGTAACACTGAAGCAGAGTTACCACTGTTGATGATTATGTGGTAAGTTTTCATGTCTAAAAGCCTGAGGAGTAGTTGTTGATCTTCAGCATTGTTAACAGTGGGTTTTCTTTACTAATGCTCAATCATTACTTAATTAATCGCTTAATTATCCCATTAACTTTAACTCTGCTACAGTATTACTTTAGCACTCTTTAGATTGGGACAATATGTACTCTGAGCAGAGTTAATTTAACTCGGGGGATTTTGTTGTGTATGTTATTCTTCGAGAGCATGACCGCGGCTCCAGCGCCAAGTCTGTTCAAGTCAAAAGCATCGCTAAGGTATCAGCTTTAATGATATCAGTCGAGCATCCCTTTACTTTGAGTCACTGTCTGCTGATAACATTGCAGTGGTTCTACGATATCTTTGGCATTACCTCAAGAGCCACAGGGTTTTGCCACAGTTAAAAATGTTGGTTGCTTACTACTCAGAACCAGGCTACATGACGGGATCTTACAAATGCTCGCGTCAAACAGACTCTTTTAACAATTGCGTCATGTCTTTCTCTTTTTTTTCCAGCATGTAACCAGATTTTTGTTTCTGTAAAGTGTTTTTAGTATTGCGAGTAATTGATAGATATCATTTAAGTCTATGAAAAACCCTAGTTTTTAGTTTTCTTCTCTCTATTTTGAGTTTGAGTTCACTAATATAACTTTATGTTTTAGGAGTCACTGTCTGCCGACTGCGTTTCTGTTGTTATGTGATGTCTTAACCATAAGCTCTGAGACCACAGGACTGTGTAGAAAACGTATGTCACGCTGAAAAGAGGAACAGACCTACATTTAAGTTGTTTTTCTCCAAATCGCATCCCTTCTAATGAAGCAATTGCACTCAGTTCAGATACAGCAAGATGCATCATGCCAGGTTTGATGTTTGCAGTGACATTACATAGGAAAGAACCAATGATATCTGACACCACTGCAGTCAGGCCTGGCATGATGCATATAAAAAAGTTTTATATTTTATTGTAGGAGACACTCGTCGGCCACTTAATTGCGTACACCTGTTCAACTGCTCGTTAGCACAAATATCTAATCAGCCATGGCCCATGGCAGCAAAACGTCATGCTTTTAGATGTCGACATTGCTTGGCTGTCCCCATTGACCCTCGGACAAGCTGTGGAGCTGACCTGGTCACACCCACAACACAATGGTACCCTGTCCAGTAGACGACGCGCCAAGAACCAACGACAAGAGGACACATCTCAGTGTTAAGCACCTACCAGGTCGATAATAAAAACCCATAAAAGCTGTCTTTGTGCATCCGATAAATGCCCTTGTAATTATGTCCACAGAGGTAGTGGAATTGAGCTCGTACTGTTGATTGCTAACATGTGGAGTTTAATGAGACACGTAAACATTCGTGTTAATAAACAAATGACACTGCATACTACTGTTTCTCGTTTTTCTGTCGATGCACGACGCAGCCCTATTGGACTTCCGTGGAGAAAATGGAAGTTGTTGCGAATTACCAGTCCGAGGGGAAATCAATCCAAGGTGGAACTCCCAACTGGCTGGAGGGCAGCAGTCCAGTTAAAATTATTCTGGAAAACATGAAAATTTCAGCTTCGAAGTACAAATGGAATTGTACAATTGGTGCATAACAATAGTCAAGATGATTGCTGAGGTCAACGGAGTCTCAAATGGCGAAGATAAGGTGATTTCCAGTAAACTTTTTGAAGTGGCATGGTTTGGTGGGTCTATCAGATGTGGCGGTTATGAGAATTCCTAGATAACTAAGCAGTCCACACTCAAACCTCCATTTTGAAACACTGACCACATACTCTAGGGTTTTCACAGATATGGTATCAAGAAAAGCAGGCCGTTCTGTGGGCGAAGATATGCTTATTGTTGCTGGTAGAGGAGAAGGCCAGGATGGTTCGAGCGATCGTTAATAAAGGCAACCGTAAAACTCAAAATTAATGATTACTGTGGTACAACGACAGGTATGAACGAAGGGGCGTTCCCTGAAATGGCAGAGGAACGACATCAAACCTTGAAGGACCAATGGGCCTACAGCCGCATCAGACCACACGTTGTAACCAATACGCTCGTACCGCTCAGAACAGGAAATCAGACGGAAGACCACTTTGACACATAGCCTCTACAGAGATTTGGACACACAGACAGATTGGAAAAAAGTTGCGGTTTGATAAGGGCTAGATGCGCATCAGAACATTTACGGTAGTACACTCTAAAAAAATGCTGGGTAAAAAACAACCCAAGTTAAATATGGACAAATCCAGCGATGGGGTTAAATATTTGACCAACCTGCTGGGCAGTTTTATTTAACTCAAACTATTGTTAAAAAAATACTAATGCTGCGCTTGTAAATGAACCAAATAGGTGGAAAATAAAAAATCAGACAATAATTCTTAGAGGCCGTTAAGAGGGGTTAATATAAGAGAATCAATAAGGGGATTATATATTAATAGAGAATATAATCAATGTATTATATTTTAAGTATTAATATATAAAACATATATTAACATACATGTAAATTATCCAAACAATGATTATTGGTGATTCATTTTAAGCCAGCAATATTGTAATTTTTAAACAATAGTTGAGTTAAATAAAAGGCAGGTGAAATTGCCAAAAGATCTATAAGCGATGAGCCAGACCCAAGTGTTGTTGGGGGAGGTAATGAAGGTATTATTCATGGAAATGAGGCACACCCTTGGCCCTGGCATGTCTCTATCCAGGTAGTGTTATAAGTTTTAAAGACACAATCTTTGTTTATACTAGTGGATCCATTTCTCAAAGTATCCTAGTGGTGGTGGGCCTCATTCTCTGCATAATGATGTACTTGTGAAATTCTTTATATTTGATCCAGACATCCAGAGGTGAGCACTTCTGTGGTGGCTCCCTGATCAGCACAAACTGGGTCCTCACTGCTGCCCACTGTTCAGTTCAGTAAGAACCCATCCATCCATCAAGGTATTTTTATACATCTATTTTTAAGATTTTTATGCTTTTCCCTGTCACTGTCTTTCTAGGTCTGGATATCACTATGTAGTCCTTGGACAGTATGACCGTGGCTCTAATGAACTTGTTCAAGTCAAGAAAGTAGCAAAGGTATAATCTTTAATGTGCATTTAAAACAAAGGTTCTAAGCTTTAAATTACACTACTCTTCAAAAGGCTGCATTTATTTGATAAATGTAAAAGCAGTAATATTGTGAAATAATATTACAATAGCTGTTTTCTATTTGAATATATTTTTAAAATGTTATTTATTCCTGTGATCATACATAGGTAAATGTTCAGTATCATTACTCCAGTCTTCATTGTCACATGATCCTTCAGAAATCATTCAATATGTTGATTTGCTGCTTAAGAAACATTATTATCACTGTGATATTTTTTTTCAGGATTCTTTCAAAGTTAAATGTATATACTGTATGTCTTTACTATCACTTTTGATCAGTTTAATGCATCCTTGCTGAATAAATGTATTATTTTTTCATACATACTGTAGGTCATCACACATCCTAACTACAACAAACAGACTGATTACAACGATATTACACTACTGAAACTGTCAAGTGCAGTAGAGATGACTTCCAGTATCTCTCCTATATGTCTGCCTAGCTCCTTCACCAACGTCCTTCCTGGGACTCGTTGTGTCACCACTGGCTGGGGCGTAACTGAAAAAGTCCATTCTTATCATCTGTGTCAAATATAACAATATTTTCAGTTGTGCCTATATCTCCTGGATTTACAAAAAAAAGCATCAGTGGTTCCTGAGTGATTCAAGCAGTCAGTATGTATTCTTTTTAATGTTCTTAGTATTTATATTTCTGTGCATTGCTTTGTATGTGTGTATCACTCGATTCCTGCAGTCATAGTGTCCACTCTGCCGATGGTGAGTGAGGCTGCTCAGTGTAGTGCAGTTTGGGGTTAGGATATATGAGCACAGCCGGACTATGATCTGTGCGCTGGAGGCCTTCGTGCTTGGTGAGGGGTAAAAGACAGAAGCCTTAGTAACCAAATAGGGAAAATACACGCGTAACAAAAGGCTATTAATAAATTAAAAAAAAATCAAACTAAATAATTATCAAATATGTGAAATAGCAGGTCACTGACGAGCACAAAAGTGTATAAAAACTCACAATGTTAGTCTGCACCTGATGTATGTTGTCCACAGACATAGGGTGTTAATGGTGGCTCTCTGAGTGGAGGTTACAGGTGTTTTTGGGCTACCAAAGTGGAGATATCGATTTTCGCTGGACAGGCAACCCAAAAACTGCAGCACTACATCCGGGATTCTAGTACTTTCGAAGACTGGATTGAAAGAATCCTTCAGATGCAACTAACGAGCCAGCAGTCTCAGTTCAAGTTCTCCTGTGTGTGCTGAATTCAAGTCACAGTCCAAGTGATCACAAAACGTGTCTTAATAACACTGTTAAACTACTTGCTTTGAATACTGGAAATACCTCCAGAAATCTAATGTCCGAACTGAGTATTATATAAGAATCATAACTTATGATATTCATAACTGTTATTCTTGAATTTGCCTAACTATAGCTTATGTGACTTATGAATGCATGCATACTTGCATGATCAAAGGAAGCACACCCGGTCAAGGACCCTGTTCTTCATCATTAACATAACATCTATATTAATCTAAGAAATTACAGTCTTTATGTATGCTAAAAAATGTAGTTAAACAGAACCAAATTTTGTTACGTTCCTGGTACTGCCTTGACTTATGTTAGGGGACAACATAAGCATGCTATCTTTGGGTTCAGTGAAGATACTCAAAAAACTAAGTGGCATCGTGCAAATAAACGGGTGCTAGAACATTATCCCAATGATGGAATGACGTGGACGTTCTTTTAATAGATTGTATATACATCAGTCCATAATCGGTGCTCGGTTTTTACATTTGAAAAATTGTATAGTGTGTTAAAGAATTCTCCGGATGCATACACCAAACGTAAACCAGAAGGGGAGCTGTTAACTACGGGTTCCGGAATGGCTGGTTTGTACATGTGAGCCAAAGTATTTTTTAAAAAGCTAATATTCGTCATATGTTTTAGCGATGAGAAAGAAGCAGTTATACATGTGTCTATAGTATGTGTTGTCACTTGTAGAGCATGATCATGGTTGCCGATATCACAAAAACCTGGCAAGATTTAGGGCATCTCCACAAGGGTGTGCTGGGTTTACGATTAACAATATTGAAAACAGGTAATAGTAGAGGCATGTCCTGTTAGAAAACACCAGGGTTAAACATATTTTTCAATAGTGTCAAAACAACCACAAAACATCCCTTCTGCACAAATAAAAGGAAAAAATTAGATGATAATAATATACTTTGTTTATTTGTCTTTTTCTATCTATGGCTGCTTAGCGAATTTGATAAACGACAGGGTGAAAGGAAATAATGAATAACGTTAAACTGCACTAATCGTATATACACGTAACATTGATTCATTATTTTAGACCGACTGTAGTATAGAGCATGACACTTCGAGGGAACTTGTTCTTGGTACAATTAATCCAAGAACGTGCATTTCTGGGTTAAGGCGAAAAAGTTGTCTTACTGTACAAATTCTACACAGCTGGTAACCAGCTAAATCTGCAATGATTAGTCGACTCCGGGTTCGCTTAGAGCAAACAATGTAAATGTCAAGTGTGATACAAGTAAGGTTTTGTTAACTACATAAACACTTAAACAAGTCCAACATACTACATAAACACATAAAATGGTCTAACATACACATACACACACAAACACACACACAAAATACAGTTGGATAGGAAAGGGTTAAAGTTTAATCAGTAGAAAGATGGCATAAAAATGGCATTTTATGGAACGACTGTGCCTATTCAACAGATCTAAAAACAGGGAAAACGTAAGGATTCTTAGTTCAAACAAATTGTAGAAAGGTGTAACTGCTACTTAAATGCATCACTAAAACGACTAAGTTTGAATCATTGGAGTATGTTGAAAAGATTCTGGATGCAGAGATCTTAGGCACCAAAGATCTTGCTGAATGGGGTTGGGTCATGAGAAAGAGTAACCCAGTTTGCAACGCATGAGGTCGACTTGATGAATATGGAAAAGGGACTTGATGGCCGACAGATAAGGCGCCACCTGGAGGCAAAATGAGTTTGGTATAATGACAGCGTTTTTCAATCTGTCTTTAGCGTCTACCTGAGCCACGACTTTGGAACCATCGGACTGTGGACGGGTCGCAGCTAGGGGAGTGTGGCTCTTTAAAAGCCTGCAAGATGAGATTCAAGGTCTCAAGAGGGGTTTGTCAGCAATTGAGGAAGATGGAGATTTTTGCAGAGCGGGGGGAGAGGTGGCAATTGCTGGAGGGTTTATGACTCTTTGTCTGTATGCATGGTATTTTGCATATGTAATTCGTTGGAGTGTTGAGGCACGAATTAGTACATATTCTTAGAACATCAATATGTTGCATTGGTATCAGCATGTAATATGCACTCTCGGTTAGATCATCCGAAGATGAATTCATTGAGACCAAACATGAAATAGGTGAGGTTTTATTAACTAGTGGTCTATGATAACATGCATAAAACAGCATACACTACAACAGACAATATACAAGAACAGTAATGGTATACACAATGACCTGAAGGATATGTGTATTCAATCAAAGAAAGGTTTTCCTATTAATTAATTAGAGAACAGTCCATTTCTCTGGGCATTATGTGTCTTTCTTATGAGGAAAATGAGGGAGTTTGTCTGCCCGCATTCCTTTAGGCAATAAAACCAGTGATATCAGCATTGGTTACCATGGAACCAGAGGCCTGTTCTGCCTTTCTGAGGTGTTAGGTGCATTTCGGGGGAAGGGTCCATAGACCCTCGTAATTGGCCATTTGGTTAAGTGAGGGGGAGTTAGATATTATTTGTTAAATATAACAAAAAGTTGTGTGTCTGATTGGTCCAAATGCTACATAGCGTAAGATGTGCATTTTCTTTCTTGTATCTTTTGCTGAAAGATTATATGGGGTGGAACAAGAACTTCAGGTTATATATTTACAGGTGAAAGAATAACATCTCTGGTGCTTCATTGCGGCAACTGAATGCATTCAGAAAAAAAAAAAGTTTAAACAAAGGTGGGAAGCCAACCTTTTTTCTCAGTCGACCCATTTGTTCTTGTCCATATTTCAACATACTTTTTGTCACATGACTTTACTGAACAATATATGAACGTTCCTGAGCTCTGAGATCTTGCCAGTTGCATGGAAGCACCTTGATGAATTCCCAGTTTTATCAGAAGCTGAAGAGAATATAAAGCATGGGAGAGACCCAGTGGGAACAGCAGCAGAACTTTAAGCGCTTGTCTCCACCATGCTCTGGATCATCAGCTGTTTTGCCTTGTCTTGGTGGCCTCCACTGGGTGAGTTTTTACAATTTGCAATGAGGGTAATAGAAGTCAGTGTCAGCCAGAAGATAAGTACTCTAAAACCAATTTTACAGCATATTTATGTTATTATTATTTAGAACCTCATATACAAGGAATATTTGTTCTTATATAAACTAAAATAAATTAGAAGGTGCTTAAAAAAACATGTTATATATATATTAAATAACCACTTTTATATATATATATATTATATATATATATATATTTATATAGATATATTATATATAAGAGCAGGCATAAACATACACACAACACATCTACATACATTATATATAACAGTGGTACCGCACACAAACAGTAAGAGTCCTAAGGTATATATCACAATATAAGAAGTCTCTGTAGTGTATATATATATAAGGAAGCAGGGGAGGCATAAAACATGTACCAAACACAAGTTAATACGACAAAACGCATATACTTACAATTAGCACGCACAACAACACAATATATACGTAGTCCTTATATGATTAAGGGAGTAGATATATTATATAGATGTATATGGTATATATTAAAATATTCAGCTGTATAGATTATAATATTATAGTTACCTATATAATACTAATATAATATAGGTGTGCATTTGTATTAATTGAGCTTTAGTTATATATATTACAGAATTTTTGATTATATCTTATAATTCTTTTAGGGGCAGCAAGTTCAGGTTGGTTTAGATTTTTGTACTTGTATTACTATTTCTATTGTGTGTATTTATTTACATATGACCCTTTTATATTAAAACCTCTCTCACGTCAATTAGTTTTCAGATACGTCGTGAAGCCCCTGTATACACTCCCATCTAGCATCCTCCCCCCCCCGGCCCACCCCCCCTCTGGGCCTCCAAACTCTCCGCGGCCCTTCGGAGTTTCCCCCTCCTTCTTCTTCTACTTTCATAGACTTACTTATTTTTTTACTTCTCTTCCATCCCCTTGACGCAGCCGCGTTACCATGTGAGGCGATTAGACTCGGTCCGTTTTATGTCAAAGCGCCCTGCAGACGAGTAGTTGTTTCATCTTCCGCCTGGTTACCAGTGGGTTTTTCTTTCAACTCCTGTACTTTCTCGTGGTCATCGCTTCACGGTATCCCATTCCCTTGAAACTCTGCTCCAGTGTTCACTTTGACGCACATCTGGTAGCGATTGGGACAATATGTCCACTGCGCAGAGGTAATTTTATACAGGAGGATTTGTTTGGGCCATGTTAATCTTTCACGCCCGTAGCGTGACGCTAGACGGCTCCAGCGCCAAGTCTGTTCAAGTCAAAAGCATCGCTAAGGTATCAGCTTTAATGATATCAGTCGAGCATCCCTTTACTTTGAGTCACTGTCTGCTGATAACATTGCTGTGGTTTTATGATATCTTTGGCATTACCTCAAGAGCCACAGGGTTTTGCCACAGTTAAAAATGTTGGTTGCTTACTACTC
>JADLZN010008264.1:0-321526 GCA_018155175.1 Sinocyclocheilus anophthalmus | reverse complement strand
AACAGATTAATACATGTAGCGAATTAGCTCACAACAGGAAATATGAATAAATAACCATAACTAGTTATAATTAACTAATCATATTTTAGATCCACTGTAGATATATAGCTGACCACTCAGGGTCAACCGTCATGTCAATTCTAAGAACGTTAATTTCCAGGTTAAAGGAAATAACTTTCTTACTGTACAATTCTACAAAGTTTGTAGCGTAAATCTGCATGATTAAGTGACTCAGTTATTAGCAAACAATGAACCACGTCAAGTGTGATACAAGTTAAGGTTTATTAAATAATAAAACACTTAAACTAGTGCTAACATACTCCATAAAAAAAAAAAATTTAAACTGGTTAACATCAAAACACACACCACACACACACACATACAGTGGGTATAGGAAAGGGTTAAAGCTTAACACTAAAGAAAGAGACATAAGGAATGACATTATGGAACCATTTGCATATTGGCAGATCTAAGCCTTCTGGGATACGTCAGGTTTCTGAGTTCAAACACACCTTTGGAAAAAAAAGGTGGAAACTGATACTTAATATATCAATTAATAAGACTAAGTTTGATACTTGAGAGTCTCGACTGTCTGAAAGAGATTCCTGATACAATCTTAAGGCCCCAAGATCTTGCTGAACTTGCTGAAGTTGGTTGATGAGAGAGAACCAGTTTGAGTCAGAGAATCTTTTGGTGAATGGAAAAGTCAAGGCCGAAAGGCCCGGCACTGGCTTGTATCCTGAAGCGTTTCTCACATCTTCATCTTAGCATCGACCGAACCACCAACAGGGGCGGGTCCCTGGAGCCGGGCCTTTATGGTCGAAAGAGAGGAGGGAGAAGATCCCCGCTTCTCAAGATGGGCTTATCCAATGAGAACGTCCGGGAACCTCAAGTGGGGGGTTCTGAGATAAATGCCGTTTTTTATGGCCCTTTGTTGGAAAGCATGATAATTTGTGGTATGAAGCTTGTTTTGTGAAAAAGGGTGTTGTGAGGTAGAAGGACTCGGTTAGATACAATAGGATATGGTGTGGTAGGTGTAAACATACAAGTAGTACATTCTCAAGCTAGACATCCCGACATATCGCAACTTTCTAGCGCAATATCTAGACCATGCGTAGAGCGTCTCAACTTATTAGCAACTGCCCCGACCCCCCCCGCAGCTCACTCCCACCCGTTCGCAGCGTTACGTAAGCACGGATCAAGAAACCGATGTCTATAAGATCCACAGATCTAATGACAAGACAGCATTAATATACATATTGGCCTGCAAATGGAATTATGTCGTGTTCAGTTTCAAAGATGTTTGCCTATGAATTAATTATTAGAAAAGTCGAATTGTCTATTGTGCGTTTTGTCTGGGACAGTGCCAGGGATTTTGGTCCCTGCTTAGATCTTTTGGCCATAAAGAGCCCAGTGATATCAGCGTTTGGTCGCCATGCTACAAAGGGGTCCTGTTGAGGCCTCCTGGGGTTTTTACGCATTCAGGGGGGGACGAGGGTTCATGGGTCCTCGTATGGCTGGTAAACTGGGGTGGGGGGTACAGCGTATTTTCCCGCCCCACCTCACTATAAAACAAAATATATTCTGTGTGTCATATTGGTCGAGACGCTACATATTTCCCTCCTTTCGAGCGTTGTTGTCCGTGGAATAGACAACAACGAGCGATGGCAAGGTGCAGAACAATCGAACACACACCTGCCCCTCACGGCTGGGAGCCAGTGGCGGCTATTTTGCTGTTGGTGCCTCCAGGAGTGGTTGTGGTGCTGTCAGGTGGTGTGCTGTGGTGATGTAGGGTGTAGCAAGGTGTGGGTCCTCGAGCTTATACAGTAGGTGTCGAGGCTGTGTCACCTGTCATCCTGAAGTGTGTTAGTCCGGGTAGGATGTTTTTTTGTTGATGTTGTTAGCCAGTAGGCTATCTGTGGTACCCACGATGTGGAACAGCCGGGTTAGACTCTCACTGGTGAGAGTGCAGGTGGTTCCAGGGATTGCCGGGCACAACAACTGTTCCCAGGGAGAGTTTGCGTATCATGTGTAGAGATTTTCTGACTGACCTAGTGATGATGGCAGGAAAGCGGCAGGTGGTTGTGAGCTCTCTGCTTTGCTCAACGTCACTAGAAATCCGATGTTTGCGGTGTCGCTTGGCTCTTGTGGCGGCACCGACTTGAGCTTGCCTGAGTTGTGTTGGTAGAGCTTTCGCTGTTGGGCATGTGGGCCCGCTGCTCAATCCAACGTTGTCTGGCTGCTTCTAGGGGTGTCGACCGGTTTCAAGGGATGCTCCTCCCTTGGAGGGGCCTGATGCTGTGTTGCAGCAGGCAAGGAGTCAGAGGTTTGTCCTTCTCACTACTCCTTAGTTGAGTTTTATTCAAGGAGCTCTTTTGCAAGTGTCAACAGCTCCTGTAACTCAGAAGTAGTCCAGCTGTCCTTGTGTAGCCTCCATTCAGCACCCAGGTGAAGGGTGTGGAGGAGGATGTTGTAGTGGACTGCTTTTGGACATACCGTGGTGTTTGCAGGATGAGGACGCCTTTTTCCATGGCTTTTCCCAGTGGTTGGTCTGGAACCTGGGTTTGTTGTTATGGTGATGGCTCTATCCTCTTCCGTCTAGGGGCTATCTTTTGCATTGTAGCAATGCTGGGTGCCTTCTGGTGCCTGCTTTGGATTCTGAGTTGTGCAGTTCAGACTCAGTGGGGTTTGACAAACACCGTTAGTGGAGGCCTTGTGCTTGTTAAAGGACTTCTGTGTCAGGTTACGCAGCTGTTAATTAGGCATTGTGCGGCAGGCCCTAAAGCCTAGATGACTTCTTGCAGCTGGTGACCTCCGCCATCCCAGGGTAATCGTGAACTTTGGAGTAAGTTTGTCAAAGTCTGAGGTAGTAAGCATGGGGAGTTTCACGCCGGCCCTGCTTGGTGTCTGGGGCAGCGATCAGTCCGTGTTCAGAATCTGGGTCTGAGAGTATTTAGGTTGCCAGATGAGTTGTCTCTGGCAAGACGTTGGGTCTGTGGGGTCACACGGTGTGTGTGTCGGCAGTGATCCTCTGGAAAGGTCCTTGCCCCACCCCCCCTTGTGGCTGCTGATTGGTGACATGTGTGAACAGTGGGCTCTCGCCCCCCACTCGCAGGTTCAGACTCTTGGCTGAGTGGGTGGGCCTGCTGGCCAGGGGAAGATCTGTTTCGTGTTTTCCCTATCTGTTAGCCTTGTGGTCTGCAAGCATATTTCAATTCATTTGTGACACTGAATTCACCTCATTGCATTGTTTCGGTTCGCCTGAAAAATTTTATTTTTTTTGTGTTGCCAAGCAGCAATGGCGTGGAGTTCCCTTATCCCCCTTTCGTAGCTTGCACAGGCGTGGAGGCTGTGCCCAATGCTGGCCCGGCACCGAGTTCAGACGGCTGTCTTTTGCTGAATCTGATGCGCGAGGCCCGGTGGAGGCTGTTTATAAGTTCTTTCTGAACCATCGTCAAGCTCCTCTCTAATTGCTGATCAGGGTTTGGACCTCAAGTGGCCTTGGCTGTATGCAATCGCTGGCCCTTGCTTAATGGCCTTTATGATGTGTCCGGTTGCCTCACTCTCTCATTTAGTTCCACATATGTTGTTTTAAGAGTGACTTTGTGTGAAACAGTTCTCTTTTCAAGTCCTGTCTGATGGCTTTTTCCAGGGGCGCTTGGTGTCTAGCAGCTTTTAGAGCCTCTGTGAAGACTGGTGATTTTTTTTTTCTGTCGCACCATTCTGTGAGGTTTTTTGCATCCGTTCTGTGCTTTCTCTCGGTGAGCAGGTGTCAGTTCTCTGCAGAATTCAGTGACTTGCAGTTTCAGCTCATATACCTCCTGTCTGAGGCCCTTGAGGGTGTGGGCCGAGGAGAGGCTGATGCTGGTCAAGTGTTCGCTTATGACGCAGTCTCGCTGTTCCTTTCTTTGCCAACGCAGGTAGTTGGCTGCTTGGAGCTGAAGGATGTCCATTACAATGCTCTGCTAAGTGTCCAGGTGGTCCTGGTGAGCTGGCAGGGCTGGATGTCTGTGGAATGTCTGCGACATACTGGCACACTTGTGGGAAAACCAGAGAGAGAAAGGGACAAGACAAATGCAAGCACGTACAGAGGTGTTAAGCTATCTCTAAGAGGAACGGCTGTGTAGGCCGTGTAAGGTATGAATAGCTGGTGGGAGGCAGCTAGTGAGGTAGGGTGCTATGTTTTTGTGTTCGTGAACACAAAGGGAGAGTTTGAGTAACTTTGTTGAGGAGCCGTAAGCAGGGGTCAGCTGATGACCGGGCTATAAATGTAGTCCAACTATTACTCAAAGCACTGATGGTTCACGGGTTTGGTCACTATGCCGAAACTGAAATAAAATAAGATGAACAAAAAAAAAAAAGGAAGATGGTACCTCTTTTGTTTTTTCTAAGATATGGCCTTAAGCAGGGGTCACTTGTGTGTGTGATGCTGCAATAGACTTCATAACCCCAGGGTTAGGCTGTTAGCTAACTATCAGGGACCCACCAAATACCTCGTCAAGAGAAAAAGAAACATTGGGAATTGTTTCTAGTTTTATGTTAGCCTACATTGTGTTGCAATGGTAGCTGCCCTTCAATGTATTAGGCCTGGCACTGAGGCGTGAGGAGAAGTAGAGAGGAAACAGGGATTAGGCTACTAATAACCTGTATAACTCGTTAAGGAAACAACAGTTGCTAGAACTACTGTAATCCTATACAAAAAGCGAAGATGGTGATGGTGAAAAAACAAAAATAAGGTAAAGGTAAAACACAACAAACAAAAATAAAAAGATAAAAAAGGGTCCAAGAGCTGTAGGAAATTAAAAGGGAAGGGGAAAAAAAAAAAATATATATATGTTTTTTTTTTTTTAATTAAATCTCAAATTTAATACAAATCAATTTAGCTGAATTGGTACATTTGTGCTAAACAAATGTAAATAAATGCAATAAAAAAAAAAAAAGGAAAAAAAAAAGGTAGAATCAGTCAAAACAAAAAAAAATAAACAATAACACAAGTAAAAACTACAGTATGTGGGTAGGGACCACAGAGACCTGTGATGGCATCAACAGGAAGTGACACCAGGGGTGACTGGGATAGAGAGAGAGAGAGAGAGAGAGGGAGAGGAGGTTGTGTTAGGGGGAAAGTTACACTTTACACGCCTATCTAAGCGTTAGTCAGATTCTAACAGCTAGCAGTTGAGGTAAAGGGCTTAGCTTAAGAGTTAGCGTTAGTTACACGCAATTCTTTGTTTACACACAGGTCTGTGAAGTGGGTGCTGTTGTCAGATTAACCGGAAGAGTCTGCTCACACTTCCGGGGTCACGTGTTGCTAGGAGCCCAATGCAAGCTCACAACAGGTGCAAATGGAGCAGAACTTGCACTGCTGTAAACATGCATGGGAAACTCATTGGCATGTCCCATACAAATTCTTCATTACTCAAAACGCACTTCCACTTCACAGGAATGGTGGGAATTCGTATGTTGCTCGCTAGACTAACACCATAATTTTACGTAACGCTTTGCCTCTTCACGGTAGAGCGATTTTTGTCAAAGATGAAATACGCGAGAGTGTGGTGCTACGTTAAACTACACATAAATAAGGCACTCTCTTAAAGTATATGAAATGCGGAAGTAGGAAAGGAGGGGAGTATCGCTCAGATCACCTACACAGTGCTGAAAAAGGGGATTTCTTCGCCCAAGATCAGACTGATGTATTCTGGTACCATTTATATAGGCTGCTAATCTGAGGTTTACCCATCAGAAAAAAGACGTTACCCTCTACTAACAACAGAGATTAGGATTTCTTCGCTAAAGTCAGGTTAGTTTCTTTTCGTACGATTTAAACACATTATAGCACTGAAAACTTTCTACTTTTTGTAGGAAGGCACATTCAAGCTATAGTTTTATCTGATTATAATCAGAACCTGGTGCGCGCATGTATAAGAGTTACGTAAATGTTTCACATGAGTGGGTCGATATGAATACAATGATACATAACACATACTAAGGCCTTAAATCAGTGAAATGAGGAGCATCGCTCAGATCACCTACACAGTACTGAAGAAGGGGATCTCTTCGCCCAAAATCAGACCGATTTAATCTGGTACCATTTATATGAGCTGCTAAACCCGAGATTTCGTCGTCAGAAAATAGAATTGTGCTCCACTAACACAGAAATTAGGATTTCTTCGCTAAAATCAGGTTAGTTTCTTATCGTACGATTTAAACACATTATAGCACTGAAAACTTCTTACTGCTTGTAGGAAGGCGCATTCAAACTATAATTTTATCTGGTTTTGATCAGGAACTGGTATGCGCATGGAGAAGAAGGTACTAACTTATGAAACAGACACATAAAATTGATTATTGGGTCTGCTTGCAAGCAAAGTTTAAAACGACTCCACCGTTCTAAAATACTGCTCGTACTGCATAAAGTAGGAAACAATTATTTTCCTGGCCATGTGAATGCTAGGATTTTTCTTGCTAGCTTGTCAAGGTCTCTGGGGGTCACATCATGCGCTGCTGCAGGGATGCTCGGAAGGGACCCCCTCCTCCCTGTGGTTGCTGGAGGTATTATGGTTCTGTCTGCTGAGTTGTTAAGCAGAAAGTGTTGGCTCCCCCCTTCGTAGCTTGGTGCATATGGGTAAGTTTTCACGGCTGAGTGAGGATGCAGGAGTAGGGTGTCTCTCCCACTGCATTTCCTTTCGCAGCCTGTAGGAGCCCTGAGTTCTCTTCGGAGCATGTCAAACTTGTCTTGAGTGTTGTTCAGCTTCTGGACCAGAGTCTCTTGAAGTCTATCAATTTCCTCCTGTAACTCCATTATGCTGGAGTCCTTGTGGGATACCGCCGTGATCTGTTGCTTGAGATCATTTACATCCTGTTTCAATCCCATTAGGTTGTGGGCCAGGAAGATGATGACCTTGGTGAGCTTTTTGTAGCCATAACTCTCGCTTGAGTCATGAGTCTGAGGTACTCTTCTCTCTGTGTCCAGTTGCTTTCGGCTCAGTAGGTGGTCGTCGGCCCTGGGTAGGGGGTGTTCCTCACAACGCCTGGCCAGCCCTCTTTGGTCTGCATTCTGGGCAGTTAGTCTGAGCATCTGCAACATATTGGCACACTTGTGTTGAGCGTAAGGGCTAGAGACTACTACAAGATCAAAACAGAGTGTGAATGCTAAGATAGGTTTGGGTCAGCATATGTTTGCTGAAAAGGGCGTAAACAGGGTTTTGATTGATGACTTAAGACTACTCTTATTGTCAAATTATCACTCAGAATTTACTGACGGTTCCCCAAACAGGCTTAATCTCTGAGGAAGTGAAGGAGAAAAGGGAAAAGCAGAAGGAAAAGGAGAGCATTTCTATTCAGATTATGCCTATTATTTGGTACTCAGGATGATATTTATGCTCTAGTGTTTGTCTAGATGAATTTTGTAACAAGGTCATAAAAATTAGGCAACATGTTTGAAAATAAACAAATCAAAAATAGAAATGTCTCTGGTTCCTTTTGAGGTTCAGAGAGAACATCAAGGGGACATAACATGTAAATGGATTTAAAATTAGCTGACTGCTATTAACAAAACAAGGAAATCATTCTGGTATTAGGAACAAATAGAAGCACTAGTGATTAGTGTGTTACTAAAAACACCCAATACCTCAATGAGTCTTTCCTAGATAGACAGTTAAGATTTAATTAAATATAGATTTAATTAACTAGTAACTAAGCAATAGCATTCAGGAAGGATACATCTAGATAGTTAAATTCGCTGAGACGAATTGAAGATTGAGAAACATAGACAAAGAAGAAAAAGAAGGAAGAGAAATGGAAAAAAATCAGAAACCAGGGATTAGGTTAAGTTCAAATTACTTTACACTGCATACACACATGCTGTATTTAAAAGCTTCAATTAAAGAGTGTTAACCCCTAATTGTTAAAGCTATTTGGTAGCTTAGCCTAAAATGAAACTATGCTAAGTCGTGTTAGCTTAGCTGCTTCAGGTGGTTTGTTTACAACATGGCGTGTTGTGCTATGTGAAGTTAGCGCTTCCCTGTGACAAGTTGTTGTCACGGTAACCAATGCATGCCAGTGCAATTAACACAGTTTAGTGTCTGCCTATTTTAAAAGTTGCCCAGTTTTAGAACGTGGTGTTTTCAGTGAGTGCTTCTCTAATGTAACAATAAACTTCTTGCACTTGTTTACAGAATTACAAAACGGGTTTACTGTAAGTTAAAACCGGTTTAAACATATATGTAGTTATGTTTGCCTCACACATGAGTACTAAAGTACAGTATTACACCTTTAATTTCACTCAGCGAGTGAAACACAGTAATGACCATCAGGTTGCTCGGCTTATATATATACATTCAAAGTGTAGATGAATTGCTTCAATTATAAACTATAAGGCCTTTATGCAGTAGAAAGGGGAGCATCACTCAAATCAACCTTGAAATAACTATACTGAGATTTCTTCTTCAAATAAACAATTTAAACAATACTGCAATTTAGTGATTTCTTCACTAAAACAGATTAAAACATTATGGTACAGTTTGGACATGCCACTAAGCTGAGATTCAGACTTATGCTTTGTCAGAACAGATTTATGCTTTAATACTGAAATTAGGGTTTCTTTGCTAAAATCAGATTAACCTTACACTGATACCATTAAGCATGAAATACATAAGGACTCTTCCAATCATAATAGCAGTACCAATTCAAACCCCCACTTTAACTGCATCTAAACAAGCCAGCAAATAGGGACACAACAGGGCATCTGAAGTCACGGCCTATTTTAACCTGGACTATCACGCACACACTTTTAAGTCGACAGTGTTTAAACTCATAACTTTCGTTTTATCATGCCCGCATTCTCCACCAAAATCTGTAACGAATCAGCTCATGTGAAATATGAATAATTAACCAAAACTAATTATGATTAATTATTAATATTTTAGAACCACTGTAGATATTTAGCTGACCACTCAGGGTCAACTGTCTTGTCAATTCTAAGAACGTTAATTTCCTGGTTAAGGGAAATAACTTTCTTACTGTACAATTCTACAAAAGCTTGTAGCATAAATCTGCATGATTAGTGACTCCGGTTATGAGCAAACAATGAACACGTCAAGTGTGATACAAGTAAGGTTTTATTAACTACATAAACACTTAAACTAGTCCAACATACTACATAAACACTTAAACTGGTCTAACCTACACATACACACACACACACACACACAATACAGTTGGTATTATAGGAAAGGGTTATTAAAGCTTAACTCAGTAAAGAGGAGAGAAATAAGGAATGATGTTATGGAACCATTTGCATATTCAGCAGATCTAAGCCTGAGGGATACGTCAGATTATGAGTTCACACACACCTTTGTAAAAAGGTACAACTGATACATAATGTATCAATTAATAAGACTAAGTATGATACTTAGCGAGTCTCGGCGGTCTGAAAGAGTTTCCTGATGCAATCTTAAGGCCCAGGATCTTGCTGAAATTAGTTGATGAAAAGAACCAGTTTGAGGCAGAGAATCTTTGGTGAATGGAAAAGTCAAGGCCGAAAGGCCTGGCCCAAAGCTTTGGTATCCTGAAGCATTTTCTCACATCATCTTAGCATCTGACCGAACCACCAACTTGGCGGGTCACATGGTGTGTCAGCTTTAAGGTCAGAGGAGAAGATCCCCGCCTCTGAAGATGGGCTTGTCCAATGAGAAAGGCCTGAATCCCAAGTGGGCGTTTTTGAGATCTTGGGGAGTTTATGACTCTTTGTGTGGAAACATGGAACTTAGTATCTGGAACTTGAATCGAAAATACTAAAGATTCTAAGGACACTAATATATTGCCTATGTACAAACATATAATATACACTCTCGTTTAGACCATCAGAAGACAAATTCATAGATACTAAACACGGTATATATAAGGTTATATGAACGGGTGGTTCTATCGTAAGCATGCATAAAATAGTCTACAATGCAACAGACTATATACAAGACAGCGATAATATACACAATGACCTGAAGGATTCACTGTTCATTCAAAGAAAGGTTTTCTATGAATTAATTAGTAGAAAAGTCAATTTATACTCTGCCTTTCCTATGGGGACAAAAGAGTGGGTTATCCTACTCACATTCCTGGGGGGGTCATAAAACCAGTGATATCATGATTAGTTGTCATGGTGACCAAGGGGGCCTGGTGTTCAGCAGAAATCCTGGCATCCAGTTTATTGAGTGAGGGGACTTGTGACATTTGTTAATCTAATGAATAATTGATTTGTTAAATCAAATAAAATTAGTGTGTCAGATTGGTCGAGATGCTACACATGTGAGCCCGCATGTGGGCAGTTGTTCAATGGTCTTTTGCAACCATTCAGATGTCTAATTTACGCATTCTCACTCTTTGTGGTCTGTGTGGGCTCGACGTTCCATTCCGTTGGCGAGCCCATGGGGATGTATGATCTTTTCAGAGATGCTATGTGCTTCTAACACCATCCATCACATGTGCCAAGCTCCTCTTGTTTGGGACATTTTTCGGCTGCCATTCTTAAGAAAAAAAAGGATCTACATTCTTAATCGCAACAAAAAGTTGCTGCTGTGCTCTCATCAAATAGCCTGAGACGTTTAATACTACTTAGCTGTATTCTTCTGTTATCTGCCAGGGAAAATAACACACTCTCAATAGAAAAAAAAACCTCTGGTGATGGATACCCATAATCCTCCTCATGTGGCTTCTCTAAGTATGGAGGAAGCACTCTCGGTTTCTATGATAGTAATACACCTTTGTTCTCACCCCTGTGCAGGCGTGTGATAGTGTTCAGAGTGGAGGAGATCCAGATGGCTGTGCTTGTTTGAAGCCCAGCACACCGTAACAAACCCCTTGGCCAGCTGCTCCACTCATCCAGGGCTGCTGCAGGATTTAGACCGGGTCCAGGGGGCCCACTCAAGTGCCACACATACCCACACACTAACGGACAAATAAACACACGCATACATTGAGCCATCATTTAGCTTGTTAGATTTACTTTCATTAATTACAGCTGTCACGTTGTTTGCTGTTTGGGTACTTTCATTTAGACATTACCAGCTTGAGAGAGCATTTCGATAGTCTGGGTGAGACAGTCAGCATTTATTATGACAGTTTATTGTTTTGTGTAATTAAATCACTTTTATTGTAACTATTGAAAATACTGTCACCATGTACTTGCCCTCATGCCATTCCCAACCTGTGTGACTTTCTTTCTTTTGAAAAGCAGATGCTTTTTTCCCGTACAACAGGATGATTGGAGACTGCAATTGTCAAGCTGCAAAAATGATGAAAAAAGCCCCACAAAGCATCATTAAAGTAGTCCATATGTTTCTTGCCCTGCAATTTAAGTCTTCTGAAGCTTCTTCGTCTCCGCTGTAGCGTTAAAATCTCAATCTTGTGCATTCAAACCAAGTAGGGCTGGGTATTGATGCAGAATTATTATTTTTGATTCAGAAGCTCTTAATTTGATTAACTTTTAATTGATTCCAATTAATTTGGATATATTTCAGTATGAATGTATCCATCCATTTTCCAATCTGCATACATAGACACACTGTAAATATGCGTATATACAATTTTATTTTATAATAGTTTTGAGTTAAAACCAAAAATGTTTTATATATAAAATATATATATATATTGTATTATATATATATTATATATATATATATATATGTGTGTTTTTTTTTTTTTTTTTTTTTTACAAAAAATATTAAGCAGCACAACCATTTTTAAATTTAATAATCATAAGTAATAATAAGAAATGTTACTCTTGACCACACAATGTTTACTTGCAATGTTTCTTGATCAGCATATTAGAATGTTTTCTGAAGGACCGTGTGACACTGAAGGCTGGAGTAATGGCAGCTGAAAATTCAACTTTGCCACCACAAAAATAAATTACAAATAATAATATATTAACATAGGAAACAGTTATTCAAATTGTAATAATACTTTACAATGTTACAGTTTTACTGTTTTATAGCAAATACAAATCATTATATCAATCATGCAGCCTTGGTGAGCATATGAGAGAAAAAAAATCATTTGAATGGTAGAGTGTATTTTCTTACTCGTTTTTTTATTTATTATTTATTTATTTAATTTTGATTGCACGTGATTCCACTATTTAAACATAAAAGCACATCGTTTTTTATACAGTAAAGCAGGTGAAAATGTCAACATGCAATCTTCACATCACTTGTTTTAATTAATTAACACTTACACACATGGCATCTACTGTATGTAGTCTAGACTTATTTGCATATTAATGCAAATTACTTTTGTTTTCACCAGGAAGCTACAGCTCCAGCACTGGGAATGGAGCCAGTTCCATTTCTTTCTTGCATCACCTTTGGAATGTTAAATTGTGTGAGGACCGTTTTCCAGAGACACAGACATACTATCATGAAGAGACCTGATTTGCTTTCATTCCTCGCTGACAGATGATGTCACCACTTGTTTTTCTCAGTTGCAGAGTGTCTGACACATTAGGAGCCATTGTTGTCCACTCAGTAAGTCACAATTGTCTGTGCAATCATGACATTCAGTCATCGCCAGTGATGACTGGCCTCTTCCTGAGTCTAAGAATTATCATCAGGCTCTCTCATCCTTCCTCATCAGCATGAACTATTAGCCTGGTCTCTAACGCATCGATAGCCTCAAATACAAAGGAAAGAGCAACAAAAGCTTTTACGACGTTGATGATAATGGCAGGGCCTCTCTCGGAGAACAAGATTGGTAAATGCAGGTAAACCAGCCTTTTGGGTTTGTCAGTGGTGTAAGAAAATGTAATATTCGATTTATTATTTTTTGTAAGAAAGATAAACTTTAATGTGTTGTTGCATTTACAAGTGCAGCCATAATCAAACTTTGTACGTACGTTTGTACGTAGTTGAGCTACAGTCTGTCTGTCCCAATATACATGACAGAATGCGTAATCATATTTTTGCAGGATTAAATACGCATCGCATATCACTGCTGTCAAGCTCACAAGAGCGAGGCCAATTGTAGTAGTCATAGTCTAGTTAACATGTACATACTGGATGACGCTTCAAAAAAAAAAGGACTGGTATGACTTCAAGTGTATGCATTACATTTTCAAAGAGGAATTATTGTTTTAGTCTACTAGAAATCAAACTTTTAAACCCACGCCTGCATCACTTATTTCAGATAAAAATAGTCAATAGTCAAATAAGGTCAAGTTGTTGTTCTTGAAATTCAATTGCAATTTAATTATTGCCAGTAACTCCATTATGTTTACTTCAATGGCAAGTAAAATTTTGTGCATATTGAGTGTTAATTATGAACCCTATCCATTTGCAGTAACTCAAAATGTACATTTACACAGAACTGTTTCCAGCAACTAATTAGTAATTACCGTCTAATTATGTATCAGATGCCATTCTACCCACAACAGTTATAAACATTTTTTTTTACAAATCAGGTGTTTTATTTGGTTTATTGACATAATCTTCCCCAGGACCTCCCAAATGTCATCTGT
This sequence comes from Sinocyclocheilus anophthalmus, assembly GCA_018155175.1. Taxonomy (NCBI): domain Eukaryota; kingdom Metazoa; phylum Chordata; class Actinopteri; order Cypriniformes; family Cyprinidae; genus Sinocyclocheilus; species Sinocyclocheilus anophthalmus. The sequence goes on along the minus strand of JADLZN010008264.1, from coordinate 308,019 downwards.
GGCCCCAGTAAAGATTTGCTGGATCCTTCACAACTGAACATTCAAAATGAAGCGAAGGTGCTCAAGCAACACAGCACATGCAAATAAACAATAGGCACATTTTTTAATGAATTCCCTCCCTTAGTTTTATAGTGGCAAGTGGTTTAAAATGGCCAGCAACTCTTTATTGTTGATGCTTTGTTGTTGCTAACCATGTCTACATGTCCAGTGGTTCAGTTTCCACTTCACACTTTAACCTGCACAAAATTCAATTCTAAAAGAACAATATCAGGAGGGAGAAAAATAATCAGTGGATCACTTTATGCGGAAAGTGTTTTATTCTCTGGAGTTCAAACAGATGTGAATGCATAAATCTGCTTTTGTGCTTCATATCTGCTTGGAATATACACATGCACGACACACATTCTCCAAAATACAGCAATTTACGTCTCCTATTTGCAGTCAGAAGCATAGTCTGCAAGCTCTGGTGCCCTGGTCTATAATTATTACAAATGTACACGTTAAATGGTTAAGTGATAATCAAAAGACAAGTGAATTTTATGCCTGCCTCCAAGTGATGGCAGCTCAGGTTGTAGTGTGATGGAAAAGGCCATTAACAGCAAACCGCTTTTTTTCAGATTGACTGGTGCGTGAACTACATGTTGTATTGGCAGTGAAAATGATGAAATATTATATATACGATGGAGCTCATTAAAAGCATATTACAGTTTTAACCTTTCCCGTGCGCTTGAGAATGGCTTTTCACAAACCTTTTTTTAACAAACCTGAAGTTTGCACAAAAGAAAGTTGAAAGTTTCCACCCACACTAGAAATATAAAAAGATACTGTAGTAGATAATTTTCAGACATTTATTGAACTCACTATCTTCCCCAACAAAAACGTACATTTGCTCTTTGTGTAAACAGGAAGTTACACAGCGCAGATCTGCTCTAGAGACAAACTCAGAAGAACATTTTTTGAATATCTGACCATCAATCTCTCTCAACCTTATTTGCCTAGAAATTGCTCCTCTATCCCTTCCCGTTTGAGATTCTTCTCGCTCAAGGCTGTCGTTGACTCCAACATATTGACGACCGGTTTGCCTCCCCAGACGAATGCATTAGTAATCTGCAGGCGAGGCTGCGTTGAGGAGAGGGAGAGAGCATCTCATTGCACTCTGCAAACATCAACAGGCATGTACCATATTCATCAAACTTATCAAAGTGGTGCTCATCAGGGGCCTGGGCTCTTATGCCCCTCAGCCTGGCTCCAGCAGTCCCACTCTGCCTTATTAGAGTGCCAGTGAGGCCTTCTTATCACCATGGCAATCTGCTGCTCATAAACAATGCAGCAGCCATGGGAGATCCACCTGAACAAGAGGAGACAGAAAGATTGAGGCGTGGAGGACATGGGCTGTGAGGCATGTACACACTCACACTAATGTACATGAATAGATACTGTTATGGTCAAACTAATCAATGAAATGAAGTGACAAATGTTGCAGCATCCCTTTTGAATTCTTTTTTTTCCCCCCATAGATTCAATTTTGAAACAAGTTTGGAAGAGACAATCCATAATGGTGGGTTGAAAACCGTTTTAATCAGTCATTTAATTAAAGGGGTAAGGATAGTAACACAATAAAGGGGAGGTGTGGTGTATATATATATATATATAAATATCTAGTAATATATTATATATATATATATATATTATATATATATAATATATATATAGCACAATTGTGTGGACAAACCAGAGGGGGACATGTTTTGAAAAAAAAAAATGTCAAATATCACAAATCACAGTGGAGCTATAAATATATAGATTATGTTTGGCAGCTGTTACAGAAACACTTTTACAATAAATATTCTGATATGACCTTGAGATTAGGCAGCTTTGATATTTGAACACTATTTATGATAATACTTGGTTACAATGAATAATAGTTCTTTTATCTGCTAGGAATGCAAACTCAATCGGGAGTTAATGTTATTTTGAATAGAATAACACAATCCTTTACATATTAATTTGCATTTGCTTCCATTTATTTTTGATCAGTGCTTCGCTAAACAACATACAAACTTTTACTCCAAAAGTGTGCACATTATGTATTCACACGTTAACATCATATTTCTTTAAATAGAATAGAAACATTGTGTATTAATCTCATACTGTCACTCTGAAATAGACTAATGGCGCACTGACTTTCTGAAAAGCCCTGCATGGATTAAGGCGCATGAATCAGAAATCCAAACAGTCTCTATTAAGCGGGAGCACTGACAGTTAAAGTCCATTTCTGATTTTATTGTTGTTTGTATTGTCATGTTGCAGTATTTTACTTCATAAAAATATTTACATTTTTGGTATTTTATATGGTCTGTTGGTGGTTGGTGGGGTAGCATCACCTGGGGGGATATATTTTTTTACTGCTATATTTGTACTGCTACTCCGACGAGCCATGTGAACCGCATGTATTACTATCTATGTGTGCCTGGGCTACCTCGCTGACCGGCTTAACGATAGTGGCCTATGACTATGTGAGCCTGGGCTACCACGCCGACTGGCTTAACAATAGTGGCCTACGACTATGTGAGCCTTGGCTACCACGCCAACCGGCTTAAAAATAGTGGCCTACGACTATGTGAGCCTAGGCTACTACGCCGACTGGCTTAACTCTAATTAGACACGCACTATGTGAGCCTGGGCTACCACGCCAACTGGCTCAACTCTAATTAGACGCGCACTGTGTGTAATGTTAATTAACAAAATGGATATATGTTGCAACACGATAGATAAGACCCCAGCACCCACCTGAGAAAATATCATAATTTAGTCATTTGATAACTTTCTGCACTTCATCAGTCCCAGCGGCAGCATAGCAGGTGTTAATGAACATTGAACATTCTCAAAATAATTTTGCCACCCATCAATAGAAAGCCAAGAGCACCCTCAGCGAAGCAGCTGTAAGTGTTTTTGCCGAGTTGAATAATGAATGCGTCACGAAATATCTGACATCTGGCAAATAAATTTGTGTTTCACTCTCCCAAATGCAAAGATTGAAATAGTGATAAACCATAGCAATAAATGAGAAACAAAATACTGAATCAGTGTGCATTCACAGGGGTCATATGATGCTATTTTAAAGATCATTATTTTGTGTATTTGGTGTAACAGAATATGTTGACATGCTTTAATGTTAAAAAAACACATTATTTTTCAAATACTGTACATTACTGTAAGTCCTCTATGCCCCGCCTCTCTCAAACACGTCGTTTTCAACAAAGCCCCTCCTTTGACAAGCACAGTCTGCTCTGAATGGCCAGCTGACCCAGGCATTGTGATTGGCTGAACACCGCAAGCACTCGTCCGGAAATGTAACGCCCCTTACCATAATCGCGGGCTTCAGCTTTCAACGTAAATATCAAGACAGTTAATGTCGTTAGTTTTACCATCAGTTCAAGCCCGAAAGGGCAACAGAGTCGCGTGACAGACACAGTGATGATGCAGTACACAAGCCGTGGTTAAGACAGCTGACGTGCTATGATTTCTGACAGGCAGTTCGCTCTCCTGCCCTTCTGATGTGGACCCTCGGTTCCCCTCACACACACACACGATCGCGTCCTTTGCACTGCCGAAAAACTTGCATTGAACAGTCAATAGCAAATACTTAAACGAATAACAAACATACTTACAGTCGCTGATTCAGAAGCGCCAGATTGTCATAGCAAAGTCGGAATTGACCTTTTTTTTTGTTGTTTTTTTGTGCACAGCCAGCCTTGTACTCTTCTAGGTTAAAAAAACTGTCGTCCATAAAATGCGTTGCACAAATTCGAACATCTGGGTTGTGCTGTTCTGTTGTAAATAAATCTTAAACAATGATTCCTAATTGCATCTACTTCCGGAAGGCCAAATAAAGTGATTTTGCTTTCACACTGAAACACACACCGTCTCCCTGACATGGCTACATCAACACTAACTGCGGTTACTGAAAACACACCTTCTTTCTTTGCGTGTACATTTGGCCCACATTATGCTAATATTTCCACATAGTGACGTAGATATGTGGGGGCGTGTTAGAACGAGGCGTTTTAGGTAGGTGTGGCTGACTCTTAACTTTTATAAAGAATATCTCTTTGGATTTGAGACTTTAGTCTTTGCAACTTTACAGATCTTCTTTATGCACCAAGAGCTTGTAACACTCCAAAGAGAAAGGAAAACTTGAAATCGCATCATATGACCCCTTTAATAACAATTTTAAAGTTAATTTGACTAAGAATCTTATTTGACAATGTAACACCATCTTTTATGGAGTAAAAGAAAATGTGAAAGACTCTTCAGGTAATGGTAATACAGATCCCTTTAAGACCAATTTCAGAAACACCCTCAGAGATTTGATACTGGAACCCTGACCTGTGCTGAGTAGAGGTAGAAGTGTTAGAGGTGTGTTAGAAGTGATCTGATGTGATGTGGTCCATTTTACTTCACATTACCCCACATTTGCTAAACATTCCTAAACTGTAACTTATGACACTATGACTGCACTGCTTATATTATAAGCACAGATGTGTTAGGCTAAGTTTGGAATTATCTTATCTCTCTTATCTGATTAACTAGAGCAAAAGGTCTTTGTAACCCGATGGTAAACCACTTACTTCACACTGGACGAGAAGCGCCAAGCCATCGTGTTCTCACGTTCAAGGCGACAGTCAAAAATCGAATCACCGAATTATCACCATACAGGCCCGATATGGTGTGGTAGGATTTTGAACAATCATCAAACTGCCAGTAGCAAATTAATGTTGGGGTGGCCAATCAGATGTCAGGGATGTCCAGTGCCTGGTTGGATCTACAGGAGGTAGCATTTAACCTACTTAGCTTAGTCTTAGTCACAATACTAACTGGCTAACCTGTTAGAATAGTGGTAACTGATTATTCTGCAAATCAGTTATTTACAAACATCACTTGTTGTATGATAGCAAAAATATTGCTAACATGATGTAACAAAGATTCAGTACAGCTACAAGAAGCTACCACTGCTACAAAGGACAAGCAGAAAGGATATTGATGAGCATAGCGAGCATAGCGTGATAAGGGGGAAGTTGTGGCCTAATGGTTAGAGAGTCGGACTCGTAACCCAAGGTTGCGGGTTCGAGTCTCGTACCGGCAGGGATTGTAGGTGTGGGGAGTGAATGTACAGTGCTCTCTTCCACCTTCAATACCACGACTGAGGTGCCCTTGAGCAAGGCATCGAACCCCCAACTGCTCCCCGGGCGCCGCAGCATAAATGGCTGTCCACTGATTTGGGTGTGTGTTCACTGCTGTGTGTGTGCACTTTGGATGGGATAAATGCAGAGCACTAATTTCGAGTATGGGTCACCATACCTGGCCACATGTCACGTCACTCTTTGGGGTCCAGGGGAGACTGAATCTCACATGAAAGAACAGAGTAACGACATACTAGGAATGAGCTGCGTTCATGATATGGAGAACTCTAAGAACTGTCTGTTAATTATTTAGAATCACTGAAGGTGCAAAAAGAGGATGGAAATAGCAGCATATAAGAGATGCACTAATGTATCGGCAATAGCAATACAGTGTAAATGAATTTCTTCAGGTCATTGACATTTAAAAGCTTAAGGGCTCCGGCAGTGATGGTGTGATATCATCACTTTGGCTTTTCAGTGGCACAAGTGGCTGAGTGATTTGAATTACAAACACAGTTAATTAATTTATTCATTTTAAACCATTTAGCCAGATAATGAAAAAAGCCATTTAGAGCTCAACTCTCACCACTCACATTGTAATTGCTGCATATGTCTGTGGATACAGAAAACGCCTGTGTCACTTACTCACGGTATATCTGCAGAAAATGGCCATCTGCCACAGCATGGCCTCTTTGAACATGATTCTTATCCTGAGTATTAATGTTCTCTCTAAATACACCATCCAGAACTAAAGGGATATCGCCTTGGGTCTATTACCTCCTGCCATCTGTTTTTCCCATTTCCCTTTTTCCTTCCAACATGCAAGGAAATATCTGACAAAGATGCTGAGTCATTCCCAGATCAATTCAAATGAATGCCGTGCGGGCGTGAGGTGCAGATTTTAGCACTCCAGAAATGGGGTTTGACTGCCTGCCTTTCTTCCAATTCCTTTTTTATACAAATAATGTAAAAATCAATAGCTGCGGTCAGCATATGCACTTGGAGCGGTGGGACTTCGATTTCGGCTGGGGAGTTGGAAAGGAAGGAAAGCCGAACATCCGTCTGGCCCGCCGAGCGAGACCGGCTAGCTATGGTATTCTGCGAGTAGTGCTAACCACGCACACTGCTTCTTTTATCAGTCAATACATCATTTTACTTAGCCAATAACAGAATCCCTCACACAAAAGATAATGGATGTTCCTCCCGGTTGCCGTGGGATCTGCTGCTGTGGTAATGTAGATTAATTCACTGCAAACAGATAGATTTTTCCTTCTCTGTCGGAGTCATTTGTTTTTTCCTCGTCGCTGTGGTCAACTACTGTAACTGCCCACCTGTGCGAAGAGGCATTGGCTACTAAGGCAAATTAGTAACTAGAGGCATTGAAATTAGTGCTCCCCCACAACCCCTTGCTCTGCTTTATCGTCCTCCCTGTGCATTGGCCTGACAGGTGGCATCAGCGGCTGATAGAGGCGCTGGTGACCCGTGTCGACCCTCCATCACTGCCAGTCAGCACTTCTGTGAGGTCAGGGCTGAGACACCACAGAATGTCCCATTAAATATACGAGGCAAAATAAAACACTAAAGAGAAAGTAGGAAGCTGGAAAGCAGAGGCCACACACCTCCATCTGTCACTTCGGTCTACCGCCTGAGACGATGGGAGGACAGTGTGAAAAGAGGAAAAGGATCTGGATCCAAGAGGACTCCTGCAGGCAAAGTTTCTCTTAGAACTGGTATTAGAGTCACTGTGGAATTGTGTATACTCGCTGTATTGTTTCATCAGAGTGTTTATGGCAGTCGCTGCCACACATTCACACTTTGATGTGGGGTGCTTTAAAAGGGCGGGCGGCATGAAAGAGTGCTGGAAACAGAACAGATCACACGTCTGAGTTCAGTAAAGTGCCTTCCACTGCCCAGATTTGCCTCAGCGTGGAGCTTTGTTTGGATGCAGCTTGGGTTTTCCTCTGAGATTGATGACTATTGGAATGCAAATAGAATTCAGCTAACTGATTGATTTCTCAATGCCTGTCAGAATTATTTATTAGAAACTGAGAGGAATGCAGAACAGTTTGAAAGATTTCACTAGTTTTTATACTAATCAAATTATTCATCTAAAGTAATATTCCAGGATCAGTGCAAGTTAAGCAATTGACAGCATGTGTGACGTAATGTTGATTACCACACAAGGATGCATCTCAGTCAGCTCCCTAGTTCAGGTGTCAGGGCACTGATCAGGGAGTTGGCCATTTTAAGGGCTGTCTCAATCGCGAAATCCTTCCAGAGCACTGGAACATTCGCTCCCTGAAAAATCCCACAACGCACCGCAAAAACTAGGGAGCATTAATGTTCACTATCCTCCCTTACCGGAAATTATGTCACATTTCTGAAACAATATTTTTCAAAAAAAATCATATCGACTTTTGAAAGGTTGGGTGCATATAATATGTGTGTGGATTTAACACATTAATTTAATTACTTATGGGGAAAAAAAATTATTATGCACATGCCCCACCCCAGACCTACATAGGTCATCTTAGTTGATTGGTGATGAATATGATGAAGGGCAACAACTCACCGTGTGATGTAGTCTATAGAATCAGAGGGGTGTCCGGAAGTGGCACTGGACACCCCAGACATCTTTTTGGCCACCCCGGGTGCCACCACAATATTTGATTTGCTACTGGCAATTTAATGATTGACATTTCATTTCACCTCTTGAGAAAGTATTTATTTTGACATGCACATTGTTAATATATTAACATTAATATTAAGAGGGAGAAGAATAAGTTGGACGCATGCTGTACAAGAAGTGCAGAGCTGTTCAAAATCCTGCAACGCCACTCATGTTTTTCCATTAAATTACATTATATTTGTCTCACATCGTATGACTTCACCTCTCACATAATGACTTCACCCTAGGCTGGAAGAGTGTGTATAGACATTTTTCAATAATACATTTGTCTGTCTGTGGACTGAGTAAAGTCCATGCTTCATATGGAAAGATAATGTAGATTGCCCTTACCATTTCCATTTGCAGTGTTTATATAACAAATCTCATTGACCCCCATGTTTTCATTCTTGAAGTGAAGTTTGCACCTGTATGATGGTTAGATTCAGTGAATAAATTTTTTGTAATTAAAACATCTGATTTGTAATTACAGATTTAGTTTAAATAAAGATGTCAGTCTTTATTTTTCTTCTTTTTAGGAAACAAATCAAAGAACATATAAACAAATGCTACTGTTCCTCATATTCTGTATGTTGCTCAAAAACTAAATATATTGTGTTCAGTGGAAAAAATTATTATTATTTTTTTTACCCAGTCATTTAAAAATAACACATTTTAGAGCTGTAATGACGATACCGTGAAACCCTGATATGTTTGCTTAATGTTATCATACAGTCAAAATCTCATACCGGCCCATGCCTACTCCCAACGCACTAATTTTCCGTCATGGCATGGACCCCCTTTAGTAGCCTTGGTCACCCCCTTGCCACCCTACAGTATGTTAATTAAAAGACATGTTTTAAATGACTACATTCATCATAAAGTGATTTTCTGTAATTTGTAAACAGGCACCTAAAAGAGTACCCATAAATATCTTTTTGGACCAAGGGGACTATATTCTAACTGATAGCCAAATCGTCCCAGTTCTTTTAGCCTCTCCGCCCATGTTTAATGGCTCCCCCAGTCTCTGTCACACCCTCTTTGCCTCCACACATCCCGGATTTCCCGAACAGCTTGCGTTCTCCTGAAACCACAGTCAGTTTTACAGCCGTTCCGTAGAGGCTGAGAGATGGATGGAAGAGGAGCATTAACTTGCTGAGTTCAAGGCTTGCTGTCCTCTCTTCTCCCATCGAGTCCAGCGGTGGAGATATAATTACAGAATCTGAACAGAGGTAGAGGGTCAATAATGAATGGTAATGTGCAGTATTTCAGCCTCGCCGCCATTGTGAGCCTTTCATCTGCGTGGGTGTGTGCTTAGAGAAATCGGCCTTGTCAAAGATGACATGACAGCCTGTCTGGCATCTACCCTGGCACCTCTGATGAAGGTCACTCAGCGGCGGTGACAGCGATGAATGCAGCCCTACTGATTGTGCTCTGAGTCTGATGATTAAGAGAAGTTTAAATGAGGTTTGACTCGGCTTGCAGTGGAGTCTGCATTGATGCTCTTTATAGGGGGGTATAAAAGAGCTGTTCTGTGAATGTCCTCGGGGTCCTTTGTAAGGAATGATGAAAAGTGAAAATGAATCTTTCATGAGATTTGGAGCAGTTGACTGGACCATATATTTTGTTGTGATTTGCAATAACAAAAGAGCAGAATGACATTTTCCTGCCTTGTAGTGAAAATTTATATTGTGATTAAAATGGGTATATGGATTTTTTGCCTCGTGTTACAGAAGATCAAAGGCCATCTAATGGCATGGGTCCTGAAAAATGGCTTCAGTAGGTCAAAATGTCATTTACCTTTAGAGTCCTGGTGTCCACAGCTCCTCCCTATGCTCATGCAAATGCCATGAAACCGAGAGCAACAGATGGATGCAACTCAAAGGAGGGTAAGACAATACGGAATTTATGAGTGCTGTCAAAACTATGAATTTTTCATCCTTACACTGTATGATGCTTGTAGCACAGAGTTCACTGTGTAGTGGATGGAGCCATATCGTATGAAATTGCAGATAAATAAAGAAATAAATATGATTTAAAATATGTAAATTAATAAAAAAATGACAGATTGCTTTTGAGATTTTAAGAATCAATATCAGGATTATCAATACCTATATTTTAGACTATTCTTAATCTCTCTGTTTGTTCTCCCAATATGATGTCAGCAAAGACTGTAAGAAAATTCAATACTTTTGTTTCAATATGTACTTTTTGTTGGAACTCATTTGGAAACCAGTGAGGCATATAAAAACCATTTCCCATTAATCCTGCATCAGAAAAAGCCCCGGGCCGATAAGAGCTGACCTGCGGGCCATAAATCCTCACCCTTCTCCAGTCGGTCTCCATGTTTGGGCTAATTGCTCAGGCTGCATTATCACCCGTTGACTTGAAGCTGACCACCCAAACAGCATTGCTTTGAGTCTCTTCGGTCTCTTATGTGGGATATGTGCGTCTGTTTCCGTGTGTGTGCGTTGTGTGCCATGCATGGGCGGTTTGCTCCTTCACTCCGGCTCCACATTTCGCTGACTGTGCAGCGTCGTGGAGATGAGGCTCCTCCACAGTGGGACAGTGGGAAAATTACTGCTGTCATTCCTGCATTGGCTGACTGCTGGTGGTACAGAAAAATTATGTGATAGATTTATTCTCCAACAGGGCGCACGGCCATTATGATGCATACCAATCAGACAGTTTCTCAATTTTAAGAATGAACCTATCACTCTCACCTCTGCATAAATCTGCCTTTAAAATGCATTGCAGAGGACCACTCTTTCTGATGTCCAGTATACATTTCTGTTGTTCCCTGGTGTGAGATGCATGCATAGGAAAATCAATAAAGCACATTTAAGTAACTCCCGTTATAAATATTACACGAACTACGTTCATTTTGCCATTCCTTATTCAGTCTAGCTAATCTAAATGGATGGGATTGCAATATCACTTGCCAAAGCACAAGACAGCTGAGAGCATTTTGAGGGAAATTGCCATCATTTGGCTCTCAACCATCGCACATGGAAAGTGGAGGTCAGAGGAGTAATTTGTAGAAATTGGCAGACTGTCAGGTGCTGCTGTTTGTGCAGTTCCTAATTCTGGCCAGAGATGGCAGCAGCGAACCCTGTTGTATTGACTGCTACGTTCTCCTCCCAGCCTTCTACTAAATGATCTTGGCTGGCTTTTGAAGTGTCGCTATCTTCTTGTTTACTATAATGCTATTAGAGAGGATGGAGAGGCATAAATTGAAGGGGAAAAAACAATGTCAGATGGAAAAAAAACACACGTTATTTCAGTTTTCGGGAGAGTGTTGTAGTGCCTGTTTTGACTTCTCTGCTAACTTTGACTCTATGAAAGATTAATTACTACTGAGCATCAAATGCTCTCTCAGCCAAGTCAGACAATCAAGAACCTCCCATCTTTCATGATAGCATCCAAAAGGATAATGCAAGAATCATAAACAACAACTGTTTCAGGATTAAAAGAGGTTAGTGTGCACATGTTTGTTTACGTGTGTGAGTACATGTGCTAAGGACAGGCAGGAATTTGGCTTTTATTCAAAGCAGCCACTTCCAATTCCACCATGCTTCAGGGAGCAATGGACATAAATTACTTTAAAGAACAATAACAGATGTAAGCAAGGGTATTGTTAAAGGTTCATCATGCACTAAAGAGGTTTGGTGGCCCACTGCATGGAGTGCCGATGCGAGTCATGTTCGTAGTCCTGTGTTTAAAGAGCAGGCGACGAGCGCCTCAGGATAAATATGTCGCTGACTGACATCACTCAAACCCAACTCTGTGTGCTGTTGTGAGCCGAGTCGAGCCGAGCCGAGCCGAGCCGAGCCAGGTCTGCAGGGAAATGCACAGTATGATCTAATCTGCCACATGACGCGTGTCCTGATGTGATTCTCTGTACGTGCTTGTATGGTTCAACACATAATTCATGTACAGTGAATTCACATGGGAAGATTTACATCAGAAGGTGAGAGTGACAACTTATGTCTGATTTATTCTGAGCTGGTATATACAGTGGGGTTCAAAAGAACACAGTCAGAAGATTTTAACCTGAAAATAAACCTGAATAGGTCGAATTTTAATCTGAATATTTAACCCAATATTTTTAGATGTTTTTTTTAAGTATTGTGTGTGTATAATACTAAAAAGTATCCAAATATAGTAGATACAAATAACATAACAGTAAAAAATTAACCAATATTAGTCTGTATCGGTTGATATTGGGCTGTTTAATTGTGCATGCTCATTTGCCCTATTTTTAAATTTAAATCTAAATTTAGATTACTTTTATATATAATATACATTATATTATACTTTAATATCTAATATACTCAATATGTCATAAAATCATGTATCATATAAAATATTAACAAAAATAGATTTTAATGTGGAAAATGGATTACATTTTCACAATGTATATTATAATGATGTGATACATAAATTCCTTGTAGGGCAAAAAAAAGTAAGATGATTAATTTAGTTTTTCTAATATTTTATTTAAATTTAGATTACTTTTATACATATATTAAAACTCTATAAATAAATAATATATCATATAAAATGTTGTTTATAACAATAATTCATTTTTTCAGACTGTACATTTTGATGTGATGCCTAAATTCCTTTGTAGCATTTAAGATTATTGAATTACTTTTGCTGTCATTTTATGCTCATGTAAAGTTAATTTTTAATAGCAATTGATTTTTAAAACTGTACTTTATAGTACTGTGATGCCTAAATTAATATGTAGCTTTTAAGATGATTGCTTTTAAGTTTTAAGTGTCTTAACTGAAACGTATTCATGTAAAATAGTGTAGAAATGTAATATGCCTTTATTGGTTATCAGCCACAACATGAAAAAAGCGCAAAAGGGTGACATACCAAATTCAAAATTCATTTTCAGTTAATCTTTGCAGAAATTATGCACATAATATATTTTTGTCATTTTAAAAATGGCATTAAAAGAGAAAAATGCAAAACAGAAGCATTTTCACAAATAGGCTTTTGAAGCCCACTGTGCATTGTGTCTGAAAACATCTCCAGTGGAGACTGGAGCTGCTGGTGGTTGGCATTTTCAAAGCTCTGACCACTGAACCATGCAACCTCTCTGCGAGCACTGCCTTAGCTCCGTCCCAGATCACTTTCATCACTAGGCTAGTGTCTAATCAATCAAGTGGAAAAAGAGTCACAGTCAGCAATGAAATCGCCATGAAGTAGTCTGGATGCAGCATGAAAACCCACAGACCGGCCCTCTTGTAGAGTGAAATCAGTTGATTTCCCATGGATTTGCCAGTTTTACATGTGCTGTTATATTAAGCGCCTCATTGATCTCATCCGAGCCAATTGTACCAGCAAATTCCTGCCCATGAGTCCGGCCGTTACCAAAATCAGCATTCAGAGCAACCAGCCACCACTGCAGGATTTGGATTCAGGCTGTCCCACACGTCGTTGCTTTTTAACGTCCATCTTGTGCTCGTACTTGAATTAGATATGCTCTGATCCATGTCATGGGTAATGTAATAAGGTGCACCCTGACACAAGAAAGAGAGGCGTGATTAGATAAGCATTCAGAGCAACTGCACCATGTGACACACCCTGACACTCAGCAGGTGTCACAACTTGCGTACCACGACTATAAATCGATCCACCCTTTAACATATTTTTTGATGTAACAGCTCATGAAATTGACACGAAACAGTGACAAGTGTGCTCACTATGTGAAAGAGCCGTGAAGGCATTACTCACTTGTGATGTCTTTATGTCCCGCGACATTCAGTTCCATTAGACGAGGTCTGAACTCATAAAAGGAATTGGGTCTAATAGCATTGATACGAATGCCACGCTATACACAGTCTCCGAAAGAGCGCTCGATTATTCACCCATTGTCAACTGCCTGGTGCCTAAATGCTTGCCCATCTGTGTGACACGAATCACAAACCGTATGATTATACTCATGTATAATTATATAACCATGCGTACATACATATAGCTTGGTAGACTACAAATGCCGGGATTTCAGCTGTGCTAACGTCAAAAATAATAAGCGTTGAGGTATTGTTCGGACACGAAGGCAGAGTGAGGTTTGTTTCAGAACCTGTCTGAGCACTAAAGAATGTGTCAGTGTCTGTGAGGGAAGCTGGCAGACATTCATAGCCGTTGAGTGATGGGACTGATGGAGAAGATGGCTAGGCTCCTCTAGAGCCCGCAGGCATGTTCAGTAATCAATGCACACTTAAAAAAGTTAGGATAAACGGGAGAAAAACGAGGTGGCTAGGCGGAAAACAGCCCAACGACTGCAATCTCGTGACGCTGAGTATCATAAAGCTGGTTACTGAGATGTCATGGGGTGTACAGTAACAAAGCTAAGCCTAGATTTGTGTTTTTCCCATTCTTCTTTTTTTAACTTTAGGCTTATTTTCTTCTTATGACCCTGAACTAGCGTCGTCTTTCCCACAGAACTGCCTGCGCATGTTGACTCATTGCCTATGGGCAAACATTTTGGAAAGTGAGTGAGATGGATAGTAGTCAGGCAGTGGAGATTATTGAAGTCTTTCGTGTTGCAGGTTATCCTCTGGCACTTAAAATTCAGTTTTTGTCATGATTAGTAACAGCACCAGTGTGATTCACTTCTCAGGTCATTGTCCAGACAGACTACTCAAAGATGCTAGCATCACACGGCTACATGGGGAGGAATGATTGACGGCGGTTTGAATAATAGACAAGCACCCTGCTTGTTTAACCATGAGATTTTATTTGCTGCTCACATTTTCATTAGCAATTAATTCTGCCAGGGAGCACAGCAACATAGGGGATGCCTCTAATTCATGTTTACTGATGTGTAAATTCTCTGTAATCTGAATAGCTTTGTTAAAATGTCAGGGATGCTATTTTGTATGACTTCAAAGCACCATCCTGAGATATTGCTGCCAATTTGCTCGTTCTCAATTTTTATTTATAAATGTTTGCATGTTTTAATAAAAAGCTATATTGCAGACTAATCAACATCACAAAAGAGAATTAAATTTGCTTATAAACAATTCTAAATTGTTCGGATTATTTAGAGGTGCACTGATGTAACAGCTGAAAATGCTTTACTATTTTACCTGAATATTTTAAAAATAAAACAATATTAAAAGCAATACTAAAATCAGTCTATAAGTATAAAAAATTGAATATTTATTTCTGGTAATGTTAATAAAAATATATATTTTGTGACTTGCTAAAGGGGGGATAGAAGGGTTAGATGGATTTGATACTGCAGTGTCCAGTACTAAAGTTATCGTTTTAGTGTCTGATGACAGCGACCAGCATCCGCCATCTTTGACCTTGGAATTTCAGTAGCTTGAAAATGGATCTTGTTTCTATTACTTTCAGCCTGCATGCGTACAGTGTGAGCATCCTTCATTTGCTGTCTAATGTTGACAAGACTATGAGGTGTGGGCCTTTGGCTGTCAGGAGACACTATCTGTCACTCAAATGTGCTTTGACTCATTTCCTCTCTCCATAGCTGGTTTTTCCTCTTCCTCTCTGATGACTTCATTAGATTTGGGCATGCTCTCTCAATCAAAACACCATACGGACATGTCAAGACAGAGTGCAGAGCCACTCCCTCCCTGTTTTGTTCTGCTAAAATATATCCATCTTCTGACATAATCTCCGGTTTCTCTCGGGACATGGATCATCTGGGTTTGGTGGGCGATTTGATTTATAACTCTTATTAACCCATACCTCTCCTGTCCTCCGGTCATTACACTCGCCTCATCTGTCCGGCACCTACTCTCGGTTTGTTTGTGAACTCTCTTCCCCTCCTTGAGCTGCAGGTCTAGCCGGGGCCTCTTTGATTGCGGTGTTTAATGAGAGGCAGCCACCACAGAGAGAGAGAGACAGGAAATCCATAACCCAGAGAACAGTAAACCCTGCCAGCCATTAATCACTGACAGCAGCGCTCCTCCATGGCCTTCACCGCTGACAAAACCCTCCCTTTTTTATCCTCCCTGGGAATGCGCGCCAGTCCTGCACGTAACACATAGCAGACTAGACACACTTGGCCTGTTAAACACCCCACAACCAGTCAGTGCAACCGACCCATCCAGTGCGCATCCCTAAACCAACCCATCACATGCACACACAGTCCAGAGGGGACGTTCGAGCACTGATCCAGCCTTCAACAGTGAATGTGACTGCCTCAGAGAGTTAAATCAATGCGCTCAACTGTCCCTTTGCGTGAGTCTCAGCGTTCTATATGAACACAGCTAATCCAGCAGGCTGCTCTTGAACGCCACTTGTAGCTGACAGTAGTTTAGGACCCACACACAAAAGCTTATAAATGTTATGTAATGATCTGAGACATGTCTGTTGGAGGCACCTTTGTGTGTCCTAACCTGCCGTGACTGCATCAAGCGGCAGGACATTTCACTGTATATTTATTGGGTGTAGTGCTCAGTAGCCCCACCCACTGTCAAATCTGATTGATCTAAAATCCTGCTTCTCATAACTTTATATTGAACATCAATTATCATATTTGCAAATGCTGTTCTGTATGCTTTTAAATCAGTTAGTCTATTTAATAACTCTTAATAATTAATTAAGTTAATAATTTATATCAATATTTTATTCTTATATAATAATTAATTTTTTATTTGAGATTATTATCTTAATATAAATACAGTTCCAATATAAATCATAATGATATAATTATAAACTAGTTGCAATAATACTATAAAAAAAAAAAAAAAAAATAAGAAGACAAAGAAGAAAAAGAATGAAACATTTGGGAAAAATATAACATTGTTATAACACATTTTAATTCTATTTATTATGATAATTACATTAATGCATATAATAATAATAATAATAATACGTTAATTCATATGAAAACAATTTGGGAAAAAGTAACTTGTTATAACACATTTTAATAATTTTTATTGTAATTAAATAGATTTATTACGTGTATTAATTAAATTCCTTCTCTCAGGTTTTCTGTGCACAGGTGCTCTATAGCTATGAGAATTTCGGAGGTTTTTGGGAGAATGTTGCTTGTAATTAGTTCACCTGTGCTGAAATACAAGTCATCGTCTCTTGAGATGCTTGACACAAATTTTCAAAGACCTTTGAACCATGCAACAACACAAGAAGCTATGTTTGGCCACCATTCCACTGGAATGAGTTATTAATTTCTTCGTCTTTTGCATGTCAGGGTACATTTCTACGCCTACTTTGGGGTCCAAAGTACACTTGTGAATTTTTTTCACCTTTTCTACATTTTCATTACAAATTATATTATCAGCATTTTTAACAATTGATTGAAATTGTTACGCAGATAAAATAATTTCTAATGAAAACAGAACATTTGAAAAATGCAACACAAAAATTTGTTTCTGAACACAGAAAAAAGCTTGAAAAAAGTTTTGTGTTCAGTTTAGTAAAGAATAATTTTTCGCTCTTGTTCACAGTAGCAGCATAGGCAGTATTGTTGTGAGGGAGCTGGCGTAGTCGACAGGATGCCAGTCTTAGAGAAACAAGAAACATCTCCCCACTGCAGTCGCTGAGGGATCTCTGCCCAATCTGATTACTGCATTCGTCAACCTGCCACCCTGTTCTGCAACTAAACAAAGCCAACACCAGATAAGACCCTGCCGACTCCTTCAACACTGCTTGAGACAATTTCACACGAATGTAAATGTACCCATCCCCCCCTTACTCCAACCTAATGCGCACAGGGAAGGGAACACATTGGAAAATAGTGGAAATGCTTTTAGTTATGCTTATCTGATGGACAGAAGACAAGGGTCTACATTACAATCAAGCTCTAATGCATTGCATTACACATGCCACATCCTCAAAAGACTTCTGGTCATGTCCCAGTGGCTACCCTGAAAGACTGCAACTGTAGCTCGGTGTTTGTGGATTTTCCTATTACAAGACTGTCCCAGCTATTTATTTTTCAGTTTGGTTTATTGCTCGTTCTTAAAGGCTCAATTCTAGAGTGATTGCTGACTATAGTTCTTGAAGCCTATACCAATATGTCTTGTAATGCTCTCCAGTGAATGTCTTATTTGGAGCTTAACAGTCTGACATTCAGGAACTGATGGTGGTAAATGGCACGATTAGTGTAATCTTCTCAACATATGTTTACATCATCATAAAAATGATTTTTCTAATCTGAAAAGAATCTCATGTTTCAGGATTCAAATCAAGAAAAGACTGTGTTGCACCTGCTTAGAAATGGTAAGCTTCCTCATAATGCCTGTATCAATTTACAATGTTCATTTTATGCTCATAATTAATAACAGATGTTCAGTTTGTAGTCCCACAATTTTTGAACCACTGATTCCTTATTTCGGTAGCACTTTAGTTGGGGGACCAATTCTCACTATTAACTAACTATTAACTACGACCTTTGCCTCAATAAACTCCTAATTTGCTGCTTATAGTTAGTAAGGTCGTGGTTAAGTTTAGGTGTAGGATTAAAGGATCTAAAATGGTCATGCAGAATAAGGCATTAATATGTGCTTTAGCACTAACATGCATGTATAAGCCGCTCACTAGTTAATGGAGATCATGAAGAATGGTCCCGAGAACATAACAAGTGTGTGACGTATTTCTATGTCTATATTGTATCTGATAATCATAGGTTCTGATTTGGACCTTATATTGAATAAAATATGAAGAATCCTGTTATACCATTGAACCTGAGGGAGGTACTTTCCCCTTTTCTTTATGATGTCACTGGGTAAATAGAGTGGTGTGCACATTGTTGAATAATGAGATTTTAGGGTCAAATTAACTTTCAAAATTGTTATTAAAGGGGTATATGATGCGATTCTCTTTTTTCCTTTCTCTTTGGAAGTGTTACAAGCTCTTGGTTGTGCATAAAGAAGATCTGTAAATTTGAAAAGACTAAAGTCTCAAATCCAAAAAGATATTCTATATAAAAGTTAAGAGTCGCCAAACATACCTAAAACGGCTCGTCGAACACGCCCACACATTTTTTTTTTTTTTTTTTTTTTTTTTTTTTTTTCTTTTTTTAAATCTAACCTCACTATGTGGGAATATTTGCTAATGCCCGCCCAAATGTTCACGCAAAGAAAGAAGTTGTAACTTTATTCTCGCTGTAGTATTGTTGTCGCCGCCGCCATGTCGTGAAGATGCTTTGTGCTTCGTTGTGAAAGCGAAACTATTGTTTGGTCTTCCAAAAGAGGACGTATCCGCTTCGTCCTGCCTAGAGCTGATCTGTGCTGGTCGCTGAGGGAATACATCAACTTAGTGTTATGGATTGCCGGATCGGCTTTCACCGTTTTCACCGCTCCTTCGCCGGGACCGCAGTTCTCGACCCTGCCGCCTCAGCTCACTCTTGTCTGGCTTCAGCTCACGCTAAGCCGGGGCTTTTGCTCACGGTAGGCCGCTGTGTTTTTTGTTGTGAAAACGAAACTACTTTGTTTGTAGAGGACGATATCCGCTTCGTCATGCTAGAGCTGATCTTTTGTTTTTTTGGGGGGCTTTGGGTTCGATGAGGGACACTCCTTGTGCAAGACTGATGCCGGGTATGATGCGCTAGGCACACTGTTTAGGCATGCAAGGTACTGTTTACTGATCCTGGGACGAGTACACCGGTAACCATTATGCACTAACAAAGCCAGAGCGGGCACCGTTACGAGTGTGTACAAGCGCACAGCTACGGTAGACATGATTCATTTCTGAATTGCACTGAATTGACTGCACAAGAACTGCGCGGGTGAAGATTGTGGGCGCATGTGAATGAGTAACAAAACTGTTGTTTGTCATTTCTCTGATCACAAATGCCCCCAGGGGGGGGGAAAAGGGTTTCTGTTTACGCGGTACGATGCATGCCCACGGTCCAAAGACAGTACAAGTCATTATAATCTGTAATTATGTCCCCATTGGATGCAATAAATGCTTCGTTTGTAATGGGTTTTAATGCTTTTTGTCTCGTCGCTCCAGCTGGACACGGCATCAACAGTATGGTGAGGGGCGTTACATTTCCGACTAGTGCTTGCGTTGTTCGGCCAATCACAATGCACTGGATCGCTGGCCAATCAGCGCACACCTCGCTTTTTCAGACCGATGAGTTTTGTAAAAATCGACGCGTTTCAAAAAGGCGGGGCATAGAGGGCCAACCACATAATGTACCCGTCTGGAAAATATTTTGTTTTATGTGGTTTTATGTTTTACTCACCGCCCATGTGTTACCCGCATAAAGCGACATTTCAGTTCTCTTCTGCACAACACCATACACGACAAACTGAGATGCTTCCTTTTCGCCGCTCATCTGACCCTTTTCATGTTCCTATTCTTATTAACATTATTTTTAACCAGGGGCTCCATCTGGTGTGAACTCCTTTAGCGTCATGATCACTCTGATTAGTTTGGCACCCCAGGTGGTTGTATATCGTGGATTTTCGCCCACATTGTATCTGCCATGCCAAGGGGGTGACTCGTCTTAGTGCTCCCGTATGTCCTCCGCTTGGATTCAAATTGATTTGATGCATTGATCAAAAACCGAATATTTTAAAAAGGCGCCATATGTTAGGAACAAGAGATCGCGAGCTGAGGGAACTACACCAGACTATCGCGAATTATCCTTCCGGTTTGACATCATAACTGAAGGGCTCTATTGCAATAAAGAATAATTTGCAGTCTGTGAACAGCATGACATAATTAGTGCCTCCTCAGCGTCATGAAAATCTGCCGATAATCACGGATACAGCAGACGAGTAGACCGCAAGGCATTGGAGAAATTAGGATCCTGTAACAGAGAAGTTCAGTTAAGCGATATGTGTACCATAAGGACTACTGATCACATTGTCTAGTTCTAGATTTACAGAGGTTACAAGATAACTATGCTCGAGTTGATGACCAGAGCGGATACCATATGAGCGCGTTTAAATGGAGCTATTCCTGCAACTTTCATTTACACTATGGTCCAAACCAGGCCATGTCATCAAGGCAGCAATGTTAAAATACAGATTCCTCATAAATGATTAATTCCATGATTTTAAATGAGGGCCACAGGCCAGTATTGGGATGCAACATTCTTTCAACTATGCTTTTGAAAGACAAATGAACAGCAGGGATATAGTAAGGCCCATTGTGAATACGTCTGAAGACACATATTTTGCATTTGATTGTATTTACAGTAATCATACTTTCATGAATTCTCTATCATGTACCTTTAAAAGCCAAAGAGCGAACAGAGCATGAGACTTTGGAAGAGGAATCATAATGCTCAGACTGAGTACGCTGCACATCTGACAAAATAATGTAGTATGTTGTAAGTAGTTATAGTAAACATTTGGGATATAAATACATAAGTGAATATAATGTTATGATATGTAATGGGAAGCCCCATTAAAATGCTGTCTTAACATAATCTTGTATTGAGTAATGACTTTGAATTTTCAAAGCCTAAATGAGGAAATAATTACTTTGCTGAAATTAGAAAGAACTCTAGGGAACTCATAAAATGGAATCAAGATACAGGTCCATCAAAAAGGAAGAGGAATAGGAAAGGAATAAAACACACAAACACACACAAAACTGATTAATATTATGTACAGTAATCATGAAGTTTCTAAGAGAAAAAATATATCCTTTAAAATGTATTGTACCTGTTTTATGATCTTTTTCCAGATGCCAAAGAAGACCAAAACAGCTGATTCATTCTAGCCCCTTTCACAGGAGACAGGTACTCTAAATTAGATTGTATTCTCATCTCAAACAACATCCGTGCTGATGACGACACATAAACACAGAGCAAAGCTTTCCCCAGAAAGCATGCATGTCATCTCACGCCTCACCATAAGTGCCTGAGGAACTCACACCTTGTGTATTAAAACACCTCCGGTTTCACACGTGTAGTGACTGGGCCTGTTACCAATGCAATGTTTTGACGTGGAGGGACGAGCCATTGAACCATGCAACTATTGAGTACAAAGCTGGAGGTTCCCAAGGGAGCTTTGGCCCACTTTTCTTGTCAAAAGATAATAGCTAACTGAGCAGAAGAGGGGACATCGAACATATTAGTTTCTGAGCATCCTGTTTAGTGTTCCTCTCTGAAAAAATCCCATACCCACAAGATGGTGCCCAAACTGCTATTTACAAATGAATTTGAATAAATTCACTTAGTCCCACATTCTATTAGGTATCTTTAACTATTACGCACAGCACATTGTTTACATGTGTACATGTTGGATACTTATGTGTTGTTGTGCTGTACTTTAGAGTGAAAACACATAACATTTGCAATTTTTTGTTTTAGATAGTGACAGTAAAGACTACAAACGATGCAGAGAAGAGTGAGGTAGTGGATGGCTACACGGTAGTGAACTGCTTGCAAGGTTTGCATGCAGTATTCATACACTATTCAAAGACAGTCCTGTGGTGACCCTAACCATGATGCTTACCTTAACCTTTGTAGGTGCAAATGTGAATCTAGCTGTGTTCACAATATGTTATATTTACATCAAATGCTTGAAAATAATATGTTAGTTTAATTTAAAAGCAGGAATGCAAAGCTTTTTATTTTTATAACAGCATTTATAACTGCACATTAATTCTTCCCTTAAAACGTGAATTTATTTGTAAATTTGATCTGTAAAGCAGTTTGTCTTTTTTTGTTTGTTTATGGCATTGCATTGTCATGGCAAAGTAATTTTCACAATGAAATTGTGTTAACGTGCATATTATTCACATCTTTTTTTAAATTTGGTTGACGTACGGAGGGGGGGGGGGGCGCGGGGGTGGGGGGGGGGGGGGGGGCGTGGGGGCCTTAACCCATACATACACATAATATACTTCACTTAATATAAATCATAGCTATTTTCTGTTTAATTACTGGGAAAAAGAGGCTTTTTAAAATTCTGACTATTTTCTTATTTTTGTTATTTATTCTTTTGGTGATTCTTTATTTATTAAGCATTTTAGATTTATAACTATTTACAGCAGAGCCCAAGATCCACCTATATTCATACGATACAAAAAAAATGGAAAGAGTTGTAACAAAGATTGTATGTCAGAAGAATACAACTATGACCAAAACAAAATCAGAGGGATGAGTATTATTTTTTTATCGGCAGCAATTTTTATTTATTTATTTATTTGTAGGTTGTGAATTCACATCGCACAATTTAGAGGGTTTCTCATTAGGAGTCGTAAAAGAAAAGTGGAGATATAACGGCTTTAACACGGAAAAGAAATTCATTGCTCCACACATGTACACTATTCCAGACCATCTTTTAGTCTTGGTGTTGCTTGGCGACAAACACAGCTTGACATTTCTTTTGGAAATAATTTAGTTGGTGGAAAAAAAAAACCAAAAAAATATCACTCGACTAATCGGTTGCGAAAACTGTAAGTTTTTTTAATATTAATTGCTGTACTTGTTTAACGAATTGTTCTTAGAGCATGCAGCAGAGCATGAATATCAGCATTAACTGTTTTTACCCTGTGGGCTTTGCCTTACGGCAAAGCAAGCCATTGCTGATGTTTGTTCTTCCCCATACTTAATATAAAGCACTGGGCCCAACAGTTTACATTACAGTGCCCATGTTACACGTATATGGTGCAAGTATAATTAAACGTTTAATTAAATAGCAATAGCCTATCATGGACTATTATCAAAAACAGATTTATAAAGTAAATTACAAATAAACTGCATGCACTTAAATGACTCCTTAAATGACGATACTACCTATCAACATGCACACTGGTTTTTTTTTTTTTTTAATGGGGTTTTTAAAAAGGTGTGAGCAAAAAAAAAAAAAAAAACCAAAAAAAAAAAAAACAAAAAGGGGGGGGGGGGGGGGGGGTTTATTCGTGGCGGACACGATCATCTGTTTGTGGAGGTGCTAATAACGGTGATCGCTGTCCAAGGTGCGCGAGCTCTCGCCCCGCCGTCTCCATCATCACACTAACCGGGAGACACGTGACACGCGATGTGCTGACAGTCCCTGGCAAAGCTCGCCTGAGAAACACATCGCACCTTGTCTTGCACACAGAACAGGGAGCGATATCTTCTGTTTTATATACACCGAAAGAGAAAAAAAACTAACATTTACATTGGAGATTTTCTTAAGCATGAACCGTTTTGTACTGAATCTTAATTGGTTGTTGGCTCCATTTTTATTTTTTTAAAATCTATTGGGACTTGATCTATTGGAGATCCGCATACGCAATTTTATCGCTCCCATATCTTCTGCTCATTCGACACCGAGGCAGTGATTTTTTTATTTTTATTAATTTTTTGAATCAGATGGAAGCCTGAATCGATGTGGATGAAATCAACCAGATTCATCGGTGAGGTTATCCTCTCAAGGGGCGCACAATGGTCCATTTCTCAAGGTAAAATAATTAAGGATTGTGTAAATGTAATTCGAAGGCGTATTTGAGGTTATGAGCCGTTTTCGGTGAGAGTTATGGTTGTGCTTCACGCGCTCAATGCAGGTGAGATGATGCAGCTGGACTTCATTTCTGTGTAATTTCGCTCTATGGCCGATTCATTCGTGTTTACAGCTGGCCTTTGCTTCATCTTAAGCGATATTTGATGACTCCCTATGGTCCCTATTCTCAGCGTCTGAACGAGAGCGCGGTAGAGGCGTGTTAAAGGTGTCTTTCTCGCTCAGTTTGAGCAGATGGTGGTTGATTATTGGCTATGTTTTGCGCATCTGAGTCATCGCCAATTTTAATCAAAGGAAAGGAAAAATGGAGGAAACTTGTTATTGTTTCAAAGTAGATTTTAAATGGCAGCTATATGTTTTGTAGGATCCCGTTGTTGAAAGACTGTAAATCGCTATAAGGGTGATTGTGGATTGCTCGATACTCCATCTACAGTAGCTACTGATAGCAAGGCATTACCGTAATCGTTTCGCAAGTACGGTAAATAAGACTGCCTTCTCTACATTAATCGCATATGATATGTTGTGTAAGATTCATCTGTGAAAGGGGTCGGTTGTTATCTTGCTAAGTAGCCCCGTGTAAACCTGACAGTAAACACATAGGAATTCAAGCATGAAATGATTGGTTGAGATCAGTTGACAGACAGCCCAGAGGCCAGACAATTGCAGTGTCATTAATGCTTAAGAGGCGCGCGATAAGCCCCCGCCCTGGGCTCATTTTGGGATGCAGGACTTGAACCGAGCGAGGTTCACTGAATCAAACGAGATTTCCCCATTACACAGTTTCGATGCTGCCGCCCTTTTGGATCTTTTGTCAGACTGCACATATCCTCCTGATGAAATAACTGTAAATATGATTGCCTGTACGTCTGACTCGGCTATAGGCTATACAAATATTCGTAATTATAATGGAAAAGAAGGCAAAATAGCACAGTAAAACGTGATAAGTGGTTAACTGTAAGTTAACCTTACCTTACGATGTGATTTTATCATTTAAAACACAATCCAGTTGTAAAATATATTGTAACACTATTTGTTATACATAACAATATATACATAACTTTTTAATACATAAAAAAAGTGTAAATTAAATATTTTATGGAGATGATTTACATATATCTACGTTTATTCAATGATATGTATCATTTCATTAAAACAAAGTTTCTAAAAATTCATTTTATTACTTTAAAATATGACTAGCCATAATTATGGGGAAATTGAAAGTTTTGTTGTATAGTATGCGCATGTCATATTAATTAGTTAATATTTACTGCATTATTTTAGCGTGTGTGTTATTCTAATATTGTTTTGTGCTTTTGTGTTCACACTGTGCTCTGTCTTTGTATTATTATTGACACAGTTGCTGAAGAGACCAATTTTGATGACGTTTAAGCCGTCGTGTGGTCTTCCATTATTTTACCTGTGTTATTAGAATTTCTATTTACAGAAACAAAATGATTTTAAAATAGGTTGGCATATTAACCATATATATCAAATAATATATATAGCCTATAGTTTGGAAGTGTAAAATATATAATGACCAGAATGCTTCATGTAATAATCACTGTATTTTTACAGTAAAGTTTTTTTTTCCTGTACATGTCTTTATAATGAAAGAGAATCTCTTTAAAATGAAAACAAAATGGTATGGAATAGCCATAGTCCAATTCAAAATAAAATACATTTTCAATTGGATACCATTTTATACCATTTATTTTAGTTTAAGCTACTCTGATTTAACCCAGTATACCTCTGAAAATTATCGATTTATTTTTGCCTTTTTTGATGATTAAATCAGTGTATTTGATACTGGGGAAAAAAACAACAGCCGCATGATGAAATGCACTGGAGTTTTCTGGTTCATAAGCCATACATTCTAATCACTGAGAATTATAGTGAGAAAAGCAAATAAAAAGTACTGCTGTAATTGAAGATTAATGTAATCAATATCAGTGTGAAATTAGTGGTTTCAATATCAATATCACTGTGAAATTGTGGTTTTGTGTATGAATGATTGTGTTGTGTGTATGCTATCTTTTTAAAAGTAGCCATCTTCTCTTTCGTTTCCTATGAAGAAATTAAGATATTCTTTTTCATTCTTTTCAGATTATGGATCAATATGTCAAAACGGATGTGAATTGAAGGTTTGTGAACACTGAGGGCCCTATTCGGGCCTGCATGTTAACTTTGCAAAGTGTACTTTTTGTCTACTTTTGATTAGTGCTGACTTTAGGCCTACACAATGACTTTTAACTAGACTTAAAAGACCCTGACATTAATGACCCTGTATACCCCTAATGGACTATCTGCTGTACAGCACTACACATGGCTGCAATTTATAGATACTTTGATGACTTGGCCCCACTGTAGCACATCTGGATCTCACTGAAGATTTTTTTAAGCTAAACAGTAGCCTTATTTTTTATTTTAGTAGACCAGTATTTGGGCCTTAGCGACACCCTTTATTGTTCTGATTTGTATATTTAGATTTTGAAAAAGAGTTGGCCGAAACACAGGCCTTCTCCCTCTCTCAGTGAACAATGAGTAAATTACCTCAAATGCATAGCAGTCCTGTATGTTATAGGGAGCTCTGTTACACTTTAGGAGCACATCACTAAGAGAGCTGAATCATTTTAGTTTTCGATTAGTTCTATTGTTAGTTCTAACTTCCTTTACCATTCACAATGAGCTTCTCAATGCGGAACGGCACACATCTAATCTGGATAGGCTTACTGGTTTGTTGCCTTGTCGACATGGGGGCCAGTATGGAGTTCACCGGCGCAGAAGGCCAGTGGGCACGGTTTCCTATGTGGAACGCCTGCTGTGAAAGCGAAATGAGTTTCAACATGAAGACCAAAAGCGCTCATGGACTTTTAGTTTACTTTGACGACGAGGGATTCTGTGACTTCTTGGAACTGCTCATCCACAACGGTAGACTCAGTTTGCGGTTCTCCATCTTCTGCGCCGAGCCGGCGACGGTGCTGTCCGATACCGCCGTCAATGACAGCCGCTGGCACGCCGTGACCTTGCGCAGGAATTTCAAAAACACTATGTTAGTTGTGGATGAAGAGATCAAGTGGGTGGAGGTTAAGTCGAAAAGGAGGGACATGACGGTCTTCAGTCATTTATTCTTAGGAGGGTTACCTCCTGAACTGCGATCTGTAGCATTACGCCTCACGTCTTCAGCCATCAAAGATCAGGTCCCCTACAAAGGATGGATAACCAATCTGAGGGTGAACAGTTCCGAGCCGCCGCTTATCGGTAGCGAGGGAGTCAACAACGACATTTGCGAAGCTGACCACATTTGCCTGAACGGAGGAGTCTGCAGCATCGTCAACGACGAGCCCATTTGCGACTGCTCCAAAACGGGATTCCAGGGAAAAGACTGCAGTGAAGGTAAGAGGCCTGGATTCGTCATCTCCGTTTTTGAGGTGTTGAAATGTCTTTTCAAACACAGCCTTTTCACTTCTTTTTTCGTTTTAACATTGCAATAGTTCCTCAGAGGCAGTGCATGCTACATCATTCTGTTCCCGGCCTCCACTATGGGCCCAGTACATTACATGATTAGATTACCACTGATCTCGGTCGGAGAAAGCCATTGATCTGAAGGAGATCATTTAAATAGGCTTTAGTGCCATCTGTGTCAATTCCGGAGCATCCACGAAAGCCTGTGCTTTTGATAGCATGACGTCAGCAGAGGCTTCTTGCTATTTTTTTATGCTAAATTAACTTAATATACTCTTGACACTGCACTGGCATTACAATTAAGTACAAAAATGATGAGTTGAATACATGCACACAAGCCCATGATTGAAGTATGATGATTTTAATATTATTCTCCGTCTGAATTTAAGGGGTTGGATGCTCTAATTATATAATTAGCCAGATGTTTCATAGAGTCACTGTAATGACTTAGCCAAAGTTACAATTTCAATATCACAGGAAAAATAATGACATACTCAATACAGCATTCAGCAACCATCACAAAGCATTTTTTAATCCAGCTTTACAAGTAAACCTCCACTACTGCACTTACAGAGTTATTTTAATTACAGAAGTGGTTAAAGCGATTGATGATGTAACTAAATAGGGGGAGACCGTTTCTGATTCTATCTTTTGAAAACGGATGGTTGTACGCATATTACAACAATTCAGATTTTCAAGCAAAGTCTGTTCCCTTTTGAATATGTATGTTCTGGTTGGTTTCCTAGTTTGACTTACTCCCTTGGTGTCTGATTTCACTGTTTTTATGTTCTTTCCATCTTTTTCTTCATTTTTACAACTGTCTCTGTGGACTGATCTTGATGTTGATGGATATTGTCTGGGTTAGGCCGTAAGCCGAAGAGGCACCATGTTGCCAAGGAAACTACATACCCACTGAGTAAATTTTGCCCTCCTAAAGCACAACTGAGAGACAGTATGTTTCACTGACAAATGTTAAAACTAGAATAGCAGTCGTGTTGTAGTACGGTGTTCGCTGGGCTCTCAGCGAAATGCATCGTCTAGTGTATTTGATGAGATTATGACAAAAGGGCAGGGCCCTTCAGATGCTCAGCAGCTTGCTTAAAATCAAGATGCACTGCTCTCCAGCTCCTTTGCTGGTAGAAATGCGCATCTTTGCCGGGTGAGTCAGAACAGACCTGCCCACGTAGCTTTGAGTGTCCTCCGTCACACGCTTTTGGATGACACATAAGGATATGTGGAGATGGTGGAGGCCACGGGACGTGTCGCTCTGAATCATTAGTGTTATTTATTTAATATTGGATGATCTTGAGGCTAGCGGTGCTAGGCGTTGGCGCTGCCTGCTTTCTTTTTTCCACTTTAGACTGCTTTTATGATTTTATTTGTCAGTGGAAAAATGAATTCTTTATCAGATTGGTTAGATAAAAAAAAATCTACCATGTATTTTATTAGATTAACTGAACTACACTTAAAAATAAAGGAACCACTATTTTGAGTTCCCCATAGAACCTTTGATGAAAAATAACCTTTTTTTTTGCAAATAATATTTACATCATCTAATAAAACTTTTTCCACTAAAAAGAACATTTTGTTCAATGGAATGGTTCCATGGATGTTAGAAGTTCTTCATGGAACCATAGATTCCAATTATTTTTCTGTCAGAATTGTGCAGATGACCTTTCATTACGTTTTGTTATTAGAACAAATCTCCAAAGGCACCATGCAGGACAGGAAAGCCATTATGAAGGCTTAATTCCTCGAATGAAATAGATATAGAGCCAACGTGGTGTTCATTAAAACAACAGCATCGTTTTAAACTCATCTTAGCCTAAATCTGTCCTTGCTTTGGTTATTAATGCAAATCTGGCCCGTGAAGCTCCTGCTGAGCGGAAAGCAGGCAACTTTTTGTCATTTTGTGTGTTGTCAGCTTCATGACTGAGGTGATCTGTCAGCTGACCGCTGTTGCCAATAAAACACTCAGACTCGTATTTTATGTGGATAAAAAAGGGATAGCTGCATATTAAATGGCTCATTGATGAATGACTAGCCTTTTCATTTAGATATATGTGCTGCTCGCTTTATCTCCATCGTCATGGAAAAATTTGCAGTGCGGTGAGAGCGTGTGTACGTGTTTGTAGATCTCAGGCAGGAAAGGGTGGTATGTGGATTAAATACGTCCTTTCTCTCCACACGTCCACTCCGTCATTCTCTCGACAGGCATTTGTGGTAATAACCTTCTTTAGCAAAGCAGGTGTGGGGCTCTCAGCAGGAGAGGCAGTCCGCACCGCAAAGAATAACAGAGCTACGGGTAATGAGATATTTTTGCCCTGCTGGGGTTAGAGAAAGGGCCTTATTTTGTGTTATTATGGTTAATGCTCTTACAAGTCTGAATTGGAAAGCCAAAAGGGTCTGCTCTGTATCAGCTTGCAGCCATTGATACCTTATCTTTATGCTCTATTAACTGTATAATGTGCTCCGTCTCCTTGGTTAAAGATGACTGTAAGGGATCTGCAATTGACGTCCGTGTGGTTTCATATGCTAGGAGACTTTGGTTGGAGAATTGGATTGTGTTGGAGGGCTTGTTTACAACAGCGATTAGATTGTTTCACCTCATCTCTTATCTTTTGTGGTGGAGCTAACGTTGTAAGGGTCGGTCCCTGGCTGTGTGCTGTGTCGTTTAATGATGCAGTCATGTTTTAAATGCATTTTTTACCTCTGCTTTGGACCTATGCAAATTCATTAGGGTGGTGTAGTGTAGTGTACGCCCATTAACCTCTTGCTAACGAAATAAAGGGCCTGCTTTAATTGGATACATCAGCATATTCATTTTAGTGACTCATTTAATCATGTCACCAGGGGCCTGTTTTGAAGATGACAAAAGATAGACTTTAAAAGGATAGTTCGACAAAAAAAATTAAATGTTGCCATTTACTTGATCCAATGTCGTTCCAAACCTGTACGACTTTTTTTCTTCTGCGAAACACGCAACATATTTTAAACCGTTTTTGTCCATGCAGTGGAAATCAATAGAGGCCCAAATCATTTGGACCTTGTTGATTTTCACTTTATGGACAATAACCTAACATGAATAAATCATTACATCATTTTTATTTTAGGTGAACTGTCTCTTTAAGTCAACAGTCATTTATATCACCTGTACATTACAATACCTACATAAATTAAGCAAATATTTGCAAAGTGGAAAACTGGTTAATTCACTATAAGGCATGCCATTATAAAATCTCTTGACTAATGGATCCTGTTGACTTTTATTGTATGGACAAAAACTTATTTTGTGTTCCACAGAACAAAAAGAGTACATAAAAGTACATAAATTAAGCAAATACTATTAATCAAAAACAGGAAATGGATTAATTGAGTAAGACTTACCAGTATAAAAATCTATTGATTATTGGACCCCATTGATTCACTGTATGGAGAAAAAACTGATTTTGTGCTCAACAGAACACAAAAGTTGTACAGGTTTGAACATAGATATGTATAGCTAGATGCCCTTTTAGCGGCTGTTTCTATGGGCCACTATACATAAGCCGTCCGCCATATTGGAATGTCAAAGCCGGTCCGTGAACACTCGAGAGCAAGGTGCCGGTGTATCTGCACTACGACTGTAGTTATACACACATGGATACCTGTATCTTCAGTAGACTTCAGAAGATGCTTTTGCTTAACTAACACAATACAAGACGAAGCCATTAGCTAAGATGACATTTAAAAGGTACTATAGTTTAAAAAGCTGTAATATTGAGTAATACATATCTAAGAAAAAAACAAACCAACACATTCTTACCTGTGAAAATGTATCCAGTTTCTTCAGGAATTTAAATTTAGGTGGTTTTTACAACCAGATGCTGTGGTATGTTGTTGCATCTTGAAATTCATTGATTTTTATTGCGAGTGACAACATATAGACCGTTCAAAGATGGCGGACGCGTTGACGTGTCTGGAGAGGTCGAATGTGACATCTACCTATACATATATACAGGTGCATCTCAATAAATTAGAATGGCGTGGAAAGGTTCATTTATTTCAGTAATTCAACTCAAAATGTGAAACTCGTGTATTAAATAAATTCAATGCACACAGACTGTTTAAGTAGTTTAAGTCTTTGGTTCTTTTTTTGTGATGATTTTGGCTCACATTTATCAAAAATCCACCAATTCACTATCTCATCAATTTAGAATACTTCATAAGACCAAAAAAAAAACATTTTTAGTGAATTGTTGGCCTTCTGGAAAGTTTGCTCATTTACTGTACAGATACTCAATACTTGTTTGGGCCTCCTTTTGCATGAATTACTGCACAAGTGCGGCGTGGCATGGAGACAATCAACCTGTGGCACTGCTGAGGTGGTATGGAAACCCAGGTTTACTTTGATAGCGGCCTTCAGGTCATCTGCATTTTTTGGTCTCTTGTTTTTTCATTTTCCTCTTGACAATACCCCCTAGATTCTCTATGGGGTTCAGGTCTGGTGAGTTTGCTGGTCAGTCAAGCACACCAACACCATGGTATTTTAACCAACTTTTGGTGCTTTTGGCAGTTTGGGCAGGTGCCAAGTCCTGCTGGAAAATTAAATCAGCATCTCCATAAATCTTGTCAGCAGAAGGAAGCATGAAGTGCTTTAAAATTTCCTGGTAGATGGCTGCGTTGACTTTGGACTTCAGAAAACACAGTGGACCATAGTCCTCTTTTCAGATGAAAGTAAATATTGCATTTCATTTGGAAATCAAGGTCCCGATTCGGGAAGCGTTAAGAAACCATGTTTGCTTGAAGTCCAGTGTGAAGTTTCCACAGTCATTGATGATTTGGGCTGCCATGTCATCTACCTGGTGTTGGTCTACTGTGTTTTCTGAAGTCCACAGTCAAAGCAGCCATCAACCAGGAAATTTTAGAGCACTTCATGCTTCCATCTGCTGACAAGCTTTATGGAGATGCTGATTTCATTTTCCAGCAGGACTTGGCACATGCCCACACTGCCAAAAGCACCAAAATCTGGTTCAGTGACCATGGTGTTACTGTGCTTGATTGTCCTGCAAACTCGCCTGACCTGAACCCAATAGAGAATCTATGGGGTATTGTCAAGAGGAAGATGAGAGACACCAGACCCAACAATGCAGATAACCTGAAGGCCGCTATCAAAGCAACCTGGGCTTCCATTACACCTGAGCAGTGCCACAGGCTGATTGTCTCCATGCCATGCCACACTGATGCAGTAATTCATGTAAAAGGAGACCAACCAATTATTGAGTACATGTACAGTAAATGAACGTACTTTCCAGAAGGCTAACAATTCACTAAAATGTTTTTTTATTGGTCTTATGAAGCATTCTAATTTGTTGATATAGTGAATTGGTGGGTTTTGTGAAATGTGAGCCAATCATCACACTTAAAGAACCAAAGACTAAAACTACTTCAGTCTGTGTGCATTGAATTTATTTAATACACGAGTTTCACAATTTGAGTTGAATTACTGAAATAAATGAACTTTTCCACAACATTCTAATTTATTGAGATGCACCTGTATGGGTTTGAATAAATGGTGACAGAATTTTTATTTTGGGCAAACTGACCCTTAAGCCAAAAGACTGTGTAATCAGCACATTACAATGCCTACATAAATGAAGCAAATTCAAACAATGTAGGTCAAAAACATAAAATGAATTAGTCGCTCAAGTATAAAATCTTTTGACTATTATATTATGTATGGGTTCTCCCCATGTCTTGCAATTGACTTTCATCTTCCTTGATCCGGCAACAAAGCTAGATAATCTTGAATGGAGGGGGAGCCCGTGTCAAATACACTGTATATTGAGAATTCCCCTATCAGTGGCGGATGAACCCTTTCCAGATGGACTAAGCTCACTAATCTCTCTGTACTGTAGATGACTGCAATATGGAACATGCTGCACATTGCTCCCTGTGGGGTGAAGAGGATTTTAATCCTCTCCCATCACTGGCGCAATGACAAAGCGTTATATTTAGAAGATTTTACAATGAGTACTTTTGTTTTTTGCATATTTTCCAGTGGTTTCTGTTTGACTATGGGCAAAACTCACTAATATTTAGTCAAATGGGAGTTGGATGTTTCTTTAGGATATCAAATGCAGAGGAACCTGTATCGCGCATTCACCCCGTTTCAACCGGACGGTCATTATCAGAGTTTTTTGATGTTTTATTAAATCATTGTTGACAGCTACATCTTTAGTGACTTTGCCGCTGCGCTATGCGGAGCGTGCGCTCGTCATATGATCCCTTTGGGCAAGTTCCACGCGTGTGCGTTTGAGAGTAAAATGCTCTGACTTTCTGAAAACTGCTTTAAACGA
The DNA here is from genome assembly GCA_018155175.1 of Sinocyclocheilus anophthalmus. Taxonomy (NCBI): domain Eukaryota; kingdom Metazoa; phylum Chordata; class Actinopteri; order Cypriniformes; family Cyprinidae; genus Sinocyclocheilus; species Sinocyclocheilus anophthalmus. Next base: position 273,953 of record JADLZN010008264.1, on the reverse strand, counting down.
GCATCTGGAGCTGCAGTCCTGTTTGTAAAGGGCTGCATGAGTGCGGGCGTCACATCGTGTTTGCCCCCTGCCTGCGCTGGCCCATGCCGGAGTAAGGGTGAGCGTGTAGGTCATCCTCAATTTCTATCTCTTATTCTCTGCCAAATTCAGGGCAGTATGCAAGGCCAGCACTTAAAAGAAGCTGTCAGCTCAATGAAAGCCTGCATGTCTCTTGCTCCATGTGAGCTCTGCAGTGCTAAGGAGAGGCTACATGATCCTGATCTGTCAGTCAGTGAAATGTAAATACAGCCGCTGTTCGGTCAGCCGGCCTCTGAGAAGACCAGGCGGAGCGTATATGTGTGGTGATCTTCCAAAATGGCTGCTGCTTCCACACACACAAATACTGTATATCTATATTTCGGCCTTGGTCTGGCAGGTTTTGTAAGAGAGAACGTGACACACATGTCTTTGCAGTATGCAGGATGGGCTGAAGCACAAAATCAATAGAGTGGGTCCTTTAAACTGCTGTAGAGTCAGTGTAGATGGCTAGTTAGTGTTTTGCGATGGTTTAAGCTAATTAAACTGTTGTTTTTGTAGCATTATTTTCATCCCTCCAAGCTGTTTTTTGTCAGTGGGATGAGTTTGCACATTTGTCAAAGCAAGTAGGGTTTGTCAGTCTCTTCATAAGCTGATAAGAGAGGATAGAAAATCACCATTCATCACTGCAACACTAACAGCAAAATATTTCTTTGTCATATTTTCTGGCATGGCATGCTTTTCTGTTTATTTTTTTCTCTTTTGTTTTGTTTATTCATACATTCATCAGCATTTTTGTTTTCGTGGCAGTAGTGGTGCATGCAATTTGTGTTTGGTCGGGTGGAGGAACCGGCTGCGGTAAGTCCCGGGTCATTATTCTCCTCCACAAGATGCAAAACACGGAGGTACGATTGGATGCTTTAACTTTAAGATAGCCAAGTCCATTTTTAGGGAGTCTTGGGTGAGTTGATCCAGGGACTGAAAGTGTCACCAGAAGTAAAAGGTGTGTTGAATGAATGCATGAATGAAGGTAATGTAACCTTTTTGTTTTAGAACAGAAAAAAAGGTCATTTAAAAAATGAAAATTTCAACGTAAAGGGGGTAATAACATGACATGCATATGCATATTCAGGTATTGTACATTTCTTTATTACTGACCTGATTGAATGATGTTGTTTTCTCTTAGTAGGTTCACGTTGCATAATCTGCCGGCGTTTTTATTTCCGAACACATGCATGCTTCACATCTAGCCCCTGTAAATTCCCCTCACACGCAACCATGAATGCCATTCAAAATGATAAATATTAATTCAAAATATACAAATTGTTTTGAACAGTCCTTCAAAGCACATAAAAAAAATCCCTAATTTTTTTCTTTGCTTTGCTTTCTGTAAAACAACTTCTGTGAAGTAAAATTGTAGCTGTTAGGGGTCCCACCATTTTTCTCAGTCTTCCAGTTTACTTTAAATTACGATGTACATGTTTGTGCATGGTCATTGATATACTGTGAAGAGTCAATTTCACCATGTGTTTTATCAGCTTTTGAATGACTTAATAATGTGTTATCATCATCTCACCATGGAACAACACTCTTTCAGAGTACTAAGACTCAATGAGATTAGATCTTGAGGCGGACAGAGGACACTTAAAGTCATATAAACCCTCTAGTCTGCACATTTTCCATGGTAATGAATGTTTGGCCTGGGCACAGGATGATAAGATGCATGGTAACCACGGTAATCCTCAAGGCTGGGCCACCTTCCAGTCTGCATGCTTCTTAATCAATGTCTCCTTCTCTCTCTTCACGCCTCGGCCGCCCCTCCAGAAGAGGCCTATGTAGGAGGTGGGTAGATGTTTTTTCTTTCCTATGTTCTTTTCATCCGACCCCTGTCCCCTACTCATGTACTTCTTCTCTCTGTCTTCATATTTCAACCCGTTCTTTTAGAAATATTCTGTTTTTCCTATTTATTTGAATACGGTACACAAACAGTAAGTGGAACTGGTGTATAACACAGGTAAAAGGTATGCAACTTCATTCAGCTTTATTATCGAGAGCACTTCCTTAATTAGAGGTTGTCAGTAAACACATGGTTCACTCAAATCCATGTGCTCTGCTAAGCAGAAACCAGAGACTGGAGCCAAATGGATGCCAACCTGTTTAAATTCCCTCTAAAGATACAGACACATGACTTTAGCTCCTAATATGAGCTTCTGAAACCTTATATAGTGAATACATGACATGGAAATTCACATACATGCACAATGAAGCCTTCACTGCAATGGAAAACCTGGACAGACTTTGACAGGTAAGTACCATAGACAAATGACAAACTCTCCTATTTCTTACTAACAATTCGAAATACAGTTTATAGTTGAGGCAAAAACATGCGTTCTCGATTCAGATTCATTCTTTTGGAGGTATTACTATATTTTTTGTCTGTGGCTCACAGGAACCTAAACAGGCATCCTATGAAAGATGAAATGGATAGTATTGATTTATCCCAATATAAGCTGTAGATATTTTGTTATTGTATTGACACATTTTTGTGTGCAAAAACTTAATTTTGTTAAGATCCAATCTGTGTATATGTCATCATCTTCCTGTGGAAGGCTGACCAGGTGGACGGCATGTTTGATGTATGGTGACAGCGAAGAGATTTTTTTTCTTTTCCAATCTAGATTTGTCTCTTTCGAGTGTGACCAATAAAGCATTGCAACCGCTGGGTTGAGGAAATGCTTTTTGAATGTTCCCTCACACCCACTCTCTCCCTCACCTCTTGACCCCACCCCCCCCACCCCCCTCACCCCCCACCCCAGACATTGTGTCCCAAAATGTGCAGAAAACCTCCCATGATCCGTTCTCTGTGCGACTGTGCTCTTGTCTTCCCTTAAGGTCTTGCGCACCTGATGATGGGCGACCAAGGTATGGGTTTACTTTCTTACTCCCCTTTTTGCCTCCATCAGCCACTCCCTCCTCCATCTCTCAGCCCCTCTCTCTCTCACTGCCTTGTCCTGAATCCTCCTCGTCTCCATTCACTGCTGGTAGGGATTTACTGGGGCTGCTTTCTTTCTGGCTTGGCGCTGAGTCAGTGGATGGTTTGGTCTTTTCCATTTTTTTTTTTTCCCCACCCTCTCCTCTGTCTCTCCTTCGCTCTCTCTCTCTCTCTCTCTCTCTCTGTCTTTTCGCTTTAACTTCCCCTCAATTCATCATGCCGCTTCTTTTGCGCTTTAGTTTTTTTCTCCGTCATTCTCTCAACAGCCCCACTATTCCATTGCTGCTTGCCAACTTCATTTTCATATAGAGGGGGAAAAATACTTTCAACCCAGTGGATGATGTGAGTTACAGGGACTTCTCTCAGGGGTTTGTTCACTCTTTGTAAATGTGCTAGTCTGTATTCTCGAGCTCCGAAACTGGAAAGCATTAGCCGTCTGTTCGTTATTCATGCATCGTCATGTTCTGGCATGTATCACGATAGGATGCTTCCATCTCCTCTTGGCTGCCCTCTCTCTTTTTGTCTGCAATGCATGGAGTCTCTTCTGAACGTAACCTTTCATTTTTCTGTCTCTGAATCTAACACGCGGCCATGATTCTGACTGTTGCCTCTCTCCTCTCCTTTGTATTTTCCTGTATCTCTCTGGACTTTCTCTTCATGGAACCATTATGTCAATATCATAGGGAAAAGGAAAGGTATATAATGCTTCTTTCATACTATGTAATGATGTAGTTTAACTTGAGCTCTTTAAGCTCTCCATGTATATTCCTGTACCTGTGGCTATACACATGCATCTGTTTATTCATGTGTTTGTGGTACTGAAGTCACACTGATTTTTCTGTGTCACTCCCTATAAATATGACGAGGGGCTGGAAGGTAGGTGAGATGTCATGGAAATGGGAATGCGTCATTGTGCAGTGTGTCAACGAATGTAATGTAGGGTTAGGAAGGAAAACAGCACATTTTAATTAGTCTGCTAGTAATATTTAGTTGTATAGAAAATCAATGCACAGAAAATGTAGATGCATTATTATTGGCAACACAAAATGTATTAATTCCTAAAGGCAATTAACCATTTGTCATAATCTACAGTATTACAAAATAATAATATTAAAGTTATAGATAGATCTCTGTATGGACATAATAAAGATCTCTATAGATAGAGAGGTTTATCTTCATTATTTATATATATAAAAAATCTGCATAAAATATTGACCACACAGAGGAGTTGACGAGGGCACATTTAAAAGCGTTCAATATGAATACGTGTTGTCAGATCTTCACAAAAAAATCAGGTAAGAGGTAATATTCAGATTTTCATATTCTGCAGGCATTAGTCTCTTTTAGTACATTCCATACAGCCCGTACGCACCAATGCATATTAATTTAGTAGCACTTTACTGCTCTTTGATATTAAATTACAATTTTTGAAGAGCCCGATGAGATCCAGCTAAGGTAAGTGGATGACACCTGGCACTATCACAACTGCAAGTACTCACATCCTGCACTCGGCTCACAGACCACTGCATGCTGGTTTATCCACTGAACTTTAAACACACATAGACTGATGGGGGTTATTCACCTTGGTTTGAAATATGAGGGATCCGTGATAGGCGGAGCAGGTAGGTGTGCTTTCTGTCTTTCGCGGGTCTCTTTGATTGTGCTCTGTAAAGCATTTACACCCAGGCCATCACACTATCCTGAATGGGCTAATGCCCACAGGAGATGTGTGGGCTTCAGGCTTCTCTTAGCACATTTGAATACATTTTCAGAGGCATTTATGTTTTCTCTCATTCCATTTTCTCATAGAAAATTGGTTTTCATCTGTCTGTAAAATTGAATGAAATGGTGCGTGTGGCGGCTGACCTTGCCAGCAGGGTCACGCTGGCATTATCAAATGAATTTTGCATTGTGTTATTTTTATGTGGATATATGTTTGTGTGAGGAGCACAGTTGTTATAGAGAAAGGAAATTAAGTGAAATTTGCATTTCTTGTTCATTTATATTCTGTTTACCGTTCTCATAGCATCTTCCTAATTGCACACATTTCGTTATGTGCTTCAGTGAAGTCCTGCAATTAAATTTGAAACAATTACAACACAAATTTACCAATAATTGCAGCCTAATTAATTACAAGGCAGCACATAATATAATCAGAGATTCAGGAAAACTTCTGTTTCATCTCAATCTTAATATCGGGATGTTCAGTTTAGCTCTGCATGGCTAAGAATATAAATTACCAGCATGACTGAAATTTATTGTAAAAGCCAATAAATATATACATATAAAATCTCTATATTCTTATTACTTTCTTATGCATGTTAAATGAGTGCCAGAACTAAATAACTGAGTAAACATTTTCAGTTGCAGTTTTAAATTTTAATTAAGCTATGACCAAATATGATAACTGAAGTTATAAAAAAAGGTTTTAGTATTAGCTATTCTGTTTCTCCTTAAGGTGTGTTTAAACAAAAATTGGAAAAGCTCATCTATTACCATGCGATTTCACATGCTTGTCGTCTTAGCGTTTATAATGAAAGTTTGGGTTGGTTTTCACAAAAAGCCCTGCAAGATTTGGAATGTTACAAAAACAGTCCATGCAAAGTTCTTACAGCAGACTGAAGAAAAGTTTAGTTAATAAACTCCCAAGGAAAAAAGCTTGATCATTTAAATTCAAAAATCTAATGTTGAATAACTGTAATAATTTCTTTGATTTGATTGAATTGTTACAGTTACATTGTTAAATGTCAGTTCTCAGGTAAACTAAACTGTAGTTGTACTAAACGGTACATGTATCCTCTTCTTTTACCTGTAGTTCTTAATTATGTTTCTCTGTCTATGTAATCCACATCCCTTGAATATGATACTATGTCATATGTTTAGAGACCTTTGAAGATCAGGAGTCCTTTGAGCAGTGTCCTTGCTTTCAGCACAAATGAACTCTAAGCCCTCACAGAGACATTTTTTATGTTTATATGTGTGCTTCCCTCTGGGAATGCATAAACCCATTTTTACTTGACATTAGCCGGTTCGAAGACAAGTGCAAATATCTTATTTAAATAAGTGACAAACAGCATAGATGAAGTGTGCGTCTGTGAGATTGGGCTTGTCTGCTCTTTGCAGCTGTATTACTGTTGTTCTTATGCTAAGGTGCTTTGGGGAGGATTGTGCAGTAATACGGGTGATGCGCAGAAGGCCGGTGGGTCTAATTGCTGTCATTTCACACGGAGAGAGCCTGTGAAGCTGAATCGTTGCTGCAGGCGCTGTAAAGACTGGTTCACAGGTGGGACTACACAGACTCCAAATTAGAATTCTTTAAGTCTAATTGACATGGCAGCAATGTTGTGGTAGAAGTATCAAATTTGTTCTATTCATGAAAGGTCTTTGTGTATTTGCTCTCATGTCTGCTGCGAGTGAAATCATCCAGGCAGCTTGTTCCATTTAGCATGTTTAGCTTTAGCTATAATCTAGAAAAATGCTGTGGTAGCTGCTTACAGTCGTTTCTTCTTTGCCAAGAAACACGCCTTAGATACCATCACTCACTTGCTTCATTGTCACAGATGACCCTGAGTGTGATAGGAAGAAGAAAGCCTGCTGTGACGTGTTGATCAATACGTATTTCAAATCCCATTACGCATGCCGTTGCACATCGGATGCCTCGTTAATGTAATTACACAAGTGGAACGGCCTCTTAAATGACTACAACCGTACCTTTGCTGACTTGCCACTGTCGCATTCATTCATACACTGTGATGTATTAAATGAAACGCAGAGAAAATAAAGTAAGTGTGCGCTGGTGGAAAACGCCGCCGGGTTTCTGTTCTGAAAAAAAAAATCACTATCCTGCTAGATAAACCACAATGTCAATATTTAGAAATAAATCAATATCGCTACCTCACAGACACAGGTGATTAAAGATTAAAAGATGGTAATCTACATGTAAGCTTCATGTGAGACTTTGTGTACAGGCTAAAAAAACAAGTATGAACTGACCAACTCTTTATCTTAATTGTAGCATAAGTCACACAAGGTCACACATTTCGGTTATAAGCGCTTCCTGCATTCTAACAGCCGCTCATCCATCACAAATCCCATCACCTTACTCTGTTCTCATTCAATGCTCTTTGACACAAAACTTCAAAGACTTTTTTATGAGGAAGAGAGGCAGTGTTTCAGGCATGCTGCCAGTTGGAACTGATGTTTTGTAGCTTGAAGTATAAAAAAAGCCAAGAAAGAAAGAAAAATACCTTTTTTTCCCCTTTTTTTCTGGAGGAAGAGTATGTTATGTTATTTATGGATTTAATACTGCCTCCAGTCTCCCAGTCTTCATATTTACAAGACACCAGTCCTATGCTAGACCTTATCTTAAATTGGGTGCACATTTCAATCAAACTGTTTCAATTGGAATCATTTCGGATGATATTTCGCTTAAAAGATATAAATAAATGGGGGGGTGGGGAAACATTAGAATGTCAGTGTCAAGTGGCCTAATGTTGTATTTTTGTGTAATAGAAGAGTTTTGTTTGTAGGAATTTCCTCTGCTGATTAGCAGTCATGTTATGATGGAGGGGTCATTCTTTCTCAATCATTTCTGAAGCACTCTCCACAAATCTTTTCAAACCACTTCAGACTGAAACAAGACTTGTGAAGCAGAAACAAATGAGATAATACAGGTAAAGTGAGACATTTTATGACATCATTGGTGTTGGTTTTCAAATGTGATTCATATGGCTTCATCAATACCTCACTATTTTACTGTAGGTAATCTTAAAGATTCCACTTAAAACAAAAATGTCCATTATGACAGACAAAACAATTGGTCCAATTTAGCCAAACTATCGTTGAAATACAAATGTATGAGGATGAATGACAGGGCCATAAAAATGGATGCACATTGGTAAGTAGATGTTAGATGTAATGGTGTTCTCCATTCATGTATAATATCAGCCTCCAAAACATGAACTTAATGCAGTTACCAGATGACTGTCAAATATACAGTGATCATTAGGTATTGAGGTATTTTGAAACAAGGATGAATGAAAAAATATTTATAAATTAATTAGTAAATGCTGTAAGAAAACGCGTGTTGCTAGTATATCTATTGCATGAACTAATGTTAGCGAATTTAACCTTACTGTAAAGTGTTCCTGAAAAATATACACAACATGATATGTGATTAAACCCAAGTGTTCCACTTTATCCGTATTCATCCTACACCTACAGTTTGCCAGTGTTTTCAGCAGATAATACAAACGATTTATGGTGGTGGTTATTTCCCAACATGTATTCAATTGGAGCAGTCTGTAATGGAGGACAGCTCATTTCATAGGGTTCAGAGGCATGGCTAACCCCATCAGAGCAGCAGACATTTTAGGATTGTGTCTGGGCTAAAGGTGCTGAATACTCAGACAGTCGGGGGATCGCAATGAGTTCACCGTCGCCATTTATGTAGAGCCGATCATTGTTAATAAGATAATTTTCTCATTAAATTCCTATAATGAAATTAAAAAGTAATCAGCAGATGTCATTCATGCGTTTTGGGCATGGGGGTTTATCTTAGGGAAAGGCAAAAGGATTTCTTGATATGTCAGTCTAGCCACTGAGAGACACTTTAATCTCAAATGCCACTATGCCAGACCGATTCAAAATGTATTACCCACCTCTTCTAAATGGATTTAAACTGAACACTGACATCAGTGGCCCCAATTTGCCAGTGTGAACGCAGTGTACTGAAATCTAGGAATATAGTATTCACCGTTGATATTTAGAGAATCAAGCCACAATATTGTGTAGATGGTTTTTAATTTACGTGGTGCAATATTTTTTCTAATTGAGTTATGAGGTTTTCTTCCTTGCTTATCTCTGCAAATTGAAGTTGCATAGAATAGATTTTTTTTCTCTCTTCAAGGGAGAAGCAATATTATACAATATTTTTTAACAATGCCATTTATACTTGCTGTGAGCCATGCCATTGTCAAGTAATAGCTAGCAACATTAGATTATTATATATAATTAGGAATATAATTATATTTAATAGCATATTTATTTCAAGCATTACATTAAGACCTAAATGATCCTCATAAAAACAGTGTGATATTACCAGATATTATAGCCATGCGTGTTACACTGCAAAATGTTATATTGCAGTCAGTGAGGCAAAAATAGGATAAAAAAGGCTATGTAATGAGAGGGAGGAATAACTCTGTCTTTCTCTCCTTTGGAGTTGAAGCAACACTGTTATCTTGTTGAAGGAGAGGAACATGCTGAGCCTAATTTGATGGAGCAGTGCTCGCTGGCAGTATTTTTCCATCAGGTCAAGCTATTTTGAAATACCCTCAAGGTGTGATAGTGCTTGGACTCATTGTTGTGGTGTGCCTGCCAGAAAGTCATTACCAGCATTGGTAGGTGGGTTCTATCCTCATCCACTGCACTGCACGTTCACATGCGTGCTGTGGTGAGTTGATAGCAGATATAACCTTTTGGAGGAGATTTAGGATATTGGCCTGTAAACATTTAATTAGTTGAAGTCTGTTGCTGGCTTTTGGTAGTGATTGGCATTCTTGATTTGTGTGCAGTGTTGGACAAGGTACATACTGTAGAAATTGAAGCTTTGCAAGCCAAGCCATAATTGAAGTGGTTCAACTACAATCAAGTGTTTCCTTTGCAATTTTTTTTGTAGCTACAATACAAGTCACTGCATAAAAGTATATAGAACTTAATTATGGGGGTAATATCTTTTTTTAAATGTATATGTAATGTAGACATGGCAGGAGCTGAATGGTGTTCATGGCGTTAGAATCCATTTGCCTTAATTGAAAAAAGCAAACGGCAAACAATCCAAAACGCCAGGCAGAATAACATGGTCAAAATCCTGGCAAAGTTCTAAACACGATAGAGCAGACAATCTGCAAATAAATCCAAATCAGTAATTAAACAGAGAATAATCCGAAAGTCAGGCAAAACAGGTCGATACAAGGGCAGGAAAGAACACTTGATAAGGCAGAATGGCAGTACTTGCAATGGGAGGATAGGAGCATGGTTTGAATACAATATTAAAAGGAAATGGCAGGATGAGTGGTCCATGGACTGAGGTGTGACAGAATAATTGTGCAATATCATGTATAATTTGCAGAGAACCATATTATTGTATTTTTAGAGGATTTTTTTTTTATAAATAAATATTGCACATCTAAATTTATACTAAATACCTAGGTTGCACACCATTCAGAATAGGAAATTTGATTTGGAAATTTATTGGAATTTGAGTTTGAATTAATGAATTTGAATGTCAGGAAGTATAATAAAAGTTAAGCAAAATCAAATTCAGCTCATTCAAAGCAATTCATATAAAGTAAATTAATAAAATTCATAAGTTTTTCAAGACTTTTTGGTTTCTCAAAGGCTTGTTTGATAGTTTTTATAAATGTTTAAAAACACCTTAAAGTTTTATAGATTCTATAAATTTCCCTTCCAATCATTCCAATTCAAATACCAATTAATTTTCCTGTGGGGCGTGGCCAATTAAATTAAGATTTACTCTCATAAATTGAAAGAGAACTAAAAATTTTGCGCAGCAATACCAAATACAGCTAAAATCTAGAAAACACCAGAATAAGATGAATGGATAGCTTTCTCCAGGTATTATAGATGTTTTGGATCCTGCAGCTGCGATTCACTGACCAAAAGATAGACCTGTGTTTTTGAGCTTTACATTAAACATAGAAGTAAGAAGTCGCGAAGACCCTCTAAAAACGAAACACGGAAAAAAGAATGAAAGAAAACAAATAATTGAAATCATTGGCAACACAAATCAATACACAACGGACACACAAGCTCCCCAGGTGAGCGAGATGGAGATCAGACGTTGAATCGATAGCCTGCAGTCAATAGAGGAGAGTGACTGAGGTGATGGAAAACTATATCCTGGGCAGACAAGTCACAGTCCCTGAGGCGGAGGGGTGGGGGCCCTAAGCTGAGTTTGCACAACAGTTTCATTTTCAGCGGGAATATGTCCGACCTTGGTTATTTAAGATCAGCATAAATCTCCCATGAGTAGAGCTGGCAGTATCTCACTCCCTGTTGTGCCACTTATCTTCATAGAGCATCGTTTGCTAGAAGCCAAATTGTCAAGAGATTATTTTTTACTTTATTTATTCTTTTATACCCCGGTAGCAGACGTGATATCGTGATTTATTGTTGTTTCAGCAAGTTGATGCCAGGAATAAACAGGACGCTTATCTGTATTCTAATTTCTGATAGAGCTCCTACAATAATGCACTGTAGCCAGCGTGACCTTTAAACGCGATTAAACATATAAACATGCGCATTTGAAAATGAACCTTAAATACACACACACACACACACACAAAGATTTTTTTAAGCTCTGAAGTGATGCGTGATGACAGCTTGTGTATTGAAAAGCAGTAAATATGCATGAGAAAGGCTGCTAAGCATTTTCCTCTTCATAGTCGGTGGATTGTGAAGAAAGATGTGGATTGTGTGACTCACATCTCATGAGTCATAAAGCTTATGCATTCATAGTCGCTCCTTTAAGTGCCATATGTGAACTTCAGATTCAGATTATGGTGAGAAAAAAAAAAATGAAAAAAATAACCAGTCGGATCCCTGCGGCTAGTTGCCCTTAAAGGTTTGCGATGCAAAAAGATAAACAGACAGTCATCTTCTGTGCGATTGATTGACAGGTTATTTAATGAAACCATAAACAGGGCTGTTTTGCCCCATCGCAGATTCAAGTGCAAATTCAAGCCGTCCTCTTGAGGTAATTGTAATACCTTAATTAACAGAACATATGAATGCGTAAAGGCCTCAGAAGGGAAAATACATATTTAAATACTTCCATTTAGCCCACTTTGATACATTTCAAATTTCTCACACTGAAGGGATGGGGAGCACCCTCGCGGGACAATGAGCTCTGCCATTTCTCCATTCCTCTTGACCTGCCAAATCTGTGGCGGCCGGCACCAGTCGGCCTCCCTGGGGGTGCGCGGGTACTCATTAATCTCCGGCCCACTGTCCCAAAGGGGGCAGAGTAATTGTTTAATAGTAGATACTGAGAGATCATGATTCTGTCTGTTTGACATTTATGAGGTCATCAGTGTCTCTCTACATTAATGCACGTATTTATTCACACAACACGGCTGGGGCTTTACGGATAACCGGAGAACCGCACGGCCAGCTGAACATAATAAGGGTATCCGCGTGACATTTCTAATGAGTGTGTAATTTACTCAACGACGCAATTACATCACTGATATAATGAAGGGCTGTGATTGACATTGTGTGTATTTTAATAACAAACCACAGTGACATGTTTCACACAGAAAGCATTGTGTGTCTTGCCCTCGCTGATACTCCTTCTGTTTGCTTAATTATTTTGCTAATTATCCTGTAATGACATAATGTTTGCCACTCTATATGTCAACTCTAAAAATATCTTGCCATTTATATTTTTGACACGGGCTGGGAGCTCTTTGAATTTCAATGAGTGTGGACTGCTAAATTTATATTAGGGTATAATTGATTTGGGCCATGGACTGGCTGTAGTTACCTCCTTATTAAAATGGAAACCTCTTGTCATTAAAAGCTTCCAGGCCAATTAAGCCATTGCTCTGGAAGGGATGTTTTAGCCATTCCATCTTCAGGCTTTCTGTCGGGGTGGTTTTCTCACATCCTGCTGACCACTTTGGTCGATGAATGGATGTGGTCAGAATCTCTTAAAGGGAAGGTTCACCCAAAAATGATAATTCTGTCATCATTTCATGCCATTCCAAACATGTATATGATTTTTTTCCTCTCTGGAACACAAAATAAGATATTTTGAAAAATATAAATATAAAAATAAAAATAAAAGTCAGTCCAAAACAGCATTGGACCACACTGACTTTTATCGTATGGCTAAAACACAGAGACTTTTTTATTTATTACTTTCTTCTGTGTAATACAAATATATTTTGAACAATGCCTTTGGGGGGTTTATTTGGTCATACAATGAAAGCCAATAGGGACCAATGTTTCTTTTGAACCTCACAGGAGAAAGGCAGTCATACTGGTTTGGAACAATAAGAGGGTGATGATGACCAAATTTTAATTTTTAGTTCAAATGTCAAGCACAGGCATGTCATGAAAATCGAACAGTGGTGGCATGATCAAAATTGAATATAGTGATAAATTTGACTGAAGTAGCAAACTCTGTTGTTTCGTTTTATAAAGATACAAGACCACCAAAGTGCCGCTGCCTGACCAATTCATTTAAGTTGACTTAACAGAGAGACCTCTTGGATTGGCTGTCTCAATCTAAACGTATGGCCCATCACATTTTTAATAGCAAACACAAGATGGGCTCACTGCCACAGTGGCTCTGGGGCTGATCATTTGTCTCGTGTGGAGAGGGGGGCAGTAAATCAGCACTGGCTGGGGATGTGACGTCTTGGACGGGGATAATTTGTGCTCGTTCTGTTCTGGAGAAACTGGGCTGGAGATCATTAGGCCATAAATCATGCCAAAGACGGATGCAAATGTAAAAGAACAGGAAACACAAAAACAGAATCCTGAGTCAAGACTGGAAATGGAAACACTGTGCTGTGTTAAATGACTTCCTGGGCTGGTTTAGGTGATACATTTGCTTGAGCAACAAACTTTTAAGAAGGTGTTCTTAAAGACTTTGAAGTGGTGATTTTTATTTGAAGCACGTTTTAATGAAATATAACAAGCAGTCTGTGAAGGATAGTGGAGCGGTACAGATTTTGTCATGTCATCTTGCAGTGCATTATTGGAGGAGTGGTTTTTGTTTACGAACAGTTGGTGTGAGTGGTATGATCATGTATCTTTGATTGAGGGGAAATGGGAGTACATTACGTGTACGTTGTTTGTAGAACTCATTGCTGCCTTTTTATTTTACCCTCTGAATGTCTTGGAGCAGGATTTGATGATGAAATGTGAGATAGCTGTGTGCAGTGAAGCTATTGTATGTATATGAAAATTCAGCTTTGCCATCACAGGAATAAATTACATTTTAAAATAGAAAACAGTTCTTTCAAATATGTAATACTATTTCACAATGTCCAATGACGTATTCTTTTTCATCGTGGCAGCATAAAAAAAAAAAAAACTTAATTATTCCAAACTTTTGACCAGTAATGTATATTTTATTTATCAGTATTTTTTTTACTTTTTGTTTTTTTTTATACTCTTTATGTAAATAATGAAAGTATATTATTATAGTAATATAATATCGGATAGAGTATTATAATTTTTTTTTTACACTTTAGTTTAGGGACCAATTCTCACTATTAACTGGTTGTTTGTTAGTACTTATTGCTGTTTGGTAGTATAAATCACATATTAATGCCTTATAATGCATATTTTAGATCCTTTAATCCTGCCCCATACCTAAACTTGACAACTACCTTACTAACTATTAATAAGCAGCAAATTAGGAGTTTATTGAGGCAAATGTTGTAGTTAATTGTTAGTTAATAGTGAGAATTGGTCCCCAAACTAAAGTGTGACCTTTCCAAATACGACAGTCGACTTGTGTACAGTACAGAATTATCTTTCCACCCTGCTTTTGTTCTTTTCACTCATATTCGCCTCGAACCAGTGGTGCCTGTAGAAGTGAGTATACTCTTAATTTATACCCCCAAGCGGCCCAGCAAAGGATGACCGTCCTGTGTTATAAACAGTGACATGTAAGACTAGTCTTGCATATTGAGTTCACCCCAAAATGAGCCAGTAGCATTTGCACATTGTTACTTAACTTCTGCTGCTTGACTTCACGAAGTAAGGATTACTCTGAAATTAATATTAGCCACAGAAGAGGTGCAGATTTTGCAATAAATAATGTAAAAATTAAACAAAATAAATAGACTGCATTAATTAACATTTGTCAAAATCTCTAGTAAATTACATGTTATTTTGTTTAGTTGTATGTTCAGAATCATGGGAGAATCATGAAGTCTATTTGAAAAAAAAATTTTGATTCTCAATTTATCCAGAACTGTGCAACTCAACTCCAATAGGTGCCTGACTGTTTCTCTCATGACATAAAGTCATGGGCGTCGTTAGGCCATTTTTAGGGGGGCTATAGCGATTTGCCGTTAGTTCTATAAACTACACAAATTTGTGATCGCCTCAGTCCCCTTTAAATTTCATATGAAAACGGCGGCAGACTTCGATCGGCTCCTCCCCATTTCAGCGCGTTCTTTTTCAATCTGCAGGACGCGGCGGGGCAGAGCGAGAAACACAGGACAAGGTGTGTGTTTATCGATAGATTGTTATAATATTTGCATCTGTGCAGTTATTTGTCATAAATACAGTTTACAAAATATCGTTGGGGGAGCAATCGGTTCCCCATCTACTGTAGTCTAAGGTTTCGCTGCGTTCACCCCTCATTACACCAGTGAAAATGAAGCACATATGAACGCATATACTTTATAAAACGATGTTGCCATTTTCATTTGAATATACTGTATATATATATACATATAGTATTTATTATTTATTTATTATTTATTCAATTATAGTATACCCCCCTTAAAATTAACATCCTGGAATCGCCCCTGCATACAGTGATGGGTAAATGGTAATTTCGAGCCCTGACATATGTTATTAACAATTTATTAATATATGTTATTAAAAAGTGCTCACCTTGATTGACGTCTTCATTCGAAGTTGAACAGGCAGCATCTCTGTCACTAGCTGTTTCCATCACTCTTTTTTTTTGTGCATTTTGAAGTAGGCCTATCGCATCAGAAACAAGCCAAATTTGGGAAAAAATCCTTTAATTCGCAAAAAAGTTTTTACGCTCACTTGGCGGTTTTTGTCTTGTGCGAAAAAGGGTTCATGCGAATAATGGGAGATGGAAACACATTTACCAAATAAATTCCTCCAAGCGCATCAAAAAGGTCATGTGACTTTGCGCGATGGGATGACATAACCTGACTAAACATCGGACCGATTTTGTTGCACAGAATCTGAAATGTTATGGTCATTCTGAAATGCCTGAGCACAGTCTGTCGTCAAAGTATCTCTTTATAATTGCCTCCCAGAACTGTCTTTTATGACTGCATTCCCACACAGCAGGCATCCACTTCTGAAAGCAATGACCGCATTTATTGTGTGTCGTGTCTTTTTGACTCGAAAATGGTGCTTATTTGCAAATGTTTTGTGTGATATTCCACATAAGATAAATTCGCAACTTTGGATGGAAACATGAGGATGAGTCAATGCTGACTGATAAAGAAGTGGGTATACGCCGTATACCTGCATATACTTTGCACTACACCACTGCCTTGAACTTTACACTTACCAGCGAGAGATAGATGCCTGTACCCTTTCACTTTACCCTTCACAACTGCTCTCTCCTGCTGGCTTTGTTTGCAGAGACAGGAAGGATATTATACACCTCTATGTATGCATTTTCCGTCCTTGTAAATGATTTAAATGTATGTTGTTTACTGTCACAGTGTTTGTTGTGGTGACCTGGACTGGTCACTTGAGGGCGCTCTTCTGTTTTACGTTGTTTGTGTTAAACTCCATTTCCCATAGTCCCCTGCTCACTAATCCTGGTCTAATCGGTAACACCTGTTCATCATTAACCCAGCTATATATATCATGCCTTCTCTGTCTGTCATTTGCGTCTGGATTGTATTGTCTTCTTAGTTGGTGTTGTCGGTGTCAGGTTTTGGATTACCTTTTGCAACGTTTTTGTTCTGTTTTGTTCTGTTATTATTTTTCAATAAACTGCACTTGGAACTTACCTCGTTTTCTCCTGGCATTCCGTGACAGTTTACTCTTTTCTTGCAATTCAAGGCATATTGATTCTGCCCTACATCCTTGTGCACTAAGATCTATTCAATATTCATCCATTATCTTATTTTGGTTTCTAAAATCCCTTTTTAATTTGGGTGGGAACATTCACAGTAGTGGGAAGATGCAAAGAGTGCTTTTGGTGTGGGTTGTGTTGAAACTATAAAAGAGCTGTATGATGCTTGAATGATGTAAAACAAAAGATTTTATGTGAGAGGAGTTGTCATGGTTACCAGAAAAGGTCTTAAACAATAGCTGATGTTCCCCTTGGGACCGAAGAGAAGACTAGCGTCACATGGAGAAGGGTTGCCTAGCAATGCCGGTGGAGTAGTTGTTCGATTGGTTATGGAAAGCGGTGCTATTCAAAGTATATCTAGTCATATTCAAATGAAAAGCACTTTCGGGTCCGCGGATCTAGGCACGCAAATGGCTGACGGATACGAAGAACATTGCATCTCTTGCTCTGTCTTTTTGTTCCTCTTGTATTTGCAAACAATGAAGTGCAGAGCGATCTTCATTAATCCTATTTCATAATGCTTTTGCTAATTGATTAAAAGGTGATTGCTGAAAGGTCTAACATGTTCTGGCTGCATTGGTCCATCTGGGTTCTAATTGCTTTTTAATTGAGTCTTTCTTCCTTTGAATCTGTATCTCCAATTAATGCTTTTTAAAATGGAAGGCAAAGATTGGATAAGTGCGGCTGTGTTCTTTCATTAGATTTCCAATAATCCATATTCATGTCTGGTATGGTGTTATGTTAATGAATTGGAGCTTTTTACACTGGGTAGAAATGAGTTCTCTCTCTCCTCTTTGCTCCTCATGATAAGTGCGAACCACGCCGCGATCGAGTGGAGAGCGAGCTTTGGAATACATTTAGATTCCCACCACAAGAACAACCTGTCAAATTGGAAATATGGAAATATGACAGCTTATTGAATCCTAGGCAATTTAATGAAGAACGATATTTGATGGGCAAAGCATTTTTGTCAAAAGCAATTATACAAATCGTGCCTGTGCCAAGCCTTGATTCTGATTTATTTTCCGTTCATTCTGTCTTCAGATGTGCATGTGTGCATTCATACCATGATTTGAGTGAGAAACAGAGGAAGAGAGAAAAAAGAGAGCAGGCTGGCATCCACAGCATGTGCCAAAAACCATAATACCTCATAGAAAAAGCACTCAGCAAACTGAGAAGAGCAAATGGAACAGATGTCAAAAGAGCAACTTTGCTCTGTAACCTGTGCTGAAACAGAGCAGGCCTCTTTCTAATGTAACAAGGGCACACCGACAGGGTTCATGTTGTGTGCTCTTCTCTGTAAATTATATGTTTTTCTCCTTTTATGATGTGGATTATACCCTCATGTTCCTGAAAACCGAAGTTTTGCTTCGGCTCTCCAACTATATAATAAATTACTTTAAAGGGAAAATTCACCCAAAATGTTTTCATGTCATTATTTTCTCACCCTCATGTTGTTCCAAACCTGTAAGACTCAATTTTTATTAGAATCTTTATTGTTTAGCTTTTTGTTTGTTAATTTTATTTCTTAATAATCTGTTATGGTTATTTGAAAATCCTTTTTTATTTGAAACACTTTAAATTACCATTCATATTTTTTTCTATACAATAAAAGTCATTGGGGGACCAATGCTCGTTTTGAAAAAAGAAAGAAAATACAGGTTTGGAATGACATAAAGGTGACAGAATCATTTTTGGTGCAATACTTGTCAAAACTTTCAAACCTCGGTCAGCTGTCATAATTCAACACTTCTTACTCATTAATGCAATTACAAACGTCAGCAGACCTCAAGGATGTATATTTCTAAGAAACACACCCTTTGAGTCCAGGAAGTCACTGTGCTGATTCAGTGAAACTGCAAATGTGCCGCGTCCATTCACAGGAATATATATGTGGTGGCGCTTAAATCCTGCACTGCTCGCAACGTGAATAAGTGCCCATACGGTTCTACATGACCCACACTTGATACTTCATTGGGGAAGGGGGCTAATTTGTCTTCCAAAATGGATTTAGTTTGACAGGGCTTTAACTAAATTGAAAGTGGAGAGGAAGAGAGGTAGAAGAGCAGTGAGAGATCCGTTAAGGTGGCACCATTACTGCTGACAGACTTTGCTGTGGCGACTGGGATATTGCAGCCATTTCTCACTGCCACTGCGGCTGCAGGAGCCACAGGATGCGGAGCAGAGATGCCTGTGTATGAGGCCATTAGAGACCTGGGCAACCACTGAGCCTAAGGGAAAAAAACACTACACCCAGACACAGCCTGCAGCCAAAACACTGTTGTGTGTGTGTGTGTGTGTCCAGGCACTTGCCTATTCATCCAGCTGTTCATTATAGCGCTCGTGTATACACTGCCTCAATATTTAATGGTTCTGTGATTGACTCATCTTCACCTCGACGCAGTCAATGCCATGGGAGAGATGGTAGGGGGAGGTCACTGAACTGTCCATTCTTTTCCTTTAACAGCCAAGGATGTAATCCAAGGCTTTTGGATGTTGTCTTGCTTTACTGTCCTCACTAGCTT
Source organism: Sinocyclocheilus anophthalmus (assembly GCA_018155175.1). NCBI lineage: Eukaryota > Metazoa > Chordata > Actinopteri > Cypriniformes > Cyprinidae > Sinocyclocheilus > Sinocyclocheilus anophthalmus. The sequence continues at coordinate 254,578 of JADLZN010008264.1, read as the reverse complement.
TGTTATAATAGCATGGAGCTGCAAGCTAATTTCCTGACTCAAATGGTCTTTGTGAGTGGCAGGGTACGGGAGGCCTGGCCTTACCGAGAGGCTTGTCAGCCACATTAATAATAGAGGACACAAATTGCCCAAACGAAGCTGCAGCAAGGAAAATCAATGTGGAAAATGATTGCTGGAAGCTTCCTTGTGAAAGGAAGACCTGGAGTCTCATTGTTTGTCTCGCTTTCAACTATTTTGAACCGTGGTTTAGCGCAGTACAATAGGGGCTCTGTAGAGGGGGTTTGGTAAAAATTCACCTTCGACAGCTAGCTTGATGATTCCTTTATAGATTGAAATCTGTAGAAAATGTCAATGTCTACATGTGAGATATCATCTCATTTTAAATTAGAAATCACTAATGAATCATTTGTTGTGAAATGCCCAAAACCTGAATTTGGACTTTTATTTTAGATTTATATAATCCTTTAGAATGTATACACTACCGTTCAACCTTACCGTTTTTTTTTTTTAAAGAAATTAATACTTTTATTCAGCAAGAATGCATTAAATTGAATCAAAAGTGACAGTAAAACATGTGAATGTTACAAAAACTATCTTTTTAAACTTTTTTCATCAAAGAATCCTGAAAAACATTGTTTTCCACAAAAGCATTAAGTCTGAGCATCAAATCAGAATATTAGAATGATTTCTGAAAGATCAGGATTTCATACTAAAGACTAAAGTAAGTATTCTGATATATATATATATATCTCTGATATATATATATATATATTATATATATATATATATATAGTATATAATATATATATAACAGTGGGTACGGAAAGTATTCAGACCCCCTTAAATTTTTCACTATTTGTTATTTTGCAGCCATTTGCTAAAAATCATTTAAGTTAATTTTTTTTCCTCATTAATGTACACACAAAACCCCATATTGACAGAAAAACACAGTTTTGACATTTTTGCAGATTTAATTAAAAAAGAAAAACTGAAATATCACATGGTCCTAGTATTCAGACCCTTTGCTCAGTATTTAGTATAAGCACCCTTTTGATCTAATACAGCCATGAGTCTTTTTGGGAAAGATGCAGCAAGTTTTTCACTCCTGGATTTGGGGATCTTCTGCCATTGCTCCTTGCAGATCCTCTCCATTTCTGTCAGGTTGGATGGTAAACGTTGGTTGACAGCCATTTTTAGGTCTCTCCAGATATGCTCAATTGGGTTTAAGCCAGGGCTCTAGCTGGGCCATTCAAGAACAGTCACAGAGTTGTTTGTGAAGCCACTCCTTCGTTATTTTAGCTTTGTGCTTAGGGTCATTGTCTTGTTGGAGGGTAAACCTTCTGCCCAGTCTGAGGTCCTGAGCACTCTGGAGAAGGTTTTCGTCCAGGATATCCCTGTACTTGGCTGCATTCATCTTTCCCTCTATTGCAACCAGTCTTCCTGTCCCTGCAGCTGAATAACACCCCCACAGCATGATGCTGCCAACCACCATGCTTCACTGTTTGGGACTGTATTGGACAGGTGATGAACAGTGCCTGGTTTTCTCCTTCTTCCACACATAACGCTTGAATTAAACCAAACGTTCTATCTTTGTTTGTTTCTCATCAGCCAGAGAATCTTATTTCTCTAACCATCTTGGAGTCTTCTTCAGGTGTGTTTTAGTGCAACTCCATGCAGCTTTCATGTGTCTTGCCGAGGAGAGGCTCCGTTGGGACACTCGCCATAAAGCCCCGCTTTTGGAGGCTGCGTGATTGGTTGAACTTTCTTACACTTTCTCCCATCTCCCGACTGCATCTCTGGAGCTCAGCCACAGTGATTTTTGGGTTCTTCTTTACCGCTCTCACCGCTCTTCTCCCCCGATAGCTCAGTTTGGCCGGAGGCCAGCTCTAGGAAGGGTTCTGGTCTTTCCTAACGTCTTCCATTTAAGGATTATGGATGCCACTGTGCTCTTAGGAACCTTAAGTGCAGCAGAATTTTTTTTGTAACCTTGGCCAGATCTGTGCCTTGCCACAATTCTGTCTCTGAGCTCTTCAGGCAGTTCCTTTTACCCTCATGATTCTCATTTCCTCTGACATGCACTGTGAGCTGTAAGGTCTTATATGGACAGGTGTGTGGCTTTCCTAATCAAGTCCAATCAGTAAAATCAAACACAACTGGACTCAAATGAAGGAGTAGAACCATCTCAAGGATGATCAGAATAAATGGACAGCACCTAGTTAAAATATATGTGAGTTTACTGAGCAAAGGGTCTGAATACTTAGGTCCATGTGATATTTCATTTTTTCTTTTTAATAAATCTGCAAAAATGTCAGCAATTCTGTGTTTTTCTGTCAATGTGGGGTGCGGTGTGTACATTAATGAGGAAAAAATTTACTTAAATGATTTTAGCAAACGGCTGCAATATAAAAAAGAGTGACAAATTTAAGGGGGTCTGAATACTTTTCGTACCCACTGTATATATATATATATATTATATATAATATATATATATATATATTATTACATATATATTTTCTCAAACAAGTCTTAATACAACACTACTGATATATGTGAAACACATTCTATCATTAGAATGACTTTCTGTTTCCATTCAGTAAATAAATCTCAAAATGTGTTTCTGGGTCAAAACAATTCAGTATGATGGAGCAGGTCACACTTCACCTTGAACAGCTACTTCAGAGATCCTCTTCAAGATTCAACCTGGAGAAATGTCTTTCATTATATATCTATATCTATATATAATCACATCACAACATCTGGTGCAGCAACTTTAAAGATGACAAGCTGTTGCCTTGAAGATCTCAGATCTCTCATACTGTACTCTCCAGTTATTAACTCGCTAAATCCTCTTGAACGTTTATCCCGTACCACACGAGTTTCATTTCTACGTGTAGCGTTGTTTTATGCTGTCATGAACAAGTTACAGGAAAACATCCTGACTCGCCAAGATTTTCCTGTTTAAAGACCTTGCTGTCCTTCTCGCTCCCGAGGTGAATCATGAGAGCGGTGTAGTATGATGTATAAAGACGGTTTGTATGATTTTTCATTGGCTGTTCGTGTCAGCAGGAAGGAGAGGGTCTGTGGGCTGCTGTGGTCGGGGAAACAGATTTCATCAGTCCTGACTCCTACTTTTGTTGCCTAGACAAATGTGCCTGACGAGAATTTTCTCGCAAGACGATGACAATGACCATGATAAATGCTTTCAAAATGGCTGCCTCTTTATCATTCGCCGTTACCTCTATATTCTCAATTTATACAGTTAGTGCACTTACAAAAAAAATATGTTCATCAAAACGAGCAGGGAAAAGTAAGACTGCAGAGTTTTTGTTATCAAATCGATCATTATAAGCTTTATCTCGCTCGCAGTGCGCCAGAGAAAACAAACGGTGTTGTCAGCCTCAGCACATCACCCATAATTCCTCGTCCTTTTTGCTCCATAAACAGTTGTTCCATCCACACCGACCTTGGCGAGAGAGATAAATAAGTGGAATTAATTTGTTGCTGGGCCGACAGGGAGGCGTAACGAAGAGCACTGCCTGTTATTAATGTTCCTCACGGCTGTGGCCGCACCCCCAAGGACCATAGGCTCTTGGAGAGGAGGTCAGGACAGAGGGAGAGGAGACCGGTCCAGTGGGCAGCACGGTGAGAAGGCTCAGGGTGATAGAATGCGCAAAGAGGCCACAGAGAGCCCGAGGCAGAGACAGATGATCTGCCAGATTGACAGGAAATTAGACTGAAAGCTGGTAGATATGCCAACGGGCGCTATCTCTCCGCAGAGCGCTGACTTCACGCTGCTTCGTCGAGTAGAACGCTTTTTGATAAGACCGGACTCGTGACCCGCAAGGATGCGTTTAGTACGTCAGTGTTTGGTGTGCTTTTGTACAATTTTACATTGTGTCAGGCAAGTCATAATATTTAGCCCAGCGATCCAGTCCTCATTCCTCGGTTCGGTTAATTGAACCTGGCGAGAAGTAGAGCAATGTCGCGTAAATGGTGATTGACCTCGATAAATTTGAGGCAACTCTGGTGTGCGAGGGGAGGGCTTACCAGACACATTTCTACGGCAGACCCGGTAATTAGCTTTAATTTCCTACCTTTATGGGTCATCATTAAAATTAAGCCTCCCAGTAACGCATTTATTACCCTTCTCAGGAACAGTAGATGTTCCTTGCAAAAAAGAAACCCATTTAGACGAGAATTTACATTTTAACGATTATTCAAGCTGCCGTTTCCGTGAAATGTGATGCACGCCGTGTGACTGTATCTGATTTTACAATATGCAACACGGCCAATTAGCACAGCTACTGTGTGCTAACGTGGGCCCGTGCGCCACAGGATGACCTGGGCGGCTCATAGTGAAGAGGATGGCAGGAGACAGCAATTATATCATCACACCCACTTCTCTCAGAAGGAGGTATAAAATCTCCATCCACTCTCGGAGGAAGTATTATTTTGCACATACATTTCAAAGGATTACTCATTCCGGTAACTCAAGAATAGGTAGTGCATTATAGGGCTTCAGCAGGCCGAGTGATGATTAATTGTCAGTACTTTTGAAGATGCAGTGGGCATAGCTGCCTTACAGTCATGCTTATATCTGGACCTTGTCGTGATGGAGCGGTTCACGCTCCTACTAAAGCATGTGCGATTAAAAATTAAGTGTGATCTAAATTTTCAGGGACGTGATGGAAAGTCAAGTCACACTTCATTTCACAGGATTCTTTGTTCTTATATAAAAAGTGACTTAAAACCAGGACTGTGCAAAGAGTTGTGTTCTATGTGCAGATTAGTTTTTTTTTTACAGTTGATTATGTGCATTACTCAATGCCGAGTACACGTCTTTAAAGCTCTTCACACAGTTAGTGCAGCAGCCGTGTCTGTGGTCTAAACTTGCTAATTGCTTTTCAATTGCTTTGATACGAAATGCATTCAGTGACCATATCATTCACAGCTGCTTTTCTGAACCAACTCATCTTCTACCAAGATTCTATGTACAAATCTGCACATATTTCTATTATTTTTCATAATTGTTTTATACATGTTAATGAATCACTTTTTTGAACAGTAATACCTTATTGAAGAATATTCAAAATCTATAAAAAAAACTTAATACGCTTTTATTTGTTAACATTAGCTAACTACATTATTTAATATACATCTAACAATGAACAGTACTTATACAGCAATAATGAATCTTTAAATGCTAATTTCAGCATTTATACAAATATTTTATATTATACAAAATTTGTATATGTTAACATTAGTGAACAAAACATGAACAATTGTATTTTTATTAACTAGCTTAACAAGGCTTAATTAATGCTGTTAAAATGTATTGTTCATTGTTAATTTTCATGTTCGCTAATGTATTAACTAATGTTAACAAATGAGACCTTATTGTAAAGTGTTACCCAATTAGGTCTACAACAGTTGATTCCACTTTTAGCTGAAAACCACCCTGAAGCTGAGAACATTTTTTGATCAATTTTGTAATAATCGATTTAAAAATCTGAAATAGCCTACATTTTTATAATGATTCTGTTACTTAAACATGGCTGACAGAAGAAGTAGTGACTGGATGCCTCTGTAATTGGGTCACAATGCAGAATGCATCATTTAATTCTAGGATGACCTTCATGTAAGACTTGAAGAATAAGTGAAGAAAATGACTTTTCACCACTGTCTTGCAGTCGTAGTGTATCAGCATATTATGACCTTCAACCTCACTTTGCATTCCTTAATCCCAGGAATGTCTTATAAAGTATAAGACCACTATTCATATGATCAGATGACCCTCCTAGATGCAGTGAATGCAGGATATTCAGATTTATCTGCAGAGGATTGCCAAGGACGGACCAGGCATGCAAAAAAGATTGCATCACAGGTGCATAACAATACATGTGCTGTTCAGATCCAAGATAACTAAATGAAACATTGGTAACACGTCACAGTAATGCTCTGCATGTTAAAGGCAGGATAAGTGATTTGGTTTGAAAAACATTTTTTGTTATGCTGGTTGAAAGTCTCCTTACAACCTGATAGCAGTCACTAAGTTAAGTGGGCTAAATGTATTTATATCGTCTGTGGAAAGCGTAGGGCCATAAAAAAAAAGTTCTGTCCAAACATTACGATAGGCTGTCCTACCTGCCTGTCAATGTATGTTTTTGTATACCTCCGCACACCCTGTTCACCCGAGCGACAATGGAAGCTGTTCTTATTGTAATATTATGCGCTTTGTACTGTAATATTTTCTCACCGGTGAATGAGACATGAGGTAATCTGACTGTGTTGCATTCAATCCTCCACCAATGCTGTCTCTCATCGTGTCGCTGGTTAGCCTCTGTTCTGCTTGTGCACAATCATGTGTTTTGGAGGAGGTGTGGCTTTGCAGAGTGATTATGCAGGGAGGGTGGGTGATACATTATTTTTACAGCATTTTGATTAATGTTGATTAATGTAAATACGTATTTGATATTTCAAGTTATATACAATACTGTTCAAAAGTTTGGGGTCAGTAATTATTATTATTATTTTTTTTAAAGAAATAAGTACTTATATTCAGCAAGAACGATGGATTTATTTGATCAAAAGTGACAGTAAACAGTTTTACAATACAAATGTAATAACATTTCACAACATTACTGTTTTTAATGTATTTTTGATCAAATGAACAAGGCTTTGGTTAACATAAGAGACTTATCAATGACCCCAAACTTAACCATGGTAGTGTGTATTGTCATCAATTAATTATGAATGAATGTGAATTATTAATGAACAGTAGTAAATCAAAAGAGTAAATTCATGATAGTTAGTGCATGATAACTAATGCATTAACTAATAAATTGACCTTTTTTATTTCACTGATACACCTTGTATAAGGCTACTTGTATTTAGCATTTTAAGGTTAGTGTGTTTTGAGTGACAGAATGTTGTTGCTGGCTGAGAGTATTTGCTCTTTAATGGTTGAAGGAGTTTATGATAAATATTGGTTTTACAGCAGGTAGTGTTTTGGTGCACTTTGAAAGTGAGATTTACTGATGTGTCACTTTGTGTTGTGAACTGTGTGAGGACTGAGGAGTTAAAAAAAAAAAGTGTAGTCCGTTTTGAGAAATGCACATAACCAATTGTTGTTTTAAATTTTTTACGTTTGAATTATTGGCTGATGTACAGTATGAGGCAGCTGTATGGTATTGATTGAACATTAAAGGCTGTTTATGTATGTGAAGCTTTATGGTTTAGAGTAGCTGGTCTTTACAACCATAAATTACCAGTACAACAGTACGCAAATCTTTTCCTGCACAATAATTACTCTGTGTAATAAGGGATCCAGCTGAAACTGACTTTTGTTTGCTGTTGTTCGTACATCTGTGTTCTTTGTTTATGTTACCATGTCCACAGTGCCTTGTGTGCCTCTATGGATCAATTCCAGACAACCTGGCAATGTGTCACAGTAATGAATGAAACTTGTATATAAAAAGCAAGATTAACTTTGATACCCTCCTGAACTCCGCTATAAGACCGAATTGGACTAAAGGTTAATATCTGGAGCGTGCATTCATTTGCATACATTTGCATCCATTGACAGTAACGGACCATCCATCTGAGTACGGTTCAAGAGAGTGCAATAAGTGATGTGTGAGAGAGACAGCAGATGAGTGAATGAATCTGTGAGCGTTCAGAAGCGTGACCTCACGATCAGATTGATCGTGAATGTGAGTGTAAGAGTATGATCTCATAGGCTATCGGGTTACTGCAGACCACCACAAAGTAGTGAATGGCAGATGTGGAGTCTGATGCAGCTCCTGTGAACGAGTGAAAGTGAACATCTGCGGGTGTGAGCATGATGTTTGCAGAGCCCGCGGTCACGTCGCCCTCCTTCGCCTCCGATGGGGGTCCTAGGCAGGCCCTGTCGTCTGGCAACCCACTGAAATAGCCCAGGACATGTCATGGGGGAGAGGATTACACTGTAATCAGGTTGCAAGGTCACAGTGAGAGAGCGAGTGCCAGAGAGAGAGAGGGAAATTCACCGCTGCAGAATATAGAATTTCATGCTTCTGGTTGAACTTCATTCATCAAGGTGTCTATTGAATGGGCATGCAGCCATGGGGATGAAGCGGTAAAGGTTGCTGGAGAGCATGGTGAAGTGGGAAGAAGGCAGGGTTGGGGAGGAGAGAAGCCCTCAGGAGTAATTGAATGGGGAGAAAGGATGCTCAGGACATGAATTGTACACTGAACAATTGGGTATAGGTGTCTGTATGGGTGCTGGCAAGCGGTCGAAATTGATTTGAGAGAGTATTTATTTTCAAACTCCAATCAAGTCAATCTCGGGTAGAAATGTCTGAAACTTTTTTTTTTGTTTGTTATTTGCAGCAGTCTAATCTTTTCTCCTCTTCCTGATGAGATGGTACTCTTTAATTAAGATAAATTAGACACAAAATATAGCAGAGAGAAACAGCCCATTCCCTTCCAATTTATTTATTTTGTTTGGTTATTATTTTAACCCCGGCCTGTGACTGGGACTAATGAGCTATTGAAACACATTTGGGGGAGGTGCCACGTTCGAGGTGGGAGGTGGGGAGGGATTCTGAGAGAAAATAGAAAGAGGAAAAATGTGGGTTTAAATAATGACAAATCACCCTGACTGATAGAAGTGTAAGATTGCTTTTACTGATGGGAAGAGAAAATATAACGGCCTCTTCTCTGGGAAATTGAAAGGGTATAAATAAATTATATTATAAGGGAGGGAGGGGGGAGTCAATGAAGAAAATTGGAGAGGGAGCAATAAAGAGAGAAGGAATGAGGGAGGGAGGAAGAAAGAAAGAGCTACAAACTGTCCAGGCCACACTGGGTGAAAAGGACGAGGAGACATTGATTGTAATACATATCCCTACAGATCATGGGTATGAATATAAGAGAGTTGCAAAGATATCTTTTACTGGTGGTCTCAGTATATAATACTGTGAGATGGTGCAAGCAGCATGTTTCTTGAAGGGATAGTGTGTCCAAAAATGAAAATTCTGAAATTGAAAATGATTTATTCACCCTCATGTCCTTCAAGTGTATGATTGATTAATTGATTGATTGATTGATTGATTTTTGTGCTTCCATGTAACACAAGTTTTGAATATTATCCTGGCCACTTTTCAATATAACGAAAATGAATGAGGACTGGAGCTTGTAAACTCAAAAATGAGTTTCTTAAGTCATGTCTTAGCTTTATATGAAGGACAGACACATTTTGAAGCTTGAAAGCTCTCGCATCCAATCAGTGTAAAAGCATAGAAAAGAGAAGCCAGTGTTTTATTTTATAAAAGAAAATAAAAAGTTTATAAAAGAAAAAATAAAATATTTTTGTAATTAAGACAATGAAGCCTATATTAGGATTAAGCTATAATTGAGCAGTAATTCTCATGAAATTCTCATTAAATGTATAAATGTTTTACAATTGTTATTTTGGTAACACTTTCCCACTACTAACTATTTGCTTATGCCTGCATATTACTAATATTTTGGCTGTTTATTAGCACTTATAAAGCACAAATTAAGGCTTCTATCGGATGACCATATTTTAGATCCCTCAATCCAACCCCATACCTAAACTTAACTACCTTACTAAGTATTAAAAAGAAGCCAAAAACCATTTTTTTTAGCAGTTTATTGAGGGAAAACTCTTAGTTAATAGTGAATATGTTTTCCCTATTCTAAAGTGTTACCGTAATTTTTTTATTTTATTTTATTTTTTATTTAATTGTATTTTATTTTAATTTATGAAATGAAAGTCCATCAGGTGTGGAACAACATGAGGGTGAGAAAATGATAACAGAATTGTTATTTTTGCATGACCTGCTCATTTAACCAACTTAACCAGCAAGTGTTTCTCAGTCAACCAGCTTCACCACAAGTATTTTGCACCAAACCAGCATTAACCGGCCTGAATAATCATTAAAATTCATGCTGATTTAAGCTGTTGATGATCTTGCTCCATCTTACTCTCATACTGCCTTTATTACTCATCACATCTGTCACACGTTGTTCACCTCCCTTCTCTCTCGCAGCTCGTCAACCATATATTCATACTCAGCAAGAGCTATGCATATACTTCCCCATTAACACATTTACCCACAACATATACATAACACTGTGCACGTGGAACACTTTGGCAGCTGACAAACTTGCACACACACATATCGAAGAAGTGTTTTACTTCATGGCTCATATTTCACATTCAGGCCTACATTTAATCGCAAATCGACTCTAATAAACATCGCAAAGCTGGTTGAGAGATGTCTTAAGCCATACACCTGTGGATTGGGGTTACGCTATCAGTCCTCACATGACATGAATATGCTGTTGCATTTTGAAATAAACATGCAAGCATGTGATTTCACTTGCATATCATATTGAGTGTGTGGGGCGGGATTCTGGCATTTATGCCATTGCATTTTTCAGTATAATTGCGTTTCATAGTTCAGCTACGATATGAGTGGGAGCATGTGTGCATATCAAAAACAGCATTTGCTTTGCTTATTAAATATGCATTTGAAGTATTGGTATACCACATCGCAATGTAGCGTCATGCCCAATCTCTTGAATCTGTCTTTGAGGTGCTACGATGAATGGAAAACAGTCATTACATGTTAAGGTTACTGTAGCTTCATCCTTTGCACAGATGTTGCGCCTTTTAAGTCATGATTGTGTTCAAGGCATTTCTGTCAGAGCGTCAATTTTCTCTTGTTTAGCGGCAAAATAATGGTGTGCTCGTACCTGGCTTTGTGGGATTTCTTAAGCTGACTGCGGAAGGAAGATGTGAAGGTTTGTAACCAGCTGGGATATGATAAATGCAATGTGGGCAGAAATAAATCCCTGGAAAAAACGCTCAATGATGGTGTGTGTGTGGGGGGGGGGGGGGGTTGTGGTGTGTGTGTGTGTTGATGGGGTTGTTGTGTGTGTGTGTGGTGTGTTGGGGTGTGTGTGTGTGTGTGTGTGTGTGTGAACTTGTTTTCGACCACAATCACATGGTGTGGGTCGGCCTGATTGAAGTCTTGTTTTATTTAAATTTTTTATTGTTGCGGTTTAGATCCATGGGGTTTGTGAGTGTGTCTGTTCCATTCCTCCATTCGCCTCTGTCTTTATATCTATCCCTGCCTTCAGTCTCCCTCTTCCCCCCTTTCTATTCCATACTCAATCGATTTTGCTCTCTGACAGACAGCGGATGCTTTTGATCCTAATCCTGTTATCTGTTTATACTGTGTCCTCAACATGGTGGCTGATGAGATTTCAATGCATTACTGTCACCCAGTCGCTGACAGCTCGACATCTGTATGTGCGGCTATGCGTTTGTTGCCCGCTGCGAGTTCAGTAGAGAGTCTGATGCTGGTGGATTACTTAATTTTTTTTTTATCACTGGATTCAGGGTTTGTTTACTGGTGGGAATTTTGGACTCCTGTACATAAAATCATATGTTACTTTACCTCAGTTCAATGCTTGCACAACACTAAAATGATTATTGCTTGCCTGCTGGGCTTCCAAGCACAGAATGTGCTCGGTTTTAAGCCATGCATTTCTTTTTTAATGGGATTCTGTCTTCGTTTGCTCATCCTCATGTCATTTCAAACATGTTTTACTTTCTAGAATGCAAAAGGAGATGTTTTGAAGTAGGGCTGCATGTTTAATCAAGAAAAAAAAATCTGAAGGGCTCCCTGCCATTTTCGCAACAATAAAAGCACAATGGTTTAAAACATTTCAATGTAATATTCCTGCAGTTTAGTCATAAAATAAAATTTATATAACATTTATAATTACACATTTTATAATAATTAAAATTAATGATAATATAACAGATTTAGGAAAATTCCCCCCAAAGTGTTTTCTTCCAAATAGTGTAGCCCTGTTGTCAAGATGTTTTTTTCTGCATTCTTGCATTCAATGAAAGTGAAAAGGGATGGGGGGCTTTTATAAAATCGTAAAAGCATCAGAAAACTATTTCAAGTGACTCACAAACAATATTCCAAGTCCTTTAAAGGCATATGATAGCTTTGTGTGAGGAATACTGTAGGCTGACACCGAATGATTGTCGTTATTTACTGAAAATGTGTGCGTGCCATGGAAGAAAGAAAGTCATACGAGTTTGAAAACTCTAATTTGGGTGCCTGTTTTGTGATCGTAATATAAAACTATAAAAATGACTACTAAAACTACTAAACTACTAAAATTACTAAAACTTAAAATTAAAATGAATACTGAATGTATAACAATAAAAGGTAACTGAAAATATTAATAAGTACTATATTACTATATAAATAATCCTTGAAAACACAATTTGGTGTACTGTTCCTTTAAGAGCAAGGCTTTGCAATACTTTTCTCGCAGCTTGCTCCAATGGATGTCAATTAGCTTACTGGTAGCTGTGTGCATCTTAAATGTGTGCCAAAGGCAGACCATCTCTGTTACCTCTAAAAATAAGCTCAGAAGAGGCACAAGTGCATCAAACTGAATTGTGAATTCAAGAGACATGAATTAGTCATGATGGTCGAGACCGAGAGAAGCGTCCCTCAAGAGTTTGCGCATCACAGCTCTGAATATCCTCCCTTCTTCTCTCCTCTTTTCTCTCGATTTTTTGCACTTGCTGTCTCTTGACTGAATATTTTTCTCCTTGTCCTTCTGCCTCTATCTCTCTCTCAGTCACTCACTCCTCTTCTTTCTTGTTTGCATTTTACCTATCCATTTATCTAGCTCTCATCTTTTCATGTCCGTCTCTTGACTATCACTAAATGATGTATTGCTGAGTCTAGGCAGGATGAGCGCCAGCAGTGATAAAGCAGCGTGGTGCCTCCGTTTCCTGCGTCCTCCATTTTGATTCAGTGGAGCTGTCCACGCAGATATGCGCGGAGGCACGCACACCGACACACTCCTGTGACTATAACAGCACGCACACACAATCTAAGGTGCAGTGGTTGTCAAGCAAGTTTGAATGTCTTTCAGTCTTTCTCAGAAAGGCTCAGGCAAAGTCATCCTTGAAATAATGGAGGGAGACGTAAACACTGGTTTGTGTGCTCACGCACAGAGGAAGATGGTGTGGATGGCTCTGTTCCAAAACCTAGTGTGCAGCCTACGTAGACAGTGGGGGAAAAAAGAGAGAAAAATGAAGCAGGGAAAGTGTTGATTACAATGTCATTCTAATTAAAAACCATCTGTTTTTCCTAATATTTGCGTGTTGTGTATTTTATGCTTATTCAAACATGCATTGTTATTAGCAACATTGAAATTGGGGCTGGGCAATAAATTGATTAAAAAAATAATACTGATAATAAGCTTTTGAGTAATTTTTGATATTTAGTCTACATCTAGACAATGATGCTAAAAATGTTCTGTGTGTCTCTGAGTGAATGAGCTGTTTTACTTCACAAACATTTCATCCTTTCATTTGATAAAAGCTATTGTCTAATACAAACTGCCAAATTAAAATTCTTGTTTATTTGAAGAAATAATGCCAGAAATAGACTGTACTATTGTATGTCAATGGTATTCTCAAATACATAATAATAATAATTTATTATTAAGATTATTATTTTGACCATTTTTTTTTTCATCCATGTTTTAATTTATACACTATACAAGATCTGTTGTGCAGCACCTTATTTGACAAAAAATAAAAATGCAATGTTTTGTTGTAAATGAATTGTTATATTTCTTTGATTACATTTTTAAAAGATTGATTACATTCTTAATTCAAGGTATTATTCCCAATTAAGGACTTTAATCAAAAAGGCACTTACTTGCATTTACTTTGTAATAAAACAAGTTATTTTTACTTAATGGGGAAATGAAAGCATTCTACTGTTTTATTAGACCTTCAAAATCAATGTCTGAAATGAATATCAAGATAAATATCAATAATGAATGATATGAAAAAAAAACGTGATATTAAATTTGTCCATACTGCCTAGACCTAATTTAAATCATTATAAGTATTTTCAGTATTTTATTCGATTTGCTTTGTGTGAGTGGTTTTAACAAAAGTACCACAGCAAAAACAACTAGACTATAAGATACATTTCAAACATTAAATTTTAAAAACCCCTCCGAGGACCTATGATGACGACAACCCTGAACCAACATAGAAAACTACCAATTGTCTTTAAGCTGCTTTGCAGTGATTTGTGTGTGACAAGCGCTATACAAATAGATGTTGAATTGAAATTGAATTAAATTAAAGACAATAAACAGCACAGTTAAACATTAAATAGTAACAAACAAATTATTGGTCACTAACCAATACAAACTGAAACATTTTCATGACATTGAAATCAAAGATTAAAACACTGCATATTTTATTTTCAGAAATAAAATATAGATTAATCCTCATTAAAGTTATGAAAGATTTTCAATCAAGATCAGTGAATGATTTTCTTTTGTTGTTTGATTGACATTCATGACAGGTTAAGCAGTGTTTATTAGCTGCTGTCTCTTTTAAAACACTGAACACCCGCGGATTTAAAATACTATTGTGTTGACTTGAAGCAGTGCGGCGCAAGCCGACGGTGGTTATACATCAACATCCAAAAGTGAATCGACGGCATATGGCGCCATCTGCTCTCTTATAGCTCTCGCAGTACTTGATGACACACACCGATCGGTCTGTGCGCCCCGACACGCACATTCCCGAACACACCTACTGTTACACGTGCGTTTTCTTTCTCATCTGTTTACGTTCACTTAAGACAAAAAAAACAGCTGTGTTTATGATAATATACTGACGTATTTCGTGCATACTGGCCGATAAATGTGAAAGAGAAGTCAGTTCCGGCCCGGAACAACCTTTTCTGCAGTGGAAATGCACAGAATGGTTCGAGAATGGACACAGGCTGGGATTCCGCACCAGGGCCATGGTTCTCTGTGCTCTCGCTTCAGATGTGTGCGCGGCCTGCCATAACATTTCGCAAAGTTCTTTTTCCTCCTTCTTGCTCTTAAATATTTATATATCGCCTTAAGGGGTCATATGAAGCGATTTAAATTTTTCCTTTCTCTTTGAAGTGTTACAAGCTTTTGGTGCATAAAGAAGATCTGTAAAGTTTCAAAGACTAAAGTCTCAAATCCAAAGAGACATTCTTTATAAAAGTTAAGAATCAACCACCCCTTCCTAAAACGGCTCGTTCTAACATGCCCCCACGTCTACGTCACTATGTGGGGAAGATTTGCATAACGCCGCCCACTTTCAACGCACAGAAATAACTTTTATTCGTCCGCTGTAGTATTGTTGCTTGGCCGCCATGTCGCGATGCTGTGTTTTTCGTTGTGAAAGTGAAACTACTTTTTTTTTGGCCTTCCAAAAGAGGACGATATCTCTTCGTCATGCCTGGAGCTGATCCACGCTGGTCGCTGAGGAAATACATGACTTCGCGCGCTGTGGAATCGCCGGATCGGCTTTCACCGTGGAAAAAGCAGAGTCCAGCCCAGGGTCGTCAAATGTGGTTGCCGCAAGCCCTCCGGACTCTCCTTCGTCGAATCCGCCAGCCCGCGCTGTTTCTAAAGCTCACTCAGGCCTCCTCTCACTCTAGCCCGCCAGCCGTTCCTCACTCTAGTCCGCCCGCCTCCGCTCACTCAAGCCCACCGTGTGTTTCGTTGTGAAAGCAAAACTATTTTTGGTCTTCCAAAAGAGGACACAGCTAGAAATCAGTGTTTAAGTTGTATTACAACACTGTTCCAGAACAGTTCAACCCAAATATTCAGATGTGTCCAGAGCATTTTATGGAGGACTGTTTATTGATCCTGGGAGAGTTGACTACAATGCCGTCTGTTCTGACTCCCAGCCTGTAAGTAAGTTTTTTTATATATAAAGAATTTGCCAATGACGATTCAAACGCGAGTTTTGAGCATTGTAGAGTAGCACTTGTTGTTTGTCATTTCCTCCGACACACATGCAGACATTGTTTTGTTTCGATGCAACACAACGCGTAAAAAGACGTATAAGTCATTATAATCCGTAATTATATTCCCACTGGATGCACCACTGCCTCGTTTATAATGGGTTTTTTAATGTTTTTGTCTCGTCGCTCCTGGACACAGCCTCACAGTATGGTAAGTGGCGTAACATTTCCGTCACACGCTTGAGGTATTCACCAATCTCAACGAACTGGATAGCTGGCCAATTACAGCACACCTCGCTTTTCAGACCGATGAGCTTTGTAAAAATTTACGCGTTTCAGAAAGGCGGGGCATAGAGGAGAAACAATAATGTACAGAATGTGGAAAATAATGTGTTTTTTGAACCTTAAACTGCATAAACACATTTCATTACACCAAATACACAAAATAATGTTCTTTTTAGCAACATCATATGACCCCTTTAAAATGCAAACACTAGAATCGTTAAGCGGAATCGAAACGCACGTGTCTTATGGAACCGGTTCTCGATACCCAACCCTAGTAGCAAGCTAAGTTTTGGAACAGAGCTGATGTGTAGACACAAACTGTCTTTTCCTTAATTATTATAAATTAATGTCACTTTGTTAACTTAGCAACATGCCAACACCAAACTCTATTGAAATCCATTGTGAAATGAGATTCTTTGTGTTTGGAGCTCTATTTGTATGCTGATAATGAGTTGCTGTCTATGTAGCGTTCAAAACTGGTCTGAGTTTTGGAGCAGAGCGATGGGGATGTGGAGACACACACTGTCTTTTCCTTCATCATCACAAATGAACACTTAGACTGACTGTCTGATGGAGCCCCTTAGCATTGGGTTGCTATAGAAACACCGGTACTTTCGAAGATGACCCAAATTAGTTTTCCAGCAGCCAAGCGTAGATGGTCTCCCACCTGGGAGGGTGAAGGAAAGAAGGGAGGAGCGGAGGAGAAAGCAGACGAGGTTAGTGAAAGAACGTACAAATGGAATGAAATGCTAGAGAGAGACGGGAGGGGTTTAGGCTGAGAGAAATAGAAAGCAGAAGATGATTCCAGCTGGCGATAGACAGATGTGATGAAGTTGTGACAGGGGACAGAAGAGTGAAAGTGACAGAACAAAGCCTTGTGATTTGATATGGTATAGAATGTGTCAAGACGACATATGAAGGTAGAGATTAGGTTGCCGGAGAACACTCTCCATTTTTAAAGGTCACTCCGAGGTGGTGGCGCTGACATTGACAGAGGCATTATAACATGAATGTTTAGAACTCAGAAAGCTTATTACAAGCCTACGGTCAGATTAGCCCTACTGCACGCCACACGCTAATCAGACCAGAAAATACGGTGGAGATTACAAGCAAACAAACTTCCCCCGCCACACAAGTGCCATTGTGAACGCCGAGTAACTTCCTATCAAAGGCTTGTTATTTAGGAGAGAAAGACACTTAATGCCAGCCAGCCATCAATGCTAAGGAAGAGCTAAAAGATTTTGTCCGCTTTCGTATTAGGCTAAAGTGTGTTCCATTATTGATTGAAGTATTAATAGACCACCCGTCTCAGGAAACATAATCACTGAAATTGATCCAGACATGTCAATGGGTTGTCATGGGCCGAAGAATGTCACACCTGCTGAAAACCTGGGCGAAGGAAATCAAATAAGTAAATTAGCATGCAAGCAAATTTCCCAGCTGGACGCATTCCTTTAGGTTCATGAGAGGGGGAGGTTGCCCAGCAACCAAGAAATTAATTAGTCGGTGTCCTCCCTGGGTGTGTCGTGGACACATTTCATTCCTGACCTCTTCCTTAAGTCCATCTGTTTTGGTCCACACAACTGGCAGACAGATGAAAGTCACTTAATTAATTCATTGAAGCTAAAGTGAAGGAAATGTGACCCTGCTGGTCTATTTTTCATACTGGCTTACCTGAGATTTGGAGGGAATGTGTGCCATATGAGGGAACCCTGCTGGTCAGTGACTAGTTAGAAGACCAGTTCAAATTGAAATGCACATTAAAAAAAAGCAAAACTGCAGCTATGAGATTAAACCAGCATGAATTTCCATGCTGTTTCAGGCTGGTTTAGATGGTAGCCATGCTGTTTACAAGCAAAAAATAACTGAAAACACGTATGCATTCATTGACTGAATACTGATTGCATGGTGTTATTTTAGTAATGTGTATTCTTTTTCTTCTGTTTTTATTAGTGATCAACCTATTATACTGTTTAATTTAAAGGTAGTAAAGAACACATGCTGCAATGGAATGTGTATTTTTTTCACAGAATATTTAAACTATAAATCATTTGAAAATGAATTCATATGAAAAACAATTAAACAATAAAAATTATTTTAAAGATGTTATATTGACTAATATACTGGTCTTAGCAATATATTGGTCGACCAGTAGTTTTGTTCATTTAAATGATTCATTTTAACTTTTTAAAGTTATAATTTATTCCTTAGTTTTAAATTATTTTAAAATATTCTTTTTGTCTTTATCTTAGCTATACAAAGCACTTTGAATTATGGTTGTGAATTAAATGTGCTGTATATACCTTTATAAATAAACTCAGTTGCAAAGCTGTCTGACCAAGGAGGTCTTGCTGGCTTAGCTAGTAAACACATCTGTTCGGGGATACCAGCATGCCACAATCCAGAGCACAAAATATATTGGTCTTTTCATTAGGTTGCATTTTATTTTGTGATTTCACTGGACCAGAAAGGATGCGGATGAGGAGCCGCCACTGACTAGAGTGGAGGATGATACTTTTTTTTTTTTTTGAGTGAATATTGTGCTTAGTTGGAGATTTGTGACTTGGACAAAAACTGAATCATGCAGGCAATGAAATGGATTGACAAACAGCTGTTTCTTTATCGATTGGGAGGTGCGGAATGCCTTTCCGGGCCAATTTAACCCCTAGAAGCACACGCATTTCTGCAAGTTTGTGTGGAGAAAGCTGTGCTGCTTCCCTGGAGTGGAGAGTGAACTAACACAGATAAAAGTCTTGACGAATGTGAATGTGACCCAAACATGGCGTAAAAAAAAAAGGAAAGCCACTTCATCCCTGCTGGAACTCTCTGGATATGTTAAACCCTTTATCTGTGGTGCACCATGCGCTGCGTAGGCCCCCGGTGTGATATGTGTGCGAGTGTGAGTGCTTTGGATAAATATATTTGCCTTCACACTTTAGAACAGTGATCAGCTGATATCTGTATTCACACAATGCACAAGTCTATTTGAGATTCATGACTCAGGTGGAGACAAAACCGATTTCATCCCAAATGGGGGCACTTTCTGCAACCCCCGAACCTCGGCAACACATGCAATCAAAGAGTTCAGTTAGTCTAGAAGGGAAAACAAGAGATAAATTCTGGTATTATGGTTTTAGATCTAAAGCAAAGGCTGTTATCCTCTCCTGTGCTGTGTGCGCTGTTTGCTGATATTAAACCTCTCATTAGATTCAACCACTTTCCCTTGAACACGATAAGCCCAAGGCAACACTTTCTAATTAGTTTATGTGGCCCGCTGGTGACTCAAGATGTGGTTTTATTTTTCCTTTTTTGGCAGCAAAGTGTCATTATCACTCGTGCTGATCTTTTTTGAAGCGCTTTTGGCCTGGTTGGCTCCACTGTGTGTTGATGCACTTGTTAGTGAGAGGAAGTGGCTGCTGTGAAGGTATATCTAGAGGCTAGTGTAGCAAAGTGGAGCAGCGTATATTCATATACATGTTGCACATGTCCAGTAATGCACAAATGTGGCTTTTATTTACTGTGTTGCTGAAGCTACTTGCTAAGCTACAAGCTACACACAGTTAAAGCAGTCCAACAAGACTTCCAAACAAAAAAGAAAAGCGCATTAACAACATATTTTGTCAAAAAAAGCTAAAGGGGAGGTAAAGTCTTTAAAGGGAAAGTTCACCCAAAAATGAAAATTCTGTCAATACTTAATCACCCTCATGTTGTTTCAAACCAGTATGACTTCCATTCTTTTGAGGAACACAAAAGAAGATATTTCAGACTGTTTTTGTCCATAAAATTAAAGTTTGTGGGGTCCAAATTGGACAAAACATGAAAAAAACAAAACAATTTTTATGTTTTTTTTTCATATTTTGTTTCACTGAAGAAACAAAGTCATGCAGGTTTAGACTGACGTGTGCAAGTAAATGTCAAAATAATTTTTCATTTTTGGGTGAACTGTCTCTTTAAGACTCTGATATGTCTTGTGACTGATTGTGACCTGGCTCAGCTGCGCTCATATTTAGAGAAGGCAAGGGTAAAAATTGTTATCAAAATGAAATAAAATCAGTCAAACAAAACCCATAAGCCATTTTTCTGATTTCCAGTGTTGGTGTAGCTACTGCATTTTGCTTTTGTATAAGTCACCCTTTTACTGGTTAGCTTATGCATATAAATAGTTAGCTACGCTGTAAACTTCTAAAAAATAGTTATGCGGCTCTCTGGAAACTTGATTCTGATTGGTTAAGATTCTGATTTCTCAGTCATGATGTTCAGGGGTAAAACATTTCCATACAGGGGTCAGCATTTCCTGTGTCCATGGCAATGCTGTATAAAGGCCCATTCACACTGAGAGCTACAACGATAACTATATTTGTGTTCACACCAATGCACAATAATGTTTTGTTAATTATAAGTGCACACTGCAGTTATGTTGTCTACCACTTTAAATACTCGTCGGATGGACTCTGATTGGCTGTTTATTATCGTTCATAAGAGAAAATATCTTTCTGAAAATGAGTCCAATGATATCATTTTCTCTGTCGTTATTGTTATAGCTGTGATGTGGACTACTATTAAAACATTATAGTTAATAGTTGTCATTATAATTATTGTCCTGTGTAAATGATTAGTGTAAATGACCCTTAACTGACTGCTCCTTAACATACCTACAATATGTTTCCTACATAGTTCTGCTTCAGTTTGGCTCCGTTAGTAAGCCAAACAGCCTTTGCTAGTTCATTAGCTTAGGACTGTTTACCTTTTGTTAAGCGGGCATATTATCGGTGTTTTTTTGTGTGTTATCTTCTTTCAGCATTCTTTGCTGTTGCATAAGGCGAACAGAGTGCCAGGTAATTAGGGAGTTTTTGACCGGCTTCTGGAACATCGCAGCCTTTTATCACAGCTCATTAAAACCTGTGGCCATTGACCCAAACTCTACACAGTGTCCATTCAGCGCTGCTAAAACACCTTATTCACTGTGTGGCGAATCAGACGGAGTGCATAACTTCAGAAGTGACAGAGGTGACAAAGCACAGTATTAAAATCAGTGAATGCAGCTGATATTCAACCGGAACTAAAGAGCAACAGAAGCATCGACTGCGGCACATTTACTGGGCGTCCCTTGTGAAATCTCTACCCTGACCTGCCAGTCACATCGGACATCCACACTGGCCCTACGCTGGGCCGTCTCTGTGTGAGCAGTTCGGGGGACCACTGGGGCTGCTTCTTCTCCTAGCAGTGCTGACAGCTGGTCAATTGGCTTTAGAGAGCCAAGGCCGATGTCAGCTCGCATGCAGAGTGGTCTAAGTGACCTTGGGCATGCCCGTTGAGACGGCAAGGGAGAACAGGATGAGATATCCATACAAAACAGAGCATTTTTTTTATCCTTTACATTCTCACCCAGCACAATCTGTCATTCTAGTTTCACTCAGTTCTTTTTCTGTATCCCAGGATCATTGTTTTTCCAAAGATACAAGATTTTCCCTCTCTCTCTCTCTCTCTCTCTCTCTCTCTCTTTTTCCTTTCTCCTCCATGACCTGCTGAGTTCAGGAAAGAATTTATCCTCCGGGATGCCTGGCTCAGTGTCAACCTCGGCATTTCTCCATAGTGTTCCTGTTTACCTTTCAATGTGAGTTAATACTCTGTCAACACCATTAATCCCCAGCATAATAGGGAGCGTCCGCAGTGTTTACCAGGCTGCCGACAGCTCCCCGAGATTGATTCAGTGATGCTTTATGTCCGGCAGTCTGATCTAATGACACGGCTGTAAATTCCCAGCATGGAAGGGCCACGGCTGCAGCGCCTGTAGTGGCTTTGTGAAGTTTGTTCTACCAGGCTGGGTTCAACCTCACATCTGTTTACTTTACCGCGCCATGCATCTTATTGGGACCCGTTTAACACTTCTGTTAGCGAATGTCAGGTACAGACAGCTGACGTACTTTTTTCCTCACACTTGGCTCACTCTCTACAGGGAACTGACTAAAACCCACATACATTTTCTTAACTGTCTATGTGTGTCTATATGTGTCAGAGAGAGAACACAAGTGGGTGTCTGAAATCACTATGACAGACTGTCAGACACATGTTTCGAGAGTGTCTGTGTTTGTGTGTGAATATCTGTAAATTGTCTGCTGTTTGGTGCTGAGAGC
Source organism: Sinocyclocheilus anophthalmus (assembly GCA_018155175.1). Taxonomy (NCBI): domain Eukaryota; kingdom Metazoa; phylum Chordata; class Actinopteri; order Cypriniformes; family Cyprinidae; genus Sinocyclocheilus; species Sinocyclocheilus anophthalmus. The sequence continues at coordinate 232,293 of JADLZN010008264.1, read as the reverse complement.
TACGATAGGTGGGATGAAATATAATCTCTTTTCCATTTCTCCATTAAACTGGTTCACTGTCATAACCCCAATCCCTCTCAAAGAAACTGCCAATTTGGGCCATGGGGCTGTGTGACTCACGCTCTACGGCGCAGTCTTGGTCTGAATCTGGAGAGCCTGATAATAGAGCAAGTGTTTCAGTCACGTCTCCCACCCTCCTCTCATTGCTGCGTTCCTGTTAGCAGTCACCTACTTTTAGCATTTTTGCAATGTAGGCTTTTGTTTTGGTTTATTTTCAGGTGTCATGCACCTATTTATGTTTTTGGGTTCAAGTAGCTAAATCAGCATATTAGATTGATTTCTGAAGAATCGTGTGACACTGAAGACTGGAGTAATGGTTGCTGAATATTCAGCTTTGCCATAACGGGACTTGTTAAATTAAAATAGAAAAGTTATTTTATATTGTAATTATATTTCACAGTATTACTGTATTTTTAATCAAATAAATGTAGCCTTGGTGAGCATAAGCACTTTCAAAGTCAATAAAAAAATCTTACTGACTCCCAAACCTTTGAACAATAATGTGCATGTAAGAAATCATATTTATTATTTATTGTATGTACACTGTAAACCTGGATAAGTTGAATTTACTTAAAACACTTGAGGAAACTGGCTGCCCTAAAAAAAATTAAGTATTGTGAACTTAAAAACTTAAGTATATTTAACTTAACATGTTTTGTTATATCAATTACAAAATTCAGTTCATTTAACTTAAAATGTTTTGTAATATAAATTAATTTGTATTTATTACAACTAGTATATTTAAGTTTAATGTGCTAATTTCTAAGTTAAATCTAAATCAGTTTGTTTTAATTTGTCCAATTTGTTAAACAGACAATTAGGACAAAAGCAAACAAATACGTAAATTCATTTGGTGGGGGTGGGGGGGGTGGGGGGGGAGGGGACAATTTTCTGTTTTATTTTAATTCAATTCAAATTTTTTGTTTGAAAACACAGCAAAACATGAATTTTTCATATCCTGAAAACATTTCCCCATAAAACATGGAAAAAATATTTTAACAAATTAGCTTATTGTTTAAGGAACACTCCACTATTTTTGAAAATAGGCTAATTTTCCAACTCCCCTAGAGTTAAACAGTTGAGTTTTACCGTTTTCGAATCCATTCAGCCGATCTCTTCGGTCCTCAACAATGATATGGCTATGAACTATCCTCCTCATGCCGGCGTAATAATCAACTTTCTTTTGCCATAACATGGGTGCGCAATGTGCAATTGATATTACCGCAGGCGCCTGAAAATAGTCCCCAGCACGCTCCCTGTGCAAGCAGGTGGTCACGTTGGTTATGTTGACAGAAGTTAGCCTATTTTCAGGCACTGCGAAATATCATTGCGCCTGCTGCACCCATGGAATGGCAGCAAAGTTCCTTGATTATTACGCCGGAATGAGAGTATAGTTCCTAGCCATATCGGCCTAGAAAATCGCAACTTTTCATTTTCCGTCGTACACAATGTAGCTACAAAAGAGTCAAGTTTTAAATAGGGTCGCACTTCTTTGGTCATTTTTGAACGAGATGCTAACGGTCTTATCAGATTCAATGATCTATGCTAAGCTAGAGCTAAAAGTGCTACTGCCAGACCCAGAGATCGGCTGAATGGATTAGAAAACGGTAAAACTCAACTGTTTAACTCTAGGGGAGTTGGAAAATGATTTTCAAAAATAGTGGAGTGTTTCTTTAAGCACAGAAACAATCTATCTCAGAATCACAACAAATGCCATCAAAACTATATGGTTTGTTTCCACTCTGAGTTCACAATATTGGTAGTATTACATTTTGGGTGCCAGCTCACCTTTTCTGGTTGAGCATTACCTGCTGAATAAAATATAAATCAGTTCATCCATTACCAAACTTTCTTCGAAGATGATTCCCACTCTAGATGGGTTTAGCTGTGGACTTTCTTGACCAACGCTGAGGATTCTTACTGGAGTCTGTCTTGTCAGCTGCATCCTAACAAAGGAAGAAACAGATCGACAAAGACATCAGTTAGATAATGCTGTTGACAAATACTCATAGGTCATATGCTGCATTCACACCACGTCTTAATTACTGTAATTCTGAGAAGACAACATTGTGACATTCTTCTCTGAGCTGTTCATGTCCTTGGACCGGAAATGATGTGTTTCTATGGCAACACTATCAACACATAAATTAATCTGCAGCAGTCAGGTACAGTGGTCACGTGGTACAAGTAGAAGCTCTCAGAAAAGTCCCTGTTTACAGATGGTAATTATGAGTTCTACTAGGACATTAATGCTTTTTCCTAGTTGGAATCTTGTTATTATGGTAATTACAAGATCAGGGCTTACAGTGTATTTATTAAATTCATTATTTGTTTTTATTGATTTACTATTTCATATTAGTGGGAAAGGGCAAATAAAGGACACATATGTGCATACATTTCTGTAATTTTGAAATTAATATCATGTCTTATTCCATTTTGTGTAAAGTTTTCTTACATTATTTTGGATTAATGTACAAACAAAATAGCATAGTTCACCACAACTCAATGTTTTTCAGAAAAGCGATAAACATCTGTTATCGCCTCTGGTGGGATGTAAATTGTGTATCTTTCCATCTCTCCCTTTTGTTCTCAGAAGGACAATGTTGATCTTTGAAAATGTACCATGATAAATGACCGAGTTGCTCATTCCTTCCCTGTGCTCATATTAGCACAGTGATATTTGACTGAAACCCTGTCATGGAATTACACTTGCTACTGCATGGTTCGCACGTCTGTGATGATTGCTGTCGAGGGAATGACATCTATTGAGATTTCCACACCGAGTGTTACTCACAGTGGATACCATTAAATCAGCCCCTTACCCGACACCCCCCCCTCCCTATCTTAGCAGTGAAACTCGCCTCAGGAGCCGAACCAAGATAATGACTTTCCCATTACAAATACACCAATATTTGTAAGACCGCAAACTTGCCACAAACCTACAGGGGCTGAGGTAGGAATTACATTTTCACTGTTATTGGATACCATTTGAAGCATGCTGTGAGAGATAACTTTTATTTCTTGTGCCCTGAAATCAAAAACTGGTTTCTGTGAAGCCAAGTCGACCAAGATGAATGTCAGATTTCTACTTTCTTTTTTGTCAAAACCCAATCACATGTCCATCCAATCGAAGCCACTGATGTCTTTTGACTCTGTTCTCTCTGTAAATGCATGGCTTTGGTTGTTGTATTTATTTATATAATTTAGATGGAGGAGACAGGAGAGGAGCTTGAAAACTTTGAGAGAGGAGAGCGATTTTGTTAGCAAGGCAGCCATGCGGGATGAGATAAGTGATGGGGGCTGTGCTAGTGTGTGTATGCTGAGCAGTGAAGCATGTGTTAGCACAGCCAGTAGTCACTTTAGAAATGTGTGCGTTGCAGGGGCTACAAGGCAGGTCACCTTCCATCCACTGGGAGAGCCGAGCTGTGCAGATAACATTACCAGATGACCGCAGAGATGAAAGGGTTGTTTCTTAAATGCATTTCTACACAGCAATAAGTCTAACTTTCAAGTTGAAACATCTAAAAATCGGTAAAACGAGACAAGTTTACTTGAGAAGCAACTCTGTATAAGATAAAAGAACAGCTAAGTAAATAAAGTTTTAGAACAGCTAAGGCACAACGTAGATCAGTTACTACATATGCCTGGCAAAGTTTCATAAAATAAACACACAGCAACAAAAATGCAATAATTTACTCAAAAGTGTTATGTTTTGCAAGGATTTTTAGATATTTTCCTTGGAAAACAAGTAAAGTTGGGGTCTGTAAAATATTTATGTTTTTGAAAGAAATCTCTTATGCTCACAAATGCTGCATTTATTTGATCAAAAATACTGTACAATAATTACAATTCAAAATAACTGTTTTCTCTTTTAAAATGTAATGTATTCCTATGATAGCAAAGCTGAATTTTCAGCAGCCATTACTTCAATCAGTGTAACATGATCCTTCAGAAATCATTCTATGATGATGATTTGGTGCTCAAGAAATGTTTCTTATTATTATAAATGTTGAAAACAGTTGTGTTGTGCTGCTTTGCATTTTTGTGGAAACAATGACACATTTCTTTCAGTATACTTTAATGAATAGAAAGTTAAAAAGAACAGCATTTATTTGAAATTGAAATCTAATTCATTGTAACATTGGACTTTGGGAAGCTGCTCGTACAAGTTAAGAGTGGCGGACAGAAAAGGGAAAGTTAGAGCCCAGAGAAGTGAAGTGAGCTTCTAAGAGCCAGAGTACTTTTCTTTTTTATTATACACTTAAAATGGTAATTGAAATGGAACTATAATCTGATTAGGTAATTGTAATGTAATTCTAACATAACAAAATAAAGTTACCTTTTTTTGTATCCTGATTACATGACACCAAATATTCTGTCATTCCACAAGCCTGGTCGACTGCCCTGCTCAGATGCTCTGTGATTTATTCCAGCGAGCAATATGAAATGAAGTGACAGAGAGAAAATTAAAGACGAGGAGATTGAGAGAAGTAAAGACAGAGAAGCCCCAGCCTCTCTTTTAACTTATATAAGCACATAAACACTTGAAGCATTAAATGAACAATTGCATATTTTACAGAGGCATAATTATGTAGACGAAGTGAAGGTAGAAGGAAAGGGAAGCTTATCAGAGAGCAGCAGGGCTGTTCCCTCAGCTCGTCTCTGGGTGTGTGTGTTTATGGATCAGGAGTCATTCATAAAGCCCTAGCTGAGGTGTTTACGTCTGTGTATATGGAAATGGAGGAAGCTGGGGCCCGGAGTGAGACTGAACCTCTACCTGAGGAGGGTGTAGCTTTCAACTGCCTCATCCCGTCGTTTAGTCTTCTTGCCAAGCTACACGGTCCCCTATTTATCATTTCAGTAGCTTTGGCGTTTTGTTGCTTTCGGTCTACACACTGTGGAGAATTTGATTACCGTGGCGTTCAGGAGGAGGAGACGCAGACCCGGGCTTAATCGTCTTGTTTGTCTCGGCTGGTGTTTGGAAATGAAAGGTAGTTCTGTGCTCTAACTAAGTGTTTCATATCCACCATAAGGTACAAGAACACTTTGATGTCTTCAGTTGGGAGAAGGTTCTGTTGCATTTGCAATGCAGTGGCTTGGTTGTTCTGAAGCGGAACTGTCCCGTGTCCTGTCTTTGCTGTCATCCGACTCTATGGGTGGTCCATTAAATTCCCTTCTTTGATCTGTTAAGCACGGAGGGGAGCTTTCGCACAGAAAATGAGCAGTTGCGTCTCCCTTCCCAACTGTCTCAACCTGCTCTTGTTTTCCTCTGCACCAACAATTACCATCGGGGCTTGCAGACACCCTCCCTCTCTCCTTCCCTCCCCAGTCTGTAGTTTCTCTGGAGAATGGGAGGAGAAGGGTGCATGTGTAAAGCACACTGATGTGTTAATCACATTTTGCAGTTTGTTCGGGTGGTGCCGTCTTGCTGTGAAGCAGTGTGCAGCGCTGCAGCGCTAACCGTCAAGTCTTCCATCATGAATTGTAAAATGGCTACTGGAGCGACCACACTTTCTGTGAGAGGAGAGAAAAGAGGGAACAAGCATAGCCAGGGGCGAACTGGCCATCTGGACGTTCTGGAGATGTCCAGAACGGCCGTCCACCCGATGACTGTCGGCCTGGCTGGTTCATCATCAAAGTGTCAAATTTATTGACGTTGACGGCCGACAAAAGGGGGCGCTAATGCAATCTATTTTTGCTTATAAGAAACCGAAACTGACGCGAAGGAGAGTGGGCTTGTGATGGCAATCGAAAAACGTGAAGATAAAGGCTATTGGGAGAAGCTAAAAGAAAAAAAGCGAACAGTTACATCAGGTTACCTTTGCTCGCCTCTCTCACGATACACAGCAGCCTATAGCACTATAGTAAAATCCCAGGTCTGAGCATCCACTGCTATTTATCGCTCCGCATTGTCTTAATATATTAAGGTAATTAGTCTGATTAACATGACACACACACACACAGACAGAGAATCTGTTGTTTCAGGTTTCTAGACTCTATCATTGTCATATTATACATTTTGCGTTCTGCTCTTTCACATAATTTGTAATTGTTTTACTGGTTATAATGAAAATTTTATTGTTTTTAATGGAAACTGTAATCATGCCTATTGGTTTCTACTGGTAGCTTTTGTTAAAGCCACTAAATCCTAATGAAATATGTCCCAAAAAACACTACAGGAAACCATTTGTTAATGGTTAAAAGTTGATGGTTTGTAATGTTTGTAATGGTATTTGTAGTGGAAATCATTAGAATTTCTTTAATGGTTTCTATTGTTTTTGTCAGCAGGGTCACCATGGGTTTTGTGATGTCATTTGCCATAAATGCGATAGGATTGCTGTAATAATGTGAGATAGTAGCGACTGCTTGTAGTTGTGGTGGGCCTATTTGGGAGAAAATCCAGGACCGTTTTTTACTCCCAGTCCGTCCCTGAGCATAGCTATTAGGGCTATGAATCTTTGGGTAGACAGCTAATTGATTCGAATCGCGATTCATAGATTTGATTAACGATTCGATTCTGCATTCTTTAAGTGCATTCACAGGATTATTTTAAATGATTTTAAAAAATAGCTTTAAAAGTATGATGTGTAGGCTAAAATTTGTCACCAGGGGCGTAGCCATGTTTCAGAAGTGACCAGAAAAATGTTAGTATGTAACCTATGTATTATATTTTATTATTTTTATTTATTATCTCGTAACTTAAATTTGCAGTTAAGAAATCAATAACATTGCTAAAAACTTGACACTAATAAAACCTGGACAATAATCAATCATTTGTAGTCTATAATTTTTCCTAATGGCAATTTTATGATTTGCCATTTTATGGCAATTTTATATACTACAAACAATTATTTTGATTTTCTGCACAGAATAAGGTAGAAAATACACTTTATAGTTTCTGTACTGTAATAAACGATGTCGATTAGCACTGCATCATTCATAAATTTAATTTATTTATTGTGCTTATTGTCTTAACATTTCATCAGTTCATTCTGCTTTTTATACAGCTATAGATATAGCCTGGCACGTCTAATTCTTTGAGTGCGAGATCACTTCTCTTTCAGTGCGAAAAATTCTTTATCTCATTTTCATCAAATAAAAAGCTATAGTTTTTAACTTTTCCTCTCCATCGGAGAATGATGATTCTGAATTAAAACGTGCCCAATGTCTGTTTGCTATAGCAACAAACGCTACTTTCATGCATCTGATTAAAGCAATGGGCCCCAAGAAGCCGTGGTTTACAGTGAATTTATAACAGCTGAGGGGCATTGTTAGGCACGATGCGAAGCGGAGGTTATTGTAATGCTGTGGTTATTTTAACAGTTTCCTTTGTAGAAGAGCCATTAAATACAATGACCGAGAGCCATTGATGCATATGCATCGTCAGGGTTTGTAATCGATGCATTGAGAAAACGAGTGAATCGTCACACCCCTAATAGCTATGCTTTCATTAAGAAGGGCTGGTTCACGCTGACCCAACAAACTGCAAAAAAAAACTGCAGAAATTTTTTTTTTGTCTGTATTTTGTGATCCAGTGAAATTTGAATTTCCTAAGTTTTGGAAAAACAATAAAAAGTTTTGCCAGATGGGTAAAGAACTTAAACTTACAAAGTTCTGTTCAGTGAAAACAAATCTTACGAGTCTTAAGATGTGTTCAAATTTCAGCAAAATTACCAAAATTTTGCCAAAATTGCCTGTTTTCAACTTTGTAGCAATGTATGAAGCTGAACTCACAAAGATGTCACTTTCAAACCAAGCAGTTTTCTGTTAGTCAACGCAGCGGATTCACTTGAACCTGATGCACAATCTGCATGTGGAAATATCTCTTCATTTTCCTGTTCCTATTAAAACACCGCAAAGAAAATCACTGAAAAACCGGTCAATGTGAATGCACCTTTACACAATTTCCCTTCTCAAGTCAGCTTCTCAATAATAATATTTCGATTTTAATTGGAAAGCAGAACAAAAATACAGATTTTTAGACAGACAAATGACTGTCTTCGTGAGTGAGTCAATGAACCTTTCAGCTAATTCGTTCAAAAACACTGATTCTTTCAGCAGCGTAACAATTGGCAATTGAATGATTCACTCTTTATGAGTGAATCATTCAATCCGTCCATTTCCACACACTGATTCAACTGGGAACTAAACAAGTGACTTTCTTTATGAGTGAATCATTGAATTTACTCAAATAATTCCTACTGCTGTGCTTTGTTTTCAATTATTTTCGTGGCCAAGCAAAAAGGGCAGTATGATGCCTAAAATGTAAGTCACTCAGTATTAACTTCTTGTTTATTAATTTATTGTGCAAAAGTAATATCATAGCTGTGCTGTTGGCTAGAGTATCACCACAGCAACACCAGCACTCTTACTCATGTTATGTTTATTAATAGAATATTGGCATACATAACTGTCATTTTCACAAATGCCGTTTTGATAGTGTGTTAGCGCAATGTGAACTAACCTAGACTCCTACATATGGAGTTCAGTGAGCTTCATGAATGACAGGAGAGAAGAAAAACTGTTGGCAGCTCTTTGAGGGTCACACTTGGGAGAAACAGTACAAACGATGTGGTCACGCCATTAGTGGTTACCATACACAGATCTGTTTGTGTGAGGTTGTAAATATAGAGGATCAATAACCTACAGTCTGACTGACAAAAGCAGAGAAATACATTTAAAGACAGAAACTAGCAGAGAGCTGTGTTACGTTTTCATATTCAAGCTTCTAAAAATACACCAGTGCTGAGAGGACAGCTTTCCACACAGTGTCAAACAGAGCTTACTTTAGCGATCTGCAGAGTGGTGAAAATCTGGTCTGAGATAATGGCATTGATATGCAGTAGGGATGAGAGAGCACTGCATGCTGGCTCTATAGGCAGTCTCTGCTGTGATGGGAAGGTCTATAATGAAAGTGTGTGTATGTGTACGTGTGTGAATTGATCAGTTGCGAAGCTGTTCTGGCATGTATAGACTGTGTGCCATATTGCGTCCATGCTGGAGAGCTTCAGCAGAGAGGGTAGTGTTCTGAGTACTGAGATTCTGAGCTTTCCTCCCTGCTGTTATTCAATATCAGCACAGACCCATGTATCCACATTCACGGTCTGACGATAACATCAAATTACACTCATCCAGCACTGAGCTCTGACTGAGTTTACAAAAAAACACCTCTCTCACAATCTCTCCTTCTGTCCGTGGGACTCTTGACAGTCTGTACACGGCTACCTCCTGTTTTTCTTTTAGGAACAGCACTGATTGACTTCTGTTGGACACGAATTAGTTTTTTTGGTTTAAGAATATAATTGCATTTTTTTTCCATAATTAAGTGATATTCAGTTTTGTTACCTTTTCTCGCATGTAGTAACTTACTAAATTACTCCAAAAGAGTTTTGGGAAATTATTTCGCAAGACAGAGAAGGCAGTGCAATATCTCTACTGATTCTACCTGTACAGCACAAACAGACAAAATTAAAGACTCTTCTTTCTGATTCTTTTTTTGTGAATCAGAAACCTACTTCGGGAACAAGTATAGTCTGATTCCTAAATCAATAACTTATGAGCCAGCTCTTTCTAGTGAATTAAAAACATGCAGTGCATCTAGTATAGTGCAGTTCCTGAATGAATGACTCTTAAGTTGGTTCTTTTAAGTGAATCGAAATTATTCTGGGCATCCAGTGCAGTCCAATTTTCAAAATAAATGAGTTTTACAAGCAGGTTCTTTTTAGTGAATCAAAACCATACAGCACAACAATTACAAATGTACAGTGCAACCTGTATAGTCCAATTCCTGAACGAATGACTCTGAGTTGGTTCTTTTTAGTGAAGAGCACCCAGTATTACTCAGTTCCAAAATAAATGACTTGTACATTCAGGTTCTTTTTAGTGAATCAAAAGCATACAGTGTAATCAGTGCAGTTCAGTTTCTGAATGAATGACCTTGAGTCGGTCCTTTTTAGTGAATCAAAAGCATACAGCACAGTCAGTATAGTCCGATTCTTGAACTAATGACTCTAAGAGCCATGACTATTGACTAAAGATGTACCTAATGGGTTTTGTCAATATCATTTTATAAAATATTATTTTATAAATGTATGGTTAGGACGATCATTGGATTGCAGATGATGAAATTTAAAATAAATGTTAATTCGTACTGTTCCTTTAACATCTATCTCTTGCACTGTGTCTCTCTCTTTCTCTCTCCTTATTGATCTTCTCTGTTACTCAGTTCAGGCATGTTTCTGTTCTACTTTTGCTCTCTCTGATGCTCTTTTTTTCTGCTGATCTCTCCATCTCCCCACCTCTGTTTTTTGTTTCTGTTTATATCCATGTCTCGCTCCCCCTCTTCTCTCTCTCTCTCTCTCTCTTTCTCTCTCACTTTCGCTAATGGGGTGTTCTGAGGTCTTGTGCGCAAGGAATTGGCAGAACACTGGGACATATGGCAGGGACTGAGTGAGAGGGTTGGCTGCTGGTTTGATGCTCCAGTGAGGTAGCTGGCTCTGACAGGTCGGACAGGTCCCAACGCATGGAGGAGGACTTTCCAAAATAAAAGTGCCCGCACGGGTTTCTCGAGAAGAGCTGTGAAATAAATAACGCTATAGTGGAAGAATCTGTTTTCTCTCATTTCTTTGGCTGGTTTCCAGATGCCGTATGAACTGAATCTTCTCTGTGAAATTGAGATGAGATCTGAGGATTTTATGTCACTCAACCACGGGATTCTCGATTTAATGTGGTGTCCTAGAAAATGCCAGCATTTATAAACGCTGAGCCTCCACACCTGCAAGAAAGGGAGAGAGATAGAGAGAGGGAGTTCAAAAGTTGAGACGAATTCGTTAGGAGAGGAAGAGATGCCTCTAGGACGGCAGGCTGTGTGTCTGTGTGACGCCGGTTTGTCTCCTTGCATTTGCATTAGAAAGGCTGTAATGAGGTGCTGTGGAGGTGGATAGAGTGTTTTGAAGTGAGTTGTGACTTCGCGCTGCATGTTCCACAGATTCACGGCTATTTTTTGAGAGATATGTGTTTAGAGTGTTTAGCTAAAGGTGTCTGGTCACAGCTGAATATAGAAACAAAACAAAAAAACAAAAAAAACAAAAAACAACAAAACAACAAAAAAACAAAAAAAAAAAAAAAAAAAACACAAAAAAAAAAAATGAGTCAATAGTCCATATCTCAGAATGATAATTGGACTCCTTGTTCATGAACACTGCAGCTATGAAACTTGGATTTTTTTTTCAGTGAATCTCAGTTGCGTGAATGCATTTTCAACCTCAAAAAAGCACCCAGCCTTTTCGTTTTTGAATGAAAGACATTATGAATTATGTTTATGGGAGATCAGTTGCCAAATTCATTTCATGTTTTAAGGTGGAGATGCACAGTATTTGCATGTACTGTTTTGTAAAAGATGTGCTTTCAGTCTCACCAGTACTGAATCATTAGAATGATTTTCCAAAACCTTCAGTTTTAGTTTTACCAGATATGAGCTCTTCTCTCAGCAAAGAAAGACTCAAATATTATTTATCTCCCTGAAATGGAAACACTGTCATTTGGAGAAATTGTAATTTCAGATTGAACAGCATCCACAATATAGCTGCCTCGACATCCGAAATAATGAGCCAGCCAGTCTTTTTTGTATCTTTTGCCATCTGATCCCATTCACTGGCAGATGTATGATGTGAGGAATAATCAATCAAACAATAAATCAATATTCAACAAAACACATCTGTGGCCAGTCAAGTGTGAAACGCTCCTCCGTAGCGCCAGCTCAGAATAGCTTGATGGGTCTCGGCTGCGCTCTGAGATGGAGAAATTTTGATAACTGGCCTTATCAAGGTCGGAGCGGCTAAGCAGACTGAATAAACTTGTCACATGTAATATAGTGCTCTGCCTGAACGTTGGAGGGAGAGGGGAAACATCACGCAGGGAAATTAATTGGAATTATGGACGTAATGGTTCCTTGATACAACAATATGTATTTATATTTATATTATGTCAGTTGATGAAGTGAATGTACTTGAGGCACTTCTTAGTAGCTGAAAGAGGTAACTGGCAGTATAACTAGACCTCAGAGTCAGTTTAATGGTATCGTTGCTGTCCATGGTCCATAGCCCCCGGTATATATTTAGCTTGGGTAATTGCGGTGTTATTATCTTCTGTTGTTGTCACTCCTGTTGTTTTTCTTGCCGTTGTTAGATTGAGACTCGGCTGCGGCTTTGGAGCTGCTCTCATTAACTCACTGTGCTATCATCTCCAGTGGCAAAACAAGCTGCCTGAGTGAGTGTACTGCTCACTGGGAGCCACTTTGACCTCTTCTCTCCTTTACTCTTATAGCCCCTATACGTACTGGATGTGCAGTGGTGTACATTTGGTTTACATACTCCTCTGTAGGATTTAGTTTGAAACAATTTTCACTCAGAAATTGCTAGTAAATTTCAGAAATAATTACACAAAAATGCAAGTAACTGCATTGACCCTGAAATTTTGAAATGCAAAGACTGAAATATTATTTTATTGTAAAACGTACTCCCAGTAGTGTGTTTTCTTTACAACTTTGAAAGATAATTTTACAGTGTACCGTCCGTGCAAATCTGTAGCGTTTTAAAAGTTTAATTATACATTTTTAGTACTGCCCTGAAGAAACTGCAGAATCCATACTTTTTTTTCTTTGATGAATGGAAAGTTAAAAAAACAGCATTTATTTTAAATAAAAAGTGTATTGAATAGAAATCATTATAAATGGATTTACTGTCAATTTCGATCTATTTAATGCATCATATTCATTAGCTTAATAATATGACAGTAATTAACCAAAACAAAATTAACTATACAGTATAATATGCTATATATATATACTAATATTATATGCTGTATATAATTTACTGCTACATATTACATTTTGTTTAGATATGTATGACTTGTTAATTATTCGTTCAAAAGTTGCATAAATGGTACTCATCATGGCAGTACTTAATAAAGTAAACAACACAATTATAAGAATTTTGCAAAGGGTACATAAACGTATATGCAGAACTGTATACCTAATGTGTACCTTACGCCACCAGGATTACACTTTAATCTGATGAAGGTGAGATGAGGTTAACACAATTAACATACAAACACCACACACACACATACTGAGTGCAAATTGTTTGGGGATGCACTGCATCTACTATTAATTAGAGTGGAGGACAATATTTTGCTTGAATTTTAAGGGGGGGGGCGGGGGGGGACTGGAGGCTCAGGGAAAGAAGGTGTGAAAAATGGAGAGAGGCAAAGTGAAGGCTGGTGATAAATGATAGAAAGGGTGGATGTGTTATAGAAGAGGGAGAAGGAAATGTGTGAATACACATGCACGTAATATGAGCTTACTTTATTGCTTCTGCTTCTCCCCAGAATGCTTTGATATTTCCAAGAGATTTGAAGGGAGTTTCCTCACAGCCTTACAATAAAGCAGCAAGGTTTTTATTTAGAAAAACGATCACATGGCTTTAGCGCAGGCTCGAACAACGTGTTTCAAAATTATTAACGGGGTCATATGATGCTTTTTTAAAGAACATTATTTTGTGCATTTGGTGTAACAGAATATGTTGACATGCTTAATGTTCAAAAAACACATTATTTTACAAATACTGTACACACCCGCACGTTTACAAACCCAGTTCCAAAAAAGTTGGGACACTGTACAAATTGTGAAAAAAAAAAATCAGAATGCAATGATGTGGAAGTTTCAAAATTCAATATTTTATTCAGAATACAACAAATGACATATCAAATGTTTAAACTGAAAATGTATCATTTTAAGGGAAAAATAAGTGATTTTAAATTTCATGGCATCAACACATCTAAAAAAAAGTTGGGACAAGGCCATGTTTCCCCACTGTGTGGCATCCCCTCTTCTTTATATAACAGTCTGCAAACGTCTGGGGAAACAAGTTGCTCAAGTTTAGGAATATGAATGTTTTCCCATTCTTGTCTAAAACAGGCTTCTAGTTGCTCAACTGTCTAAGGTCTTCTTTGTCACATCTTCCTCTATGAAGCGCCAAATGTTTTCTATGGGTGAAAGATCTGGACTGCAGGCTGGCCATTTCAGTACCCGGATCCTTCTTCTACGCAGCCATGATGTTGTAATTGATGCAGTATGTGGTCTGGCATTGTCATGTTAGAAAATGCAAGATCTTCCCTGAAAGAGACAACGTCTGGACGGGAGCATATGTTGTTCTAGAACTTGAATAAACCTTTCAGCATTGATGGTGCCTTTCAAGATGTGTAAGCTGCCCATGCCACACACACTCATGCAACCCCATACCATCAAGAGATGCAGGCTTCTGAACTGAGCGTGGATAACAACTTGGGTTGTCCTTGTCCTCTCTAGTCCGGATGACATGGCGTCCCAGTTTCCAATAGAACTTCAAATTTTGATTCGTCTGACCACAGACCAGTTTTCCACTTTGCCACAGTCCATTATAAATGAGCCTTGGCCCAGAGAAAACGCCTGCACGTCTGGATCATGTTTAGATATAGCTTCTTTTTTGACCTATATAGTTTTAGCCGGCAACGGCGAATGGCAAGGTGGATTGTGTTCACCGACATGTTTTCTGGAAGTATTCCTGAGCCCATGTTGTGATTTCCATTACAGTAGCATTCCTGTATGTGATGCAGTGCCGTCTAAGGGCCCGAAGATCACGGGCATCCAGTATGGTTTTCCGGCCTAGACCCTTACGCACAGAGATTGTTCCAAATTCTCTGAATCTTTGGATGATATTAAGCACTGTAGATGATGATAACTTCAAACTCTTTGCAATTTTTCCTCTGAGAAACTCCTTCTGATATTGCTCCACTATTTTTCGCCGCAGCATTTGGGGAATTGGTGATCTTCTGCCCATCTTGACTTCTGAGAGGCATTGCCACTCTGAGAGGCTCTTTTTATACCCAATCATGTTGCCAATTGACCTAATAAGTTGCAAATTGGTCCTCCAGCTGTTCCTTATACAGTGGGGAAAAAAAGTATTTAGTCAGCCACCAATTGTGCAAGTTCTCCCACTTAAAAAGATGAGAGAGGCCTGTAATTCATAGGTATACCTCAACTATGAGAGACAAAAATGAGAAAAAAAAAAATCCAGAAAAATCACATTGTAGGATTTTAAAAGAATTTATTTGCAAATTATGGTGAAAATAAGTATTTGGTCAATAACAAAATTTCATCTCAATACTTTGTTCTATACCCTTTGTTGGCAATGACAGAGATCAAACGTTTTCTGTAAGTCTTCACAAGGTTTTCACACACTGTTGCTGGTATTTTGGCCCATTCCTCCATGCAGATCTCCTCTAGAGCAGTAATGTTTTGGGGCTGTCGCTGGGCAACACGGATTTTCAACTCCTCCAAAGATTTTCTATGGGGTTGAGATCTAGAGACTGGCCAGGCCACTCCAGGACTTGAAATGCTTCTTACGAAGCCACTCCTTCGTTGCCGGGCGGTGTGTTTGGGATCATTGTCTTGCTGAAAGACCCAAAAACCACGCGCTCCCCCCAGCCCCGTTTCATCTTCAATGCCCTTGCTGAAGGAAGGAGGTTTTCACTCAAAATCTCACGATACATGGCCCCATTCATTCTTTCGTTTACAAGGATCAGTCGTCCTCCCCCCCCCCCCATGGTCCCTTTGCAGAAAAACAGCCCAAAGCATGATGTTTCCACCCCCATGCTTCACAGTAGGATGGTGTTCTTTGGATGCAACTCAGCATCTTTCTCCTCCAAACACGACAAGTTGAGTTTTTACCAAAAAAGTTCTATTTTGGTTTCATCTGACCATATGACATTCTCCCAATCCACTTCTGGATCATCCAAATGCTCTCTAACAAACTTCATACGGGCCTGGACATGTACTGGCTTAAACAAGGGGACACGTCTGGCACTGCAGGATTAGAGTCCCTGGCGGCGCAGTGTGTTACAGATGGTAGCCTTTGTTACTTTGGTCCAGCTCTCTGCAGGTCATTCACTAGGTCCCCCCCTGTGGTTCTGGGATTTTTGCTCACAGTTCTTTTGATCATTTTGACCCCACGGGATGAGATCTTGCGTGGAGCCCCAGATCGATGGAGATTATCAGTGGTCTTGTATGTCTTCCACTTTCTAATAATTGCTCCCACAGTTGATTTCATCACACCAAGCTGCTTACCTATTGCAGATTCAGTCTTCCCAGACTGGTGCAGGTCTACAATTTTGTTCTGGTGTCCTTGACAGCTCTTTGTCTTGGCATGGTGGCGTTTTGTGTGTGCCTGTTGCGCGAGTGTGGCACGGTGTCTTTTATCCGATCCCGCGTTCCCCAGATGCCATTCCTTTTCCCCCCCCCCCCCCCCCCTTTTTCCTTTTTTTTTTTTTTTTTTATACAGGTAAGAGTGCGCCCCCCCCCCTTCCACCCCCCCCTCGCGAGGACAGAGGAGCCTCAAAGAAGAAGTTACAGGTCTGTGAGAAACAGAAATCTTGCTTGTTTGTACGTGACCAAATACTTATTTTACCGAGGAAATTAACAATTAATTCTTTAAAAATCCTACAAATATGATTTTCTGGATTTTTTTCCCTCATTTTGTCTCTCATAGTTGAGGTATACCCATGATGAAAATTACAGGCCTCTCTCAACTTTTTAAGTGGGAGAACTTGCACAAATTGGTGGCTGACTAAATACTTTTTTCCCCACTGTATGTCATTTAATGAAGTTCCGGCCTCTTATTGCTCTGTCCAACTTTTGGAATTTGTAGCTCTCATGAAATCCAAAATGAGGCAATATTTGGCATGACATTTCAAAATGTCTCACTTTGAGCATTTGATATGTTATCTATATTCTAGTGAAAATGTAAAGACATTTGCCCCCAAAAGGGGAACAGAGTTGCTCGACAGAAACGTGATGAATTTGGTATGTTGTTTGCAGTACACAAGCAACGGTTTTTTAAGACAGTTGACTCCACTGCGATGTGACCCATCTCCTCTTCTTCTCTGTCTCTTCAGACGCAGACATCACACACACACACACACACACACACAACTGCGCAAAAACTCACCCCGCATTTGAACAGTCAATAGCAAATATTTTAACTAATAACAAAAACAGTAGCTGATTCAGAAGTGCCAGCTTGTCATAGCAAAGTCAGAATTACCTCCTCTCCTAGTTCACGAAACGGTCGTCCATAAAATTGCATTGCTGTTCTGTTGTAAGTAATCTTAAAGATTCCTAAATGCCTCTACTTCCGGAAGGCCAAATAAAGTAATTTTGCTTTCGCACTGAAACACACACAGCGTCTCCCTGACATGGCTGCTGCAACACTAACTGCGATTACTGAAACCACACCTTCTTTCTTTTCGTGCACATTTGGGCGGCATTATGCAAATATTTCCACATAGTGAGGTAGATATGTGGGGACGTGTTAGAACGAGCTGTTTTAGGGGCGTGGCCAGAGTCTTAACTTGATAAAGAATATCTCTTTGGTGTGAGACTTTAGTCTTTGAAACTTCAGGGATCTTATCTATGCACAATCAGCTTGTAACACTCCAAAGAGAAAGGAAAACTTGAAATCGCATCATATGACCCCTTTAAAGGGACAGTTTAACCAAAAATTAACTCATGTCATTCCAAACCATTTGCCGTGCTGCATTGCCTGGAAGACAAAAGAAGATATTTAGCAGAATGAACAAGCTGCTTTTCCATACACTGAAAAAAAATAATGGGTGAAATTGAAAAATGGAATAAAAATTGATACTAAATTTGATTACAAAGAAATGGCAAGAAACACATTGAATTAAGCGTGACATTTGGAAAGACTGAAGCCATGCATCTTGGGGGAAAAAAACAGCTTTTTTGCAACAAAAAAAGGCATAATATTACCTAATTTGACAATGCAGAATTAAAAATATCAATAAAAGCATTTTTTTCATAATATATAAATGTATCAGCTTATGCACTTATCAAAACAACAAAAGCAGTCACACGTCAAAAGTATTTAAAAAATATGTTCAAACATCCCATTTTGTGTCAAAGAACTTGAAGTAAGTTCCAACAAGATGACATTTACATACACTGCTTGTACACACTCAGGAAGAGATCTTCCTCTTCACAGATTTACTTTCAGCTGTCATGATTGCATTCCACCTTCCAAATGCTATGAAATTCATATAATATTTTCTGAGAAAGTGTGAAGTGCTAGAGCAAAACAGGACCCAAAAAATAAGATAACAAAACAAGTATTGGATTTTATTTAGCAAATATGATGCAGGGCCGTGTATAATTCCAACTTCAAAAAAATAATTTTTTTTTACTGTGAAAGTGGATGGTAAGCAGACAGCGGTGGTCATTTTTAAACCCCAAACAGTTAGGCTATAGAGTGTTGTGTAGAGTGATTTAATACTGTGGTCCAATTAAACGTCATTATTAAATAAAAGAACGATAGCTTGTGTTTAACGGTATGCTGTTACCCCACCCCCTTCTCAAGCAGATAAAATACAAGTGGCTAAGCTATTACTTGAATGGGTTTGCAAGTAATCTTGATCTAGTGGGCTAGCTTGAAGAAGTGTATCCTCCCACTAGATTTATCTGTGCCCAGAGCCTCAGTCTCCTTTTCAGCCCCACTGTCGTTTATCTCCTCTCTTGTATTCCCTCCAGCGTGAATGGGGACATGGTGGTAAAGCTATATGTGATTCGCCATAACATACCTCTGGAGAGCCTGCAAAGGTTGTTTGACTAAAACACAAAGAGAGGAAGAATCAAAGCATACAGATAAAATGAATGCACAAGCTAGCTGTGGCCACTGAGGTACATGGTTGACAGGTGAATCATTTACACTTTAGTCAATGACAGTGCAGTATTTCTCTACAGATTACGAATTCACATAAGTCTATGGGTTAGTGATGAAATTGCTTTACTTCTTCTTACATATTAATTTCCCATAACTGTGAGCGAACTTTCATCTTATGAAAAATCAGTGTAGACGGCTTTGACAGTTTAACTGGTGCTTAGTCCCTGTTCAGTCTGACACCAAGCGTTCACTTATAGTTAAAAATCAGCCTACAGTCAGAGAAGCTGCTGTGATTTTATTTTATTTTCTTAACTAGACACATTCTGATTTTATTTTGCAGTATCATTTTGGTGTAGATTTATAAGGACATTTTAAAGGCCCGAATTAATTAGTTTTATGTTCAGCGTCAATTATTACATTGTTTTGTGAAGCATTATTGGCTTTGTTGCTGCTGAGACCCCTGCAGATTGTGCCATTGTATAATGTGATTACAAAATATATATTTTTACTATGTTCATTTTAAATATAAAAAATAAAAAAAATGCTCAGGCTCAGATGGAATAAGATATGGGTATGTCGAAATGACTTTATGAGATGTCTGTTGTTGAATAGAAAAAAGTATTAATTCATTACCACTACTACTAATTAGGCAAATTCTGTCATATTGCGTTTATTACATGCAGCATAATAATTAAAGTTGACACTATCGTCAGATGTGTATTATTTTTTTTTTATATCCCACCCTTACTGTGGAGTCATTAAATAACGGCTTTCATAAAGCTCTTCTTTCAGACGGTGAAGGGGAAACCATACAGGAAACCATAGTACAGCTTGTCTTCCTGTAACATGGGAGTTCTCAATGCTTGACTGGCTGTGTTTGGTGTTCACAGGCTGTCGCCTGTAGCAGCTTTGAGGTAACAAGCCCACAGACAGGCTGTTTTTTTTTTTTTTTTTTTTCCCCCAACGTTCTGTCTAAATTAGCGATGAGCGATAATTGCTCAGTCAGCAGCATACAAAGCATCACTCCACAAGTGCGAACAGAAGCTAAAGCAGTGGTTCTCAAAAGCGTTACATACAATACGGAATCATCCTGTATTTAAGGCATCAAAGAACCGTTCTGTATGGAAGCCATATGGAACGCAGTTTGTCCCGTATTTGCAGGCGTACATCGTATGACCACCTAGACCATTCGGATATCAAACTCTAAAATGAGAATGAAACATTTTTATTGGACAAGTCACTTGATTCGCGAACATACCCGTTCGGGGAAGGCTTTAAAACCTAATAATAAAACGTGATAGTTTTGATTTTTAGCAAATCAGTTTGAGGCGAATGCAAACAACATGAATATTGTTCATGAGTCCAACAGCCAGCCATGTAAGAAAACATGCAATATACTTGAGGGAAGACGTGATCAAAAAGGCAAGCAGTCTTTAGTTAATGCTGTTAAATAGAGAAAAACATTTTACATTTAATAACTTCTAGCATATTTTTTCTTTTTTTTTTTCTTTTTTTTTTTTTTTTTTTATTAACCTTTGGAACCTCATTATTAAAACACAAAAATGACCAATAAAGTCTTAAAAGCTGCCAATGCTGATTCTCTAAGTTAATTGAAAAATATGCATTTTCATTCATTCATACAGTACATAGTTGCAACAACATTTTAGTTCAAAATTTTAATTGCCATTGTTTAAAGCAGCGCTATGTAACTTTTGGCGCTCTAGCGGTTAATAAACAGAACTGCTCACATCCCGCGGAAGAACATTCCAACCGGAGCTACTCTAAGTTTGTGTCTATGGCGATTCAAGCAGGTATGTGTTACTCCGCAGCGGTGACGACCCGACCAGGCTGCAATAGTCCAAATATAAGTACTTATTATAAGTGTACAGTAGTGATTCGGAATAAGACAAAAACGTGGTTTGGAAGATGAATTCATGATGTACTCGCTCGCTAATTTTTAACACAGAAAAAGTTACTTAGTGCTGCTTTAAAAAATGCTTTATTGACTGACGTTTCATAGACATAACAGTTGTTATGCTTTCACATTTTATGTCATATGTATGTATCCATGTATCTTCCTGACAAAAAAAAGTGTATTGTTTTGAAGAGAGGTTGATGATATTTGAAATGTTTTGATATAGCTATATATAAGTTACTACACCACTGGTGCAGTCACAATTCTAGAGTGGTACAATTTGCTCAGGCCAATGGTTTCTGTGAATCATGTTGGTGGTTTTGCGCAGGGAGTTTCTGTTGCGCGTATGACATGAAATTATTTTTGATTTTATTTTTAGAATTAAAATGTACATAAATGAGTTAAGCAAAACAAATGCATTTATGTCTAAGAACCTTTTATACATATTTAACTGCAGACACTGAAATTACATTCACTATGTGGTACAGTACTAATATTTTGAATGTACCTTATTCTGTTCCTTATTTTCCTATAAAGAACCACGATTGTCACTTATTTTCCTTTTTTGAAGTTGGCAACCCTAGTGGAGACCTTACACAGTAATAGTACAAAATGGGATCAGTAAGGTTTTTGAAAGAACTGAATACTTTTGCTCAGCAAGTACATGTTAAATTGAGTAAACGAGGCAGTAAAGACATTTATAATGTTACAAAATATTTATATTTCAATTGAATGCTGTTCCTTTAAACTTTATATTCATCAAAGAGTCCTGAAAAAAAATGTCCTCAAAAATATTAGGTAGCACAACTGTATTCAACATTGACAATGATAAGAAAAAATGTATGTATGTCTGAACAGCAGAATGCTGCTTAAAAATATGTCAGAATGCAGCTACTCCAAGCAGCAGATATGGGGTGAGGCAGTGATATCACAACTGATATGCATCTTCAAATGTGATGTCGGTATAGGTTGATAGACAAATTATACAGCATTTGATGTCATGGATTGTACTTCGAGCCTTCAAAGAAAAGGACCTACCTTAGCATTTTGTGTGGCACATTTGGGTGCAGCTTGTTTGGCGAATGTCAAAGCAAGCTTTACAAAAAGGCTGTTATTGAAAGATGGGGCAATTATATTAGACCTGACAGCAAATACACAAGCAATGTTGCTCCTTTCACATTCAAAAAGTCTAACCAATCATAGCGGACATCCAATATATTGTTTTAAAGGCGGAGTATCAAAAACAGCCAGTTTAATCCTATAAGGAAGAGAAAGGATGGAAAATATAATGTTATACTAAATTACAGCTGGTTTTGCAGCAAGAAAATTGACTAACATGAAAATAGACTACAGGTAGCCTA
Source organism: Sinocyclocheilus anophthalmus (assembly GCA_018155175.1). NCBI lineage: Eukaryota > Metazoa > Chordata > Actinopteri > Cypriniformes > Cyprinidae > Sinocyclocheilus > Sinocyclocheilus anophthalmus. The sequence continues at coordinate 210,187 of JADLZN010008264.1, read as the reverse complement.
CAGTACAGGAAAAAAAGGTACAGTACATTAAGTGTAAATAGAGGCGCATATAGGTCCCTCAAGTGTAAATGGCAACAAATAGCATCTTGTTTGCATTAAGAGCAAATGGAAGTAATGTGCTGTTTGTACGAAGGGTAAATTACCTGAGTAGTGGCAGTTAGAAAAAATAGCCTTTACCAAGGTTGGTGTAAATAGACACTGCCAAAGATAAATGATATCAGGTAGGATATGGCTTTTTAAAGCACAAACAGAAAATACATATGATGTTATGCAGAAATCAGAGCAAATTGCTATGTGCTATCGCGCAAAGAGGTGATTGGAGGTCACTTTTATCCAACAGATAGCCTAATGCTGTATTTAAATGAGCCTTCCTGGATATTTGCTCTTGAAGATGAAGATTTGATTTCCTGTAAGAGTATTTGCAGAGATCAAATCTAATGAAAGACTGGACAGGGAAGTCACAACAGAGACTGATGGTGCCGAAAGACTCATAAAGCACTCTGTTACTGGCATTGAAATGGGGATTTGAAGGGATTTTGTTGTTATTCTGGGCATACAATATATTCATACCTGTGTGAAACGGTGTGTGTATGGCCCAATATGTGTGTGTGTTGGTGCAAAAGCCAGTTTGTGTGTGCTGGTGCGACTCTGTGGGAGCCTTCCTGCACTGAGTCACTTTATAGCTGACTCAGTGGTATATAGAGGAGGTGGAAAAGAGCCAGATACAGCACCACCCTTTGGTTCTTTGTGCACACACACAAACACTTCATCAGCCGAGGCAAAAAGCTTATTTAACTCGCAGTGGACACAGGAAGGGTGATGAAGGATGGAGAAAGAGATGGAGTAAATGAGCCTTGTTGATATCTCCAGGGTTTATTTTAAGAATATTCCAGATAATTCCAGAGCAAATGAGCTGGTCTTATGGTGTGTGAGGTTAATTGTGTTGCAGATTCCTGGATTTATGGTAATTTGGTTCAGTCTTGCTGTAAATTGCCTGTTAAAGTCATTAATATTCCTGATGAGAAGTAGACTCAGCTCTGCTCTGTAATAATGAAATTGTATTTACCGGTAGCTGTGGAGATAGGACTTCACACTTTATTAATGGGCACCTCTTCAGTTTATATTTTAACCAAGTTCCCAAAATACACTCAGATCTGGGTGACAGTTGGAGTTGTTTGCGCAAATGGGAAGAGGAGTGAGAGTGTGCGTGCCTGGGTTCTGTGCCAGCACACTTACAGTAATGGGTCTCGCTGACTGATTTGGTAATTATGTCCTGATATGTGTGGCTGCTTTATTTATGGTCACCATTATCAAGAACCTTGGTTCTCATTTATGTGCAAGATGGCTCTGACCTCAATCTCGTAGGTGTGGGTGCACATACTGACAGCAACCAATCACTCTCAGATTGACTGTGGTGAGTTCCTACTACGTTTGACCCCTTTAGTATGACTTTAGACTGGCTTTTGGCTTTGTACAGGTAGGTCATTTGAAATTAGCAAGTCTTGTGTCCAGTAAGCATGGGAGCTGATAGATTATACGGTAAGTCATCTACTCCGTATTACTATGTGATGGTGGGCTCACATATCTAAAGGGTCAATGACATATAAAAACATCCATGACAAAGAGAAGATGCTTTAATGTTGGATTCATATGGTTTTGGTAACATTTTCCAGAAAGGTTTCAATTTAATGACTCCAAAAAAGTCATATGATGCAACAAAATAAGAAATATTAGCACAATTTGCTTAAATGTGAATTTTTTATTTATAATTTTTTTTCAATCTGAAAAGTATCTATCTATCTATCTATATTCTATATCTTCATCTATTTTTATATTTATGTAATGTCATAAATTATTATTTCATAAGTATAATAATACTAAGGTTTTGGAAAGCCACATCCGCATGGCATTTTACAACCTTGCCTTGTTATGAAAAGTTCAAATGATCTGATATTTTAAAGGTCCCATATTGTCAAAACTGAAATTTCCTGGCTTTTTTCATGATAACTGAGGTCTAGGTGCTATGTAACTACCATATAAGTTTCAAAACAGTCAGTCCACAGTAAAATTCACACAGCCTGCTTAAAATAGCTATGACTTTTCACGAACCGTTGTGACTTCCGTAAAAAGTTGACGTCAGAACTATACAGTCACCGCCTTCAGTCACCACCCCGAGCACTGCCCACAGTCCCACTCTACTTTTGCCAAATCCCCAAACAACATCGCGTCCATGCTATTGCTGAGCAACGACAACATGGAAACATGTCGAAAACGTTAACTTTAACGACGAAACCAGATCGGCCGACCTGTAACGTTACACTCTCACTCAAAGGATGGACGATCTGACAGGATTGTTACTATGAGGTGGATCACATCTAATGTGTATAGTAAAGACAAACTCACCGTGTCTATCTAGTCATGATGAAGATGTATATATATTTCAATTTCAGCAGGCAACTATTTTTACAGCTACATTATTGTTCCAGCCACAATTAATCACAACAATGTATATACAATTACAAATTATTATATATAAATTGTCAGTTTGTTGTTTTATACACATGCACAGACATTATTTCATACATGACATAGTCGTGAGATGCAAGAAACATAGACATATGGCAAGAAATCTGTAGACGCGCCCATAACAACAAAAGACAATACTTTATTAAACCTTTTCTGATAAGAAGTGTGCGCTGCAAACGCGAGCATTTTTGACAATCGTTTCTGTCCCGTTTAACCACAGCTGTCGTCGGTTTTTTGTCTGGCAGTGGCAGCAGATATGCGATCAAATTTCTAATTTGAGGCTGTATTACGTCGATTCTGGCACCCAACATCACAACAAGATGATATTTTAAGCTCCATATGTAGCCGAATCTGCGCTGGTTTGAATGGGCCGCCTTCAGTTTCCCCTTTGTTTTGCTGCCTCCAGCTAGTGCTGTGACGTCGGCTGACCCTAGTTTCCTGTGGTTGGCCTGGCCGTGCGTCACTCAGAAAACAATAGGCCAATCAGAAGAGAGGCTCATGAATATTAATTAGACAGGCCAAAATCAACCTGTTCTCAGCAGAGCTCATGAGTGAGGAGCTGTAAAAATATATTGAGATGGTTTTTGGTACTTATACCGCAAATATATATTCTTAAGGACATCAAAACCTAAAATAAAACTCCAGAAAGGTGTAAAATATGGGACCTTAAAGAGACGTATTTATCTTGACACACAGTCGTGAGGGTCTGCAGGTGTCTTCTCTGTGATGTAATTTCATTTTTTTCTTGCATGTTGGTTGGAGCACATTACTGTTGATTTGACAGTCTTCAGGTTTTCAGATATTTTTTGTGGTGATAATCTTTTAAAAATAGTAATAAAAGATTATTGTCACATGTATGTTCCCATTTAGTTCCTGTTTGCCCTTATTTGGTTTAGTTCCTGTCCTCATTGTGTTAATTTGTATCCAGCTTTGTTTGATTAATTATCTTGTTTTCCCCTTGCATATAAACCCTGTGTTTCCCTGAGTGTGAGTCCGCTGTTATATGTCATCCTTGAGTTCCAGTGATTGTACCCCTTTGCTTGTTTGATTAAAATCCTAGTTGAAGTATTCTCCTGCGTCTCCTCGTTCCTCCCTGAGAGAGATCGTGACAAAGCAGCGGACCTAAAACCGAAAGTAAGCGGCGCCTTTTTCCCCCCGTGTTCGTTTTCCGGTTTTTGAAAGTTTTTTGTTTTCCCTGTTTGTTTCTCCCCGTGGCCATCCGGCCTCGATCCAGAACCAACCCGCAGTCATGCCCGCCGGCCGATGCACTCTCAAGAAAAGAGTTTTTCACTCCCAGAAAAACGGGCGCCAGCTCATGTCTCTGAACTCCTGGATAAGGCACTTCCTCCAAAGTTCTCGGCCCCTATGCTCTCTTCTAAGTCCGCTCCAGTGTCTGCTCCAGCCCCAGAGCCTGATCCAGTGTCGGCTCCAGCCCCAAAGCTCGCTCCAGTTTCGGCTCCAGCCCCAGAGCTCGCTCACGTGTGGGCTCCTGTTCCTGAGTTTAGCCAACGGATGGCTCCTGTTCCCGAGTTTAGCCCATGGAGGGCTCCAGTCCCCGAGTTTAGCCCAGAGAGGGCTCCAGACCCCGAGTTTAGCCTAGAGTGGGCTCCAGTCCCCGAGTTTAACCCGGAGAGGGATCCAGTCCCCGAGTTTAGTCCGGAGAGGGTTCCAGTCCCTGAGTTTAGCCCAAGGAGGGCCCCAGTTCCATTGTCCAGCCCAAGGAGGGCTCCAGTCCCCAAGTCAAGCCCAGGGAGGGCCACAGTTCCCGAGTTAGGCCTACGGAGGGCCCCAAAAACTATATTTACTATAAGGTTAAGGTTACTAAAACTATAAGGATTTTTTTGGGGGGGTAGTAGGGGCCCGTCTGTAGGTGCCAGGCCAAGTGCCGAGGCCAGGCTCCCCAAGCTCCCTGCTCCCCATTGCTCCCGAGCTCACGGTTTGCCATGGCACCGAAGTCCCTATTCAGCCATGCCTCCCGAAATGCATGCTCTGCCATGGCCTACGAAATGCATGCCGCAGTGACCCCCTGAGCTACCAGCTCCGCCATGGCAACCTGAACTGCCTGCTCCGCCATGGCTCCCGGAGCTCCCTGATCTGCCCTGGAGGCCCTCCTTGTCTCCACCTTGTTCCTGCCCTGCACCAGCCTATAGGGTACCCACCCCTCCTCCCCGGTGTAAGTGTTACGGCGCGGGAATGGCCTTAGGGGATGGGGGGAGTACGGTCACATGTATGTTCCTGTTTCGTTCCTGTTTGCCCTTATTTGGTTTAGTTCCTGTCCTCATTGTGTTAATTTGTATCCAGCTGTGTTTGATTAATTATCTCGTTTTCCCCTTGCATATAAACCCTGTGTTCCTAACAGAGAGAGATTGTGACAATTATGACAAAGTTTAGTTTTTTTAAACAAGTTTTTAATAAATAATAGCAACATTATATCACATTGACATCTTTATGCGACAAAAATATCAAATGTTATTTCAGAAATTCAAAATGTGCTTATCATACAAGAGGTTTGATTCTTCATTGTATTTATGAATTTCATTTCTATTGTATTATTGAATAAATAAATAGATTGGCCAAAAAATTACCTCATTGACTCCTATACTTGCTCATCTTTCCAACTGGACTTTTATATTACACTATATTGCCTTGCTTGCTTTGGTATTAATGCATCTCTTTTAACAGAAAAGAAAACATTGGTCTGCTCCCAGCTTACCTGCTTTGTTTCCCCATGTTCTTGCAGAGAGAGAAGAGTACGTGGCCACCTTCAAGGGTTCAGAGTACTTCTGTTACGACCTGTCCCCGAACCCCATTCAGAGCAGTAGCGATGAGATTACGCTGTCCTTCAAGACCCTGCAGCGCAATGGACTGATGCTCCACACCGGAAAATCTGCAGACTACGTCAACTTGGCGCTGAAGAATGGTGCCGTCTCGCTGGTCATCAACCTGGGCTCTGGGGCCTTCGAGGCCCTGGTGGAGCCCGTCAATGGAAAATTTAATGACAATGCCTGGCATGATGTGAAGGTTACCAGGAACCTTCGTCAGGTAACCGCGCAGAAAAGGCAGAGGTCGAGATTGGATACATTCAGATTCAGATTAGTAGCATCAAACTAACCCTCAGACCGTATTTAACTGTATTTAACCACTTAAATCAAAACCAGGGTCAGAAATGAACTTTTCCATTAAGGGGCAATATTTGCCCTCTGGAATTGATTCTCGGGCATTTTTACCTTTGTAAGGGAAATATTTATATTTACCTAATCAAATGTGTCTGTGTTGTACTTACTTAAATTTAACCAGTTGCTTCAATCAGTCTCAAAACTATAGACTGCTACTAATAAAGTATGACTATTTAATGCACCACATATACATGTAAGTACACAAATATTGCATAATGTAAATGGCCTATAAATTAAATCTAATTACAGGGTGAAGCTGCAATATCGTTATTGTTGATTATTGCTCTTGATATTGTAATAATGATTGTTAATGTTGATTAATAGAAAGCTTTTTGTTGGGGATATAATCACTGAAGCTATCTACACTGCTAATTCAATATCTTACTTAAATCTTTTAAGCTCTTGGTTGTTTATGATGAGAGAATTTGCGAATGCAGATTCAGAATTCCATCAATGAGAGCGCACACTGAACAACTCCGGCGTTCTCAGTGGTGACGAATCCAGACGTCTCTGATTGGACATGAAATTCATATACTCAACTGAAATGTGTGTCAGTGGTTGTAACACTCAACACTGCAAGCAATGCATAAAAAAGAAATATAATGCAACTTGAGCAAATCTACTGTAAATGTAATGCAGAAATCACCTCTTTTTATTCAATTTATATTTCACTTTAAGCATGACAGACATAATAGATCTAGCTTAGTTGTGCAGGGGGCAATTTTTGCCCTTTATCTTGAATTTGAGGGGCATTTTTGTTCATTTTGGTGGCATTTTTGCCCCAAGCCCCTGTTAATTTCCGACCCTGATCAAGACATATACCCATTTAAAATAGTTCAGGTTTCCAAATGATGTATTTGAAAGTTGCTTAAAGACGAGACTTAAAGAGAAAGTTCTAGGAATTTGGTGCACTTTTATCATTTTAAATTAGCACTAGAGCTAATTTATGTAGCACAGAGCAGAGCTGATGTAAAAAGACGCTTCCAGTATTAAAGTATTCATGTAGCAGCCATGAATTCATATTTCAGACATCAGTGAACATACCTTTAACCCTGTTCCTCTTAACTAATATTTAAATTCAACCTCAGACGCTACGGCATCCATATTTTACTGTCACTATTTGATAGTGCCACCTCTCACTACATTACATGAGTACGTCACCTGTCAGCGCAGAACACGTTTGAAGTGTCAAGACTCGAAAAAGATCCTAGATGTGCACAAAGTTGGATAGGACAGGCAGTAAACATAAAAACCTCTGTGGTGCGTTCTGTCACCAGTAAAGTTAGCGGAGAGCCAGGAATAGGAAGAGACAGTGTTTAGAACAGAGTAGACTAGATCCGTCCCAGAGGAACTCCACGGTGCAGATCTCGTCTGCTTCTCCTTTCCTTCTCTTCTTTTGCCCTTTTTAAATGTTTACTAACCTGCTTTTGGGGAAAGAAACTAACCTTTCATCCATGGAATGTGTCATTTACTAACCTGTTACCTTTTACTAACGTGCAACGCTGATGTACTAACCTTGGCAAGAGACCAACTTTTTTGATTGAGGAACGGTGTTCTGTTCACAATTTTTTAATTTCCTTTCTCCCCCCTTTTCCACAAAGCACTCAGGCATTGGACACGCTATGGTAAACAAACTACATTGTTCGGTAGATATCATTCTAATTGTTTCTTAGTTTGGGTTTGCCGTGTGTCTATTTTCCTTTTTTTGAATCGTAGACATCAATTCTAAACAAAAAAAGGGGGAAAATGCGGTTGGTAATCTTTACGCTTACTTCCCCTACCCTGCCCAAATTCCCCTTTTCTTTTTCTTCTCATTACTTGGATTTCCTCAGCTCTTTATGTCCCGTCCATCTTTTTTTTCTTAGTTTATCTTGCATCTTTTCCTTTTTTGGGTTCTTTTGCATAAGGTTTTGCTCACCGATCGGTCTCGGCTGGCTGGCTCTGAGTTTTTCCATTGGTCCAGCTAGCTTTGAGGCCCGTTGTTCAGCATGGTGTGCATCCTGGCCACCCCGTGTACTAACACCTCTGCTCCATCAGTACATTTGAGGCTGGCTTGGGTGGCCGGTCATCTCGTCTGTTGTAGTTTTTACTTTCTTTCTTCATGTGAACACGCTTATGCATGCCGACACTTCTGCTGTGATTGGTCTCATGAGCTGCGTCGTGTTTGTGTCCTTCTCCCTCCTCTTCTCTCTTTACTCATTCCTGTGCAATCTAATCTGTGAGAAGAATTGTTCTCTCTAACCAACCATTGCTTGCATGTGGAGAGGGAGGGATAATGAAGCATGCATCCATTCAACCAGATCTGTGAGAGATGTGCCTCTAATTGCCTGTGCTTTCATTTCTAACCTCTTAGCACGTCTTTGTTTTACCTCATATAATAACATTGAAAACTGCTAAACTACTCACATGCACTGGATTCAAGCAATACTAACTCTCAGAAACACACCTACTACTAACACCATTTTTGTGTCTGCTGATTTACTTTTTGTGCTCTATTAATGGCATCACTAACATTGAGACTGGGCTAATGTGCCGCAGACTTCCTCAGCTCAGACTTACTAGAAGTTAATACCAAAAATGGAAATCTAGAAAGACCAAAAAAAAAAAGTGAACAATAAATAAATAAGAATTCCTGAAACAGACATGAAAATGGGTTCACATTAAACCAATTAAAAGAGAAAAGCAATAAATAAATACATAAATGAAATATTAATGGCAAAAACAAAACAAAGCCAAGCATCCAAATCCTTACGAGGGGGGACCAAAGCCCTGTAACAGTATTCAAGTTATATGTGAGTATAGCGTGTCCTTTCCCTGTGCTTTGTTGTGTAGGTTACAATATCTGTGGATGGAATTCTGACCACCACTGGATATACACAAGAGGACTACACCATGCTAGGCTCGGATGACTTTTTCTATGTCGGGGGTAGTCCCAGCACTGCCGATCTGCCCGGATCCCCCGTTAGCAACAACTTTATGGGCTGTCTGAAAGAGGTAAGTGCTCTGAAAATGTCTTCTTGGAAAAAGTAATTCCATCCAGGAATCTTCCAGTAATTTAATCACCTTCTATTGCTACTGTATTACATGTATTCATTTACTTTTTGAATGGTAGAAAGATACGACCTTGCAGCTAATTAACTATATTGATTTGCAATATTCTGATTTAACTCGTTTCTTTTTATTGAAAAAATCCTCTAAAAACTAACGAAAAAGAGAGATGCGACCGTGCAGCTTATGTGTCTGTCTGTATGTGTGTCTGAATTAAAAAAAGTAAACGAGTAAGTTTGTGTGTGTGTGTAATATATATATATATACTGTATATATATGTATATATTTAGGGGTGTAACGGTTCCACAAAATTCTGGTTGTTCGATATGACACAGGGGTGTCCCAAACACCCCCAGTGGGTTTGATACGGTATGTTTTCGATACAGCAAAAACAAAGAAATGCCAGACAAATTTAAATTTTTCATTTACATTTTTTTAGTTTATTAAAACTAGTATCATATGATCTTAAAAATATTTTAGACTTTGAAAGACCTTTTGACTTTTGCCGTTTATCTAAGATGATTTTGGAAGTTTTTTTAAACATTTGTTTCTTATTTATTTGGTTCAACAGTGTTTGCTGATTTTCAGTTCTGTAGTTTTTAACTTTGTTCAAGTTATTTGTTATTTTATATTAGGCATACAGCATGGTGTATTTTTATTCGTTTTGTTAATAAATTAAACACTATGTTAATTAATTAAGTTCCCTTTCAGTCAGTCATGTTCTATGTTATGTCAGTCGTGACTGACAAATTGGGATCTCCCCGGAGAGCCTAATCACCTTTGAGTGTTAACTAAACAAGCCAATGATAGTTGGCATGCGTGTTTCGCCACGCGCACCCCGGCCCGCAGCGCGGGTATAAAAGGAGAGAGCGTGCAAACACACATCAGTTTCGTCGGGCAGAGCCTTATCAGGAGAATCTACACGAGTGTTTGGAAGAAAAGATGGAGTTGGTGTTACGGCGTATCAGCGGGGGTTGCCATCCAGGTTGCTGAAACCTCGGCGAGCTGCAGCTGCCATTTTGCGGTCTCGCCGCGACCTCCCCTGGGCGCTTCAGCCCTCTCTCTTAAAGAGTATTTTCCAAAAATTCTAAAAGAGCTATTTTTAAAAGAGCTTCACGAGCGACGGGCGTTTTTTTAAAGATGGCTTCCCGCTCGTGAGTTTCTGGATGTGGTCGTTTCCTGCATCCATCTGATGGTCATGATCGCTGCATCTCATGCCTGGGCTTACAGCACGCTGAAGCAGTGCTCATGGATGAGTCATGTTCTCAGTGCGGGAACATGACCATCGCGACGTTGCGGTCTAGTCCCCGGCATCCGTCCCCGAGATTGGTTTGCAGCGGGCGACCTGAAGGACGCGTACTTCATGTATCGACCCTTCCGCACCACAGACCATTACTGTACTGCATCCGAAGGACGAGCATATCAGTAAGAGGTCCTGCCCTCCGGGCTGTCCCTGTCGCCCAGTGTCTTCACGTAAGTTGCGGAGGCAACAGCCCTTGTTCCCCTGAGAGAACAGAGCAATTCTCAACTACCTCGACGAAGCAGTATCAGGATCAGTTGTGCGAACACAGGGAATTGGTGCTCTCACACCTCAGCCTGTTGGCCCTTCGGGTCAACTGGGAAAAGAGCAAAACTCTCCCCGACGCAGAGGATCTCATTTCTCGGTATGGAGTTGGACTCAGTAAGAGCCAGGATGGCGGAGAAGAGCTGTCCCAAGCTGCGCTCCCAGGAGAATGGCGACTGGTTTGGGGACGTTTCGGAGCCGCTTAGGTGGACCTGTTTGCCTCTCCAGAATCCTCTCACTGCCAGTTGTTCTTCGCCCTGACCGAGGGAACACTCGGCACGGACGCACTAGCACACAGCTGGCCGCGGGGCCTTCGCAAGTATGCATTTCCCCCAGTGAGCCTTCTGGCACAGTTGCTGTGCAAGGTAAGGGAGGACGAGGAGCAGGTCCTGCTGGTGGCACACTATTGGCCTTCCCGGACCTGGTTCCCAAAACTAATGCTCCGCGACAGTCCCTCCTTGCCGTTCTCTGAGGAAGGATTAATGGAACTCAGAGACAGGGCACACTTTGGCACCCACGTTCCAGACTCTGGAAAATTCATGTCCGGTCCGGACAGGACGCGCGGTTTGAGTGATACCCCAAGAAGGAGTTGACACCAGCGCTTCAGCGAGAGCTAAGCTTGAAGTGGGACCTGTTCGTTGAGTGGTGTTCTTATCGCAGAAGACCCCCGAAGATGCCCGATCGGGGTTGTGCTGTCCTTTTTGCAGCAAGGAAAGCTGGAGCGAAGGCTGTCTCCCTCCAACCTCAAAGTTTATGTCGCTGCAATCGATGCTAACCACGTTGAAGGGAAGGCACTGGGGAAGCAGGACCTGGTTGTCAGGTTCCTTAAGTGGGCGAGAAGGCTAAATCCTCCACGGCCCCCCTCTATTCCCTCGTGGGACCTGACTCTAGTGCTCACGGCACTACAGCAGGGCCAATTTGAGCCTTTTTGCAGGCGGTTGAGCTGAAGTTCCTTCAATGAAGACTTTGCTCCTGATAGCATTGGCCTCCATCAAGAGGGTAGGGGACCTGCATGCATTTTCGGTCAACGATTCGTGCCTAGAGTTCAAGCCGGCTGACTCCCAGGTAATACTGAGGCCCAGGCCCGGCTATGTGCCCAAGGTTCCCAGTACTCCCTTCAGGGATCAGGTGGTGAACCTCAAGCGCTGCCTCGGAGGCGGCAGACCCAGCCCTAGTTTTGCTCTCCTGTCCGAGCCTTAAGGTGCTACGTAGACCGGATGCAATCCTCGAGAACGGTAGAAGGCTGGGTTACATATGTAAGACCTAAGTGGATCTCATATGTGTAAAGTCCACGTTATAGCCTTGAGCCCGTGTTTCCCCGGAAGACTTCTGCCATTCCAAGAGGGTTAAATCACCTCCATTCTTCCATATGCACATAAGGGATGTCCATATGTGTATTGCTACCAAAACCTCCTTCGGGAAGGTTCGAGCTACCGTAACGCCCCTGTTCCAAGTAGAAAGGGTACGTTTTCCCAGTGTTATCCAGTCTTCCTCATTGGGTAGTGCCATAGCAGAAGTAGCTGGTCCTCTTGTGCAAGCCCTAGCCTACGCCAAAAAGTAGGGGCGCAGATGGCTTCCACAGGACACTAGAAGGGGCAGTAGCTGTGGCCTTTTGATAGGATCCCAATTTCGTCGGTCATTTCCGACGTGACGTCCGGAGTGACGACTGAACGGGAAGTCTCGGGCGTATGGTAACCATAGTCACGCACCCGTCGACAAAGCCTGTACCATCGCTGAGTGGCCGGGTTACTGGCTCGGCTCCTCAGCGAAAACCTGATTATGCGCTGCACCGGCTGCCTACTTATTTTCACGCTGTGATCAGCAGCAGCTGGATTAAATAATCGCATGCCAATGTGCATTGGCTCGTTAGTTTACACTCGAAGTAGATTGGTCCCTCTAAGCGAGATCCCAATTTCGTCGGTCATCCGACGTGACGTCTCCGTTCCCTCCTTCAGGGAACGAGGGTTACCATACGTAACCGAGACGTTACACGAGTAACCCGAGACGTTTGTCGTACTGTTTTGTTGTTGTCAATTCAATCAATTGATGCCGAAATGCCGTTAGTTTGAAAGTGAAAGTAAAATGCGCACAAGCATTTACAATCTATTTAAAAGCGAGGAAAAGAGGGAAAACTCTAACGAACTACCTCACCGTCACAACCTGGAGTACATTATATTTCACACACTTTAAGCTCTTTTTTCCCCAAATGTAATAGGATTACTACAAAGAATTGTTTGGTTTGTAATGCATACCGAACCGAAAGCCTCGTACCAAACGGTTCAATACGAATACGTGTATCGTTACACCCCTATTTATATATATATATATATATCAGTGGCGAGTGGTGACTTTTTTAACCGGGTATGCTGAGTGCTGAGTGAGACCCCCTCCCCCCCTGGCTTTTAGGGCACTCAAAAGGGATCACAGATGACAAAAAAGCTAAGAAACACCGTGGCAGGTGTCGATTTAAAAATATGCACATTTCCTAACTTATTTGTAAATTAAATTCATCTCCAATCCTTCTTCTATCGTTTCAAGTTTATCCATTATTCCAATGCAAGAAAACTATAGCAGGTTTTCCAAGTAAAAACTGCCAAATAACGTTTACACGTAGTTACATTAAGATACGTAATCAGAGGGTGGGGAGATTCCCCCAGTCTATATGTCTCTGCATCTGCTAAATAATTTATTTATTCCCAGTGAATAGGAGTTAAAACTCCCACCCATGTGACACTCCAATAACAGACCATGCAAAATACCAAAAAATATTAAAAATATTGCAAAGTAATGTTGCAACCTTGCAAACAATAATAAAATCAGAGAAGGACTTTAACTGTAAGCAATACGAGCATACGCAAAACAAAGGGAACGATATGATGTTTGTTATTATTAATTTTATATACATTTTTTTTTTTTTTACCGCTTAGGCAATAATGTATATCTTGAACATACGTTGTCTATGACCAAAAATTTAAGTTAAGTGTATTTTTAAAATTTGCTTTGCTTGAGAAAACATAAATATACCGTTACAGTGTTTTTTTCCTTTCTTTTGATTTAGTCGAGTTGGTTCTGCATCAAACACAATGGGCAACAGAGCGGCGATGAGAAAAGCGGCGGAGAAATCGCTCGCCGGGAAGATGGTAGATTAAAGAAAATTACTGCCATTTGGAAATAAATCATTGTGGTACTTATTCTAACTCTTTAAAGCGTTACTCCTCCAACCCCCCCATGTTACATTTCAAATGACAAGGGATCAACTTATATTCATGTTTATATGAATTATCCCGTGAACTTATTCTCTCAAATGGCCTGGGTATGCGGAGCATTCGCAGCTTAAGTGGACGGAACGCCACTGATATACACACTCATACAGGGGCGGATTTAGTGATTTGGGGGCCCCAGGCAAAATACAGGAATGGGGCCCTATACAATTTCACACATTTACAACCATGAGGTTTCTTTCACTGTTGCTCGCTGCTGCCGGAGGTCCATAGTTGTGTCCATCTTTTTTTTTTAGCATTTTTTTTTTTTTTTTTTTTTTTGTATTTTTTCCATGTACATGTTATAAATAAAGGATTTTTTTAATGTTGTAAATCCCTTGTTCATATTTAAACAGGTTAAATAGTATTAGAGTAGGTTGGACACTAGCTGGTGCGTTGGGGTAATTTTCACTATGCAATTGTCTACACAATGCAAGGCTGTCTAATTCTAAACTTTAAAATATACATTTATTTTTATTTATTTTAATTGCACATTTAAATTAAACTGAAGGAAATTATAAAATTACATGCTTAGGGATTATTTCAACCAAACATTAAGTGTGCATGTGTGGAAAGTTACTGTGCATGGTCCTTCTTGGGTCTTACACAAAAAAACGAGTGAGCGCCATTTAAAAAAATTAAAATAGGCCCTATATAATATGCACTGTTGCTTAGTATTAAAATTATAGCTTCAGATGCGTGATATTTGTAGGGCCCTATGAAATCTGTTTTATTTTTCCCAAATTAGCCTAAGTCTTTTTTTCAGTTTAAATTTTTCTGGATTAATTTTTTATTTTTTCGTGTGAATTTCTGGGGATTCAGTTGTGTTTTTTTTTAATTTTTCTGGATGATTATATTCAATTTTAACAAAAAAAAATGTCTAATTAATTAAAACCACGAAACTTGTTTAATTTAACAGCAATTTAAAAAAATTACATTCTTAGGGCCCAAATTCTGTGCTTTCCATTTTCATTTTTCTGTATTCCATTTTAATGGTTTAATCAAAAACATATCAAATTAATTGAATTCATAAAAACAACTTAATTTATTAATTTGTATACAATAATAGGGCCCTATGAAATGTTAATTTTATTTACTTATTTTTTAGAAATTCTGTCTTGCGTATTTTCATTTTTCTGGTAATCAAATTAAGGCAAAAACATGAATCTATCTTTTATTCAAATGAAAATTAAACAAACCCTTTAATTTTTTTACATTCAAAATGCTACACAACAGAAGTGTACTGTGTAACGAGCAATGTCACGGAATTAATCAAATATTGAATGAATAAATCAAATGCAATTCAATACACTTCAATCAAACTGCAATATGGACTAGTGTATGTGAATATTAAATGGCAAAAATACTATTTAGATAATACAGGACGAAATGCTGCGCCGTTCATTCCGTCACATTCCGCGTTACACTGTAAATTCCGTTTTTACGAATAGATTCCGGGATTCCGTCCCCATTTTCTACATCGCCCTACTTTTGCTAAGAAGCACGTTCAACGCGGACGCACAGACGGTTGTCGTGGTACACACTGAAAGCGCATCTCACATATAAAAAGCATTTTAGGTCCACCTCTGCACTCATACAACAAATCTCACCTTACTTAAATGCCACTGCAGCATACAGTACACATGTATGCATGGTTTTATCATTTGTCTTAGTTACTTTTTATATGTTATACTGATGTTAGTACTGTTCTGCTGTCTCAGGAGCGTCTTTCTATAGGATGTGTCCCAGTACACATTATGGTTATGCTGCTCTCTCTGGCCTGTATAAACTCGTAACATGTCACATACACCAACAACTGAGGGAATTATTTATCACTCGCCACAGACTCAGAAGCCGAAACACAACGGCAGAGTTGAAATGCATTCTCTAATTAACATTGCTGATGAGGTTTCCTCACATCTGAAGACTGTTAATTTGAAAATGGGTCACAGATCATCAACAGTGACAGAACTAACAAATAAATAAGAGTGCGACAAATAGGATAAATAAGTAAATTATACATTTAAGTTCATGTGAAAATTAAAAGCCTGCTTAATGAAATACATTCAAATCACTCAGTTTCCAGCAATATTTGATGGGTCTGTATGACAAATCATCGGTCCACTACCTCACATGCTCTTGACATGAGCTATCTTTGATAGTAATACTCCTCAGAGGAAAACTGTAGAGAACATGTCGTCTCATCCATCAGCTTCTATCCTCCATGTTAGACTAGTCTCTGTGGAATGGGATGTCCTCTGATACGCCAGCTGGTGAAGTAAAGAGCTGTTCTGACTGCCAGGAAGTCGGAAATGCTTTTGATGTTATAAACAGAAATTAAATGCCAGCCATTTTTGTTTTATATATAGAAAAATTCATCTTTAGCTAACATCGGTATGCCTGTGAAAAGCAGTTAAATTGAGCTGATTGTGATTGATTTATGAAACAGGAAGACAATGAAGCACTGCTCTTGGTTGAACTTAAGGTGCTATAGCTCTTGGTGATTTATTCATTAACCTGTAGACACACAATTAGTGAGAGATGCTCGCTGGCATTTACCTTGTTAGTCTATTTATCATGTCCAATCTTAGTCTAGGTCAGTGGTTCTCAACTGGCTTTTCCTCGGGAGTAGATTTTTTCATTGGTCACCATGTGACCCAACACAGAATCAAAAGAAAACATAAGAGATAATAAAAATTGCATAGTTTTACATAGTTTTGTTCAGGGTTTCCATGGATATATGGTACCATAGGTATATTTTCCTGTAGATTGAATAGGAAAATGTAAAATAGAAAATGTTAATAAATAAAATAAAAAAATTTAAAAGATTTATTAATGGATTCAATATTTAAAAAAAAAAAGTAGAGTTTTTTACATTTAAGAGTACCTTTGATGTCATTTAAACCCTTAAAATTTAACTAAAAATGAATATTTTATGTGGTGCCTAAATTTACATTTAACATTTAAAATGATTCATTTTAGTTTTAGTTTAGTTTTTCTTTTTTTGATTGGATAAATACAATAATTATAATAGACGGGATTTATGGTGATTGTACGTTGAATGAAGATAATTATATTCTTATCAGTATCAGCCATAATTTCATAGCGATTGTACCTTATTTTGTAAAAACAGTAGTACATCAGATATTATTGCATTTTTAAAAAATTTAGGATAATTTATTTCTTTTTTTTTATATTAAGTGTTGGTTTTCTTGGCTGTCTGTAGCTCTCTTGGAACAGACCTGAAACTAGTTTTTGAGGACCAGTAGTTTAGATGTACATCCTGGTTTTAGACAGCGCCATCTAATGCATCAAATAGACAGTAATACTAGTGCCTTTCTTAATGCAAATGTAACACTTTAAATGCTCACAAATTCTTACAAGAGGCACAAACATGACAAAATGTGTCATTTTGTCAAATTTTGGAAGCATTGGAACAGTACAGACTCACCATTTGTTTCCCTTCTAAGCCTCCAGCCATCATTTCAAAACCAATCCACAAGCAATCAGTCAATGTCAAAACATGAAAGTGCGGACTAGTGTAAGCTGTGGTCTGCTGCCGCATGTAGGCATTTGGTGTCTCTTCTCTGTGCTTATGCGCTATCATTTCTGCAGATTAGCAGCAGGCCTGAGGTCACTGACCTGTGTTAACAAACAAGAATTAATACTAGAAGGATTCTGAATGGATCCTCTTCTTGGTTCATTCACAAGCTTTACTGGCATTTAAAGGACGACTGTGTGTAGGAGGTACAAGGGACCTTTTAACATTTTATTTTGTCATTATTTTGCTTTGCAAAGGTCATGTTTAATATTTTCAAGCATTATGAGCATGTGTGAGGTACATCGAGGACCTTTAGGTGTGTGTTCGTTACCAAACGCGAGTAGTTATTTACGCTGAGGTTGATTTATTCAGGCGTTTAGAGCAGGGTGCACAAGAAGCCCATTCATCATTAGTGCATTTGTTTTAATGCGCCCCTCCTCTCAGGGGCATTTGGTCAGTACTTTCTAGGCTCCTGATCGTTCAGATCAGGTGGCACAGACAGATGTGTCGTCCTCCACCTGCTGTCCCTGCCCCTAACCTCCCATCTGTAATGCACTCTTCTCCGGCGGCCATGTTGTGCAGTGTTTTATCACAGATCGCTTGTGTTTTCCCCCCGTGTGAGTTTATGAAGCGGGAAAGAGAGGGGGGGGATTCACTCCTGTGGCCCATTAATGGCTGGAAAGGCTCTTGTGCCTGCCTGTGATTGGCATTTCTGAAGCATCATCAATAAGCTTTTATTGCATCCGCATTCCATTATCTTCTTCCTGGCTGGGGCTCAAATGAAATCGAAACTGAATTAAAAGAGGGTTGTCGTGAACACTTCACAGTCTGGTGCTTGGGCTTATATCACAGGGTTTTGGCCTTGTGGAGGAGAGAGGGAAAGAGCTGTGCCCCACATTCTGAGAGGGCAGAAAATGCTCTGTTATTTGATTCCATTCGGATTGAATAGTAAAACGACACCAGGAAGCTCGAATGATTACATACCCACTATAGTACAAGATAAATATAATAAGGATATGTACTTTTCATCTCGAGACACCAAAAGTGTGAATGTCAAAGTTTCTTTGACAAAGACTTCACAAAAATGACACAGGTTTATCCTCCATAAAAATGTATTCAAAAAGAGCGTAACAACTGAAATGACAGTTAATTTATTTAAAATCTGGAATTATTATTATTTTTTTTATACTGTAATATCATGAGTTTTAATCACGACACAGATGCCAGAGGAGACTGCTGGTTATTTGTTAAAAATGCACCTGATATAGGCAAAGACATTAAGTTTGTTGCATAAATAACCAATCATTATCAGTAACCTCTCAAACTAAGCTTTTAGTGTCACTTTAGTGTCATTGAACCTGCTTGTGATTAATGCAGCAGTCAAAGAAAGGATTTCACATTTAGTCAAAATATAGAATTTTTGAAGGATTTAACAGCAATGAACAAGTGGAGTTCATCAGTACATTGACGAGTACGTGTTAGATAGAATGGGGATTTTTTATTTTATTTGTTTGTATTATTTTATTTTATTTTATTACAAATGCAAATATTACATGTAAATGTGAAATAATTAAAATCATACCAACAAATTATATATAATTTGTTATATATAATTCACAGCTCCAGTCAGGAGCAACGGTATAGGTTTTCTGGGCCTCTTGTACAAATTTAGTAGAAAATTGTGATAATAGTCGATGCTGTTAATGTGATTTCTACCCCTTTTCCGACACTCCTGTTTCTAATTGCAATACACAGTAGAATACAGTAAACAATGTTATATAGAATTTGAATTTTTGCTGTTAACTCACTGGAAGTCTGTTTTTCTTCTCTTTTCGCATAAAGGTTGTGTACAAGAACAATGATGTAAGGCTCGAGCTGTCTCGACTGGCCAAGCTAGGCGACCCCAAAATGAAGGTGAGCGGTGTGGTGGCCTTCAAATGTGAGAACGTGGCTACCCTAGATCCTGTCACCTTCGAGACGCCAGAGTCATTCATTACCCTTGACAAGTGGTCCGCCAAAAAAGCCGGTTCCATCTCCTTCGACTTCCGCACCACTGAGCCCAACGGGCTTCTTCTCTTCAGCCACGGAAAACCCAAACCGCAGCAGCAGAAAGACCCCAAGAGCCCCAAAACCTTAAAGGTGGATTTCTTCGCCATTGAGATGCTGGACGGCCACCTGTACCTTCTACTCGACATGGGCTCGGGCACCACCAAAACCCGTGCCGTCAACAAAAAAGTCAACGATGGGGAATGGTACCACGTGGACTTCCAGAGAGATGGAAGATCAGGTAGAATTTGGCTCTGTGACTTAATTGTACAGCTGTTCTTTTGTTCTGCTAATGTATTCAATGTATGGTTAGATGTTGGCTGATATTCAAGGTCTACGAAATATTGACATAGCCGAGACAGCAGTGTTCTCTCACGCTCGCGTGAACACAATCGTAACCGTGCCTTCCGGAGCACACTGTGAGGCAGGCATTTGAATATGAACAGGACCCGCAGTCCTTCCTGTCTTCCTCCTCCTTTCTTACTCTGTCTTCTCTGGCAGAGTTGCCATGGAAACCAGATTTGGTTTCCCAAAGGAGAGCGCGAGTGCACAGCTCTGCCAAGTAAAGACATTCATCCCTGACTCTCCCGCTATTCCCCTTTTCCTCGCATGTCAATGGCGTTTGGCTGGAGTCAAAGGAACGGCTTTTGGTACCCGTTCATTTTCTTGTTTCTGTGAAAAAGTGGGAAAAGGCTCTATTGATCTGTGGTTATTGCGAATCTCTAGTCTTCTCTTTCCGGATATAGAAATGCCAGTCACCTGCATTAGTTCTGACATATACTGTGAGATTAAATTGTGAAAGTTATAAGGAGAAAATTAAATGGCTTTTGGAGCAATTATGAAATCAGATTTCTAAAATAAGAGTGGTATTTTTGTTTCATGCCAATACAGTATTCAATTGGGATTGGATACAGTTTTGTTAGGAGCGCAGGTCTTTTTTTTCCCCATGGTTTTAAATTGTTTTTTCATCAAATCATCGTTTTTATCCACAGGGCTCGGTTTGATCTAATTCTCCAGGCTTTATCCGCTGCACAATCCAGTGGCTGTCATTGTGAGTTCAGGCACATTTTGAAAGAGGGAATAAACCTTTTCTCTTAGTAGCATTTCATGGGAATCTGAAACACCATTGACAGATGGGACCTTGCATTTCAGGCCCGCAGAATGAGCTGTGTCACTCTCCCGCCTGCGTGAATTGGCTGCCTACGCAAGCCGTTTGATTATATATGGGCAGCTGTCCTGGTGCAGGGTTTGTGCGTGTGTGGGCATGCTGGAGTTTTTGCATGCGTGTATGCAAACATGTATGGTTGTGCGTCTGTATATGCATCTATTAATGAGAATGTGCATATGTACACGGATAGATGTGCGTCAGGGGCGTTTTTGTGCCTCCACAAAAAAGTAGGATGACAGAATATAGAAATATGAGATTGCGTGGTGTATAAACCACTTATTTTTCTAAAGTGACTCTGTCCAACAGTCAGCCAGGCCACTAATTGGCCTGAATGAATGGGTCAAACTGGTGGAAATGGACAGGCTAAGTACAAAGTAAGCACACCCAGTCAGACATCACCACTTTCGGTCACTTCTGAATTGAAACAAACTGGAAGTGAGGATTTAGTGACCGCTCAGCTCAGTTAAATGAAAGCTGCACTTCCGTGCCTGCGACTGACATGAGATCCGCAGTGTTTACAGAGGATTTGTTGACTAATGGTCCAAAAAGGTGACTATTAATAATTATAGCCAATCATCAGTTACCAGTAACAAGCCACATGAGTCTTAATACTATACTACTGCAGTTCTTACTTTTTCAGCAATATTAAATATTGTATAAAGTTGATGAGATTTTAATGTGATTTGGTTTTAAAAAATTGTGTGAAGTCATTAACTCTATTTGTATCTGTTGCTTTGACAAATAATCTGTTCTGCATCTGTATTCATATAGAATTAGATGTGGGTGGGGCTGAAACCAGATGTGTGTCAAAACTAAATGAAGAGCCCATTTTTAACCCATTTTTAAATTATACAATTTAAAACTTAATAGTTTATACAGTAACAAGTATTTATTTGAAATAAATCTCTTATGAAGACTTATTTGATCAAAACTCATATAAATGCAGTAAAATTATGAAAGAATTGTTGCGTATGACATTATTCCAGTCTTCAGTGTCACATGAATATTTGAATGGTAGTGTGGTTTCCATATAGCAAATATTCATTGTATAATAAATGATTTAAATGAAGAATTATTCTTTTAAAAAATGGAAAAAAGGGGGAAAATTGTAAAATATAGTCTTAGTGTAATTTTACTCACCATTGCATTGCATTTTTTAGCTATTTTTGAGCCCTTCAGAATAAGATACTTGACTTCAAGCACATCCCTAAGAAATATGTTTATATAATGCATACAAAAAAAATATTATAGCATTGATTGTTTGTTGATAGTGTAAGATAAATTGCATTCCATACACGTTTCAAGCCAACACCATGTAAACATCAAATGAACTGGAACATGAATTTACATTGGGATGAAAAAACCAAATGGGACTTTGCCTCCTTTTTCAGAAATCCACTCTACTCCACTTGTGTGTGTATATTTGTGCATGTGTACATAAAGTAAAACCAGCCCAGCATTAGGCCATTCAATGTAATCACTGAGCAGAGTGAATGGAAGTCGAGATGATGGAGAATGCTCATTACTGATGACCCGGGGGAGATGTTTGGCTGCTGTTTAGGGGTACAGTCGCCAAGTGCGCAACACAGGACAAGATAATGTGTGTGTGTGTGTGTGTGTGTGTGTGGTGTGTGGTGCGTGCGGGTGGGTGGGTGTGAGTGCGAGAGGAGGAGAAAGTGCCACTATGCCTCATCAAATCCACACAGACTTATTACAGGCTTAGAGGAAAATGAAATTCTTATTTACTAACACTGTTAGCATTTTACAAATGGCATCTCTGCAGTGATGTATCAAGTGGAATAGAACGGAAAGCACTATTTCAGCGTATTCATATTAGAAGCGCTTGGCAGGGAACGAGTTACACGGAGCATAATTATAATTTACTGTGCCACCTTGTCTGGCCGTTTAGTGTTTCTGCCATTTCTTTGGGTTTGCCTGTGAAAAATGAGTCAGATACAGGAGGCCGTAATCAGTCTATGGAATCACATTTAATCTCAAAGTGAATTTTTCTCGCTCTCGTGGTATGTGACGCAGATCTGAGCTCAGGCCCAGAGCTCTACATCACAGACTGGAAAGCATAGCAGAACGATACTGCAGCCATTCATTCAAATCCCACAATAGCCATTAATAATAAAAATAAATCATAGATCTGAGAACAAATAGATCCTTTACTGGAGCTTGGTACACATATAAATGCACATACTCACTAACGGTGCTGCCTTTTTTTCTGTGATCTATTCACAGAGGAATTATAATGAAAATCCATACATTTTTGGCCAATGTTTGTTTAGATTTTAGAGGCATTTATAGTCCAAGTTAGCATTTGCAGACTGACTTAAAGTCACAGGTCACCAAAAGATAAAAAAAGTCATACCAGTGATAGTAATACCAGTCAAATTTGACCTTGTGGAGCAATTTTTTTGGTCCCCATGAGGAAACAAGCTTATAAATCATACAGAATGATCTAAAATGAAAGTTTTCTGTAAGGGGTAGGGTTAGGGGAAGGGGGAAACAGTTTGACCAGTATAATGCATATAAAAGCCAATGGAATGTCCCCATAAAACACTGTCCTTTGTAAAGAAAAATATATACTGTAACTGCACACTAAGCTTATTTTTACTGATATTTCAGCAACAAACATTTGTCAAGGTATACAGTTTCCTCAAAATAGAGTTTTGTAATAAAAGTAAAGTATTAAATAAAATAAAGTAAGTAAAGTTGATAATGGATAAGTAAAGTCAGTAATTACACACAGGTGAAAAATGGTAACATCGCAATCAGTGTTCAATAATTAGTTAATAACAAGCCTGTCGTGATATGTTAAAACAATTAAGGTCACAAACTGATCGTATTACATTTCCTACCTAGACAAACTTAACAAACAATGAAGCATAAATAAATCCTAAAAGACCACCACCACATGAAAAAAGATCCCATACACCAGCCACATACCCATACCCAACACATCTATGATTATTACGGGAAACTGCTTGTTGCCAAAACATTGGTAAAAAGTATTTTTCCCTAACATGCACCTCCATGAGATGTGTGTTTGCTTTAGTGCTTCGTTAAATGAGCTGTCCCTTTAACATGTCGCATGCCTTACAGTACCACCTCCAGCTGACCCCTCGGTTACAGTCACACTAATTTGCCTTTATACCAGAAGCTGCATTTTTGTCACTAAAGAAATAAGGTTTTGGCACTGAAAAGGTGGCATCTTTAATTCTAAGCCGCCTTTTATTGAGTTTGGACTGACTGTTGGACACTAATAAACAGGATTCAGCAGTAGCCTGCGCTTTGCGTTAATCCCTGCCCATTCTCTCCTATCTTGCCAGTAATGGCTTTTCTTTTGTAACTGCCTTCAAGGCGTGAATAATGGCAGTGCACAGTGGTGGAAAATGAGAAGGAAAATTCTGAATTGCCAGCTGCGTTTAAATGCCTGTTTGTTGGAGTCGCCAGGAAAACAATGAGGGTGATTATGGAACTCGTGAAAGTGTTTTAACATTATTAAACTGAATGAAAGACTCGCCTCACCTGAGAGCACTGTGTTTTTGCTCTTTATATTAACCACTGTTGTAAAAGCGGTATTTTAGACGTAAACCATAAAAGAAGAGGGCGGACTGAAGCATGCTTTGAAAGGGTACACAAATAATTTGTGACAACTGAATCAGTCACAACCAATAAATTAGATATGAATAGTGCTCAGCGTTTATTCTGTCATGTGCCCTTTTGAAAATGATGACTATCCAGTGAATCTGCAACATATTGTCTACTGTTGCTATGGAGACTATTAATCGAATGCGATTGTGATGCGCATTTTGTTAGTAAAGCCGGTTCTGTAGCCATAGTTCACTGACAAAGTCACTGACACGATTTAATTGCGCGATTCTGAAATCGTTCGCGATAATGACAGCTGTTTGCATAGCTTCTCAGTGAACTACTGCTCTGTGAAGTTAATGCTGCTCCATCTGAAAGCATTTGAAAATACCACATTTAATAACATATTTTTACTCCAAACTCACTTCATAACGTCAGTCGAGTGTTTGAAATAAATCCTTCTGTGGTATGATGTGGCTTCTTACACAGAATAAGGCACGCAACATATTTCATAGTATTTAAGCAGTGATAAAGGCATTGCATTATAAATATACTTTATTTTAATGAAAATTATAATAATAAGAACTCAGATAAACCATATATTGCCATAGTCGTGTGTTTATTATTCATGTTGAATCAATGAAAGCAGTTGAATCTTCTGTTTATCCAGCTACCGCTATAGGCATTTTCTGGGTTTCTTCTGCGAGGCGTATTTGGAGTTTCAGCGCGAGAGCGCCCTCTGGCCTTTGGATGGAGATTTACTGCTGATCACAGAACCGTGCTTCACTGAAAGATACACATGACAATCGCAGCTTCTGTCGAATCACGATCTCGATTCCATTTCGATTGATCGTGCAGCCCTAGTTTGCACTCTCAGTTCAAGACAGCCCAAAACAGATTATAATATGAAAGCATGTGCACATATATGAATGTTAATCCCTCTGTGATGTTTTTATGACTGCAAAGTGACTCCATTTCCCATTTCAATATGTAACATTTAAATGATTACTATATGCATCCAGTAATAGTATACACACAATATAGGACTTTATTATACAGATTCCCTCAACAAAACGATGTTTGTAATGAAATAAAAATGGTATAATGAATAAGAAATAGTAAACAATAATTTTGAATATTATTTAAATAAGTCTGTCTATTCCAACAATTTGAATACATTAAATAAGTGCATACCTTAACCAGAAAGTATGCTAAAGAATTCTCAATGTGCCGAAGGCCCAAATTTTGTCCCGGGCTTCCTAGTTTTTTCAAGCTCCGGTCTTGTTCATAACTCATATTTTTGCTATTGACATCTATATCAAGCTGATTTGATCATCCGCAGAGTGATTTTATACTCGACACATACCTACAAATGCAAAACTGACAAATCAGTGCTATAGGCGCTGTTCTGACAAATGGTGACAAAGTGTTGCTCAGAAATCATCTTTCACACTTCCAAGCTTAAACATGAATATACAGTAGCTACATCATTTCAGATTCACTTTGAGGAGACTGAAACTGAGAGATTTTGGTCTGCATTGTGTGCTTTGAAAGCAAAGGGGGTTTTATTTAGAGGAAAGAATGAAGGATAATTTCAATACCCTTAAAGAGACTCATTTGCATAGTCTGTAATTTGCATATATAATTTCTCATTAAAACTGAATCAAACTTTTTAGACGTTGCTGAAATAGCATCTAAACATCAAGTTAACGATATTAAATTTTCTCCTTGTGGTTTTGTGATAGGCACCATTTCCATCAACTCGATCCGTACTCCCTACAACGCTCCCGGTGAGAGTGAGATCCTGGACTTGGACGACATACTCTACTTGGGCGGCCTGCCAGAGGACCGTGCCGGTCTGATCTTCCCTACGGAGGTCTGGACTGCGCTCCTAAACTACGGATATGTGGGCTGTGTGCGAGATCTGTTCATGGACGGCCAGAGCAAGGACATCCGGCGTATAGCGGAGGCCCAGAGAGCTGTCGGGGTGAAGCCATCCTGCTCTAAGGAACCTCCCAAACAGTGTCTAAGCAACCCCTGCCTGAACAGCGGCACCTGCAGAGAGGGCTGGAACCGATATGTATGTGACTGCTCAGGGACGGGCTATCTGGGACGCTCCTGTGAGAGAGGTGAGTACCTATATTTTGCATGTAGAGTCTAGATTTTGATCTTACATTGTGTCACTTGACAATCATTTCTATGATGGCCATGACTGACAACAGTTTTGATGTAAGCTTGGCTTCTGTTTTCTGTTTTTTTTTCATTCAGTCAATGAAATCTCATTGGTGTGAAATCTACCTTCACATAATAGTGGCCCACAAAAGTATTTAATCATATTTGGTCACCTAAGCCACACTTAAAATATATGAATTTCATTGTATTAGAATAAAATTTGATTTAAAAAATAGATTAAATAGTCTGATCTCATAACAAATGATGCAAGAACTTTTCTACTTAACATTTTTTTTTATTTTAACCACTTGCAAGAGAGTGATTTATTTTTTTATCTAACAAACTTACTTTTAATGGCAAGACACTGTAGGCAACCCCATTGTTTTCACGGCCCTGACAATTTTGAGATTTTGGGCTATTTTGCTTCTATAACTTGTCTTATTTCAGACTAGTGGAAAGAAAAACTCCAAAGTACACATTTAAGTGTTTATTTTATAGCACTTTATATATTTAAATCTGTATTCTGGTATTGCCTATTTTGCATCTGATTTCAAATACATATTTGATTTCTTAAAAGCACTTATATACACTAAACATTTTATTCCTAAGGTTTTTTTATTCTGAAAAAGGATATCCAAAATCACCTCTGTAAAAACCTTTAATATGTCGACAAAATGAGAGAGAGAAAAAGAACATATATTTATCCAGTGTTCAGAATTCTGTTCTGGAAATGTATGCAAATTAGTGCATAGTTCATTTGCATAGTTAAACATAACATTTCAGAAAATGTGTCATACAAAACAAATGCCTTAATGTACTGTGATTAATTAACTGGGGAAGAATGGTGATATCTGTTAGTTAAAATGTTTATCCTATTCACCTTAAATGCTTTGTTTGAGAAGTGCACCATATTTCTATAACATAAATGCCACTTGGTTTGATTTATTTATTTATTTTTTAAATATGAGGTATTCATATGTTTTGAAGTGTGGCTTAAATAGCCAAATACTTTTTAGGGATAAACATCATGTATGTTCTCCTTAGCTGTGATTTTGTTGCTTAGTGCATTCTTTCTCTTTCACTGAGGACTGAAGTAATCTATGAAAGATCTATACACTCATTCTTTCTCTCATGAGGTGTAAAGACGTGGCACTCATTCAGAGATATTTTGTTCATTATGATGCATAGGGGGGAGGGTGACATTCACCGCTTTGTCACCTCGGCCTTAGCATAGAAAAATATCTCTCTTTGTCAGCTCATCCTTGACAGTGAGGAAGAAAGTGCAGCTGAGCTGACGTTACTGTTACCGTGGTATTGTTTCTCAGGTCAGTCCATGCATCGTCAGAGAGAGAGCCACT
Organism: Sinocyclocheilus anophthalmus; assembly: GCA_018155175.1. NCBI lineage: Eukaryota > Metazoa > Chordata > Actinopteri > Cypriniformes > Cyprinidae > Sinocyclocheilus > Sinocyclocheilus anophthalmus. The sequence continues at coordinate 182,731 of JADLZN010008264.1, read as the reverse complement.
CAAGCATGGATTATGTTTTTGCTCTGTCTCCCTCCCTAGCAGAATTTTAATTCTGTTGTTTTTCCAGATGAACAAAGCGGCCAGCGTTCACTCCCTCCCTCCTACAAAGGCAGTCAGCGAGAGCTCTAATCCAGCTATGCATTTGTACCCCTTATAGGCGTTTCCTTATATTCATTCTGGCTGTCCTCCGTGAAGTGCTTTAAGCTATAGTGGCTAATTCTTTAATGGAAGTGCATCTCTCTTAAGCTTGTTGCTGTTGTCTGGACACTGATATCACCCTGCAGCAAAGCCGCTACTGTGAGAAAATACATACAATCAATTATATACGCATTGTTGAAGCTCTGTGCAGGAATTATGGAAATGATTTGTCAATTAACCCATCGGAGATGGCTTGCTTTATCATTACCCGAGCAAAGTTCACCGCAAACAGCCATCAGAAAGAGAATGGTGCAGTCTGGTGCAGTTTAGGGTGTTGCCGGCTTCTTCCAGATGCACATTTATAAGAATCCAGTCACAGAAAACTGCTTTATGTGCAACGGTAGAATGGAGAAATTAAATGAGATAGACGCACAGAGAAAGAGACAGAGAGACAAAAAGAGGCAGGCGACAGTGCTAATCTTGTCAGCAACATTACTAATGGAAATGTTTAACAAAGTTTTTTTTAATATATATTTTTTCAATGCTAATGAAGATGAGATGACAAAGATGCGATAGATGACAATAATTAAACCATTTTAATTAAAACATGCTTAAAATATGATGAGGGAAAGATAACTAAGATATTAATGCAGTAAATGATTTTAGAAGAAGATAAATTCAGTAAGAACTGGTTGAAAAGATCTAATTATAGTATGTTGAAAGAGCTGAAACTGAAAGAGCTGAACAGCGATGTGTATGTATTTGCACAGATAATGAAGCAAATTGACAGACAAACTTGAGTGCTAGTCAGAATGTGCAAGTTGTTGTTGCCATAACACGTTACACTTCAGAAATATTCTGAAAAGTTTCTAAAGTGGAAAATTAATAACAGTTTTTAATGCATGAAGAAATCAGTAACTGAAAAATAACGAATACCTTGCCCGTCATAATGGCTTTTTTGTTGTTGTTGTTTTTTGTTTTTTGAGGATAAATCTCTTCTGTGATTTGATACATTTAAATAAATTTTGTACTTTTTTTCAAAATGTACACAATTTTGTTAATGTTTGATCTACTAAATTATTACATTGAATGTTTTTATTTATATAAATATTTACATAATTTCAAATGTTATATGTCAGTATTTTATATACTGTATATTCAGTCTAAAATCTAACTAAATTTGACTTCACATTACTGAAAGTAAATTATTTGTTTAATGTAATGGTCTACTAATAAATAATATTTTCAATACTTATTAGATATTTATCTAATTTAGAGTAACGTTACTTTACAGTAGTTAGACTGATGGTACCTGTATATTCAATCATTTTAAAAAAATGGACAAAATTTCATGAATATGCATTAAGAAAATAGTTTTTTTTAGATGTTTGTAGTTTGTTTTTAAAGTGTGGAAACCAATTCTTGTTTTATTAAATGTTATTTTTTATAAAATTATTTTATTTCAAATGATTATGTGATAATTCTATGTACTGTATATTTCAGTCTAAATGAATGAATATGACATGACAAAAGGCTAAATTTACAGGACAAAAGAAAGAAAAAAACTGAAATTGAACACCACCGACAGATGTAGACAGGGTGAGTTAGGGTGAGCAAAAGAAAAAAACAAAAAAGTTCTCTGAGCATGTCATTGCATTCACAGTTGGCCCTGCCCAGCTGTCTGAGGTGAAATAAACTCAGTGCATAAATCCATAACCATCCAGCTGCTCTCAGTGCTTGACTTACTTGAACAAAGCATTGAAAGGAAAACAAACGCCCCAGAATAACATCTGCCCTAATTTCCTGTCATGTCTCAAAGGGTCCTAATGGGCTCTTATAGTGACTAAACTTAGCGTGTAACCTCTGCTCATTCCTCAGTACCTGATAGTTCTGCAAACAGAGTTTTACCCTACAGCGTTCATTTTTTTTAGAGAGGCAATGGGATGTGCTACAAGCGGGTTCAAACAGCCAAGTCATAATAGACTTCACTTTTATTTCCCACAGCCACACCTGCTTAATTGCACGCTTGATGGAAGGTCGTTCATGTGGATTCCCAAGTCAGTATTTGTTTCATTGCCCCGTCCGCTGCATGCTTTTAGACTTCATGAGGTGTAGTGTTGCGAGCAGAAAAATTGTAACATGCATTTACGTTGGCGGCTCCATCGGCGTGCAGGAACTCACCACGAGCAATCCTGAATAATGTATGATGCCTCTGAGCCAACTCATCCTGTTTATCATGATTGTTGAACATACATTTCCCTAATCCCTGTGGCAACCATAGCTCCTGTGCACTGCAGTATTCTAACAGAGAGGGCCTGCGGCTCCACCATGTGATTGCTGACTCTCCGGATGTCACCTAGCGAGCTAAACTCAAAGAACTTCAAAATTCAGGGAGAGTGTATTCAGATGTAGACAGATTAGACCATTTGCATGTCTGTGAATGTGAGATGGAGGCGTGGCCTAGTAGTGATTAACAAATGCGTAGGAAATGTTGAGCACCTATACAGCTGATGCAAATTTGCATCTGGCTTGTGTCATTTCCTGAAACTGCTCTTCCTTGCCTGCAGCATTTCCAGTTATTTTTCTATGATCCCTATCAGTTAAATGGCATAAAGGCCGAAAATAATAATAATAATAACAGTAAAAGCTTATTTTGGGGGCTATCAGTTTACAAGCTATTGTAGAGCATGCTATATGTGTCCAGAAAAGATTCAAATCATGTTAAACAATAATTTACTTTGTTAAAATGTTATCAAATTATGTAAAAATACATTTTATATAAGGATACATGAAATGCAATTTCATGAAATTAGCTTTAGCAAGTCAGACATTTATGTCAGTACAGACAGTAATGTCTTTGAATTATTTACATTTTTCTTTATCATTCAGTAAATATTGCTGTATTCGACACAACTAAAACCATAAAAAGGCATTACCATATTTTATTTCAGCTAGTTGCCAAGGTAACATTTCTTATTTTCTTTAGTTTAAGTACTAAAATAACTGCAACTAAAAGCTAAAGTAAATAGCTAACCTAAAACTAAAACTCAAGAAAAAAATATATAGTCATAAATAATAATAATAATAAATGACAAACACACACAACAAAGTTACAAAAACAAAAATGATTCCAACTAGTTGACAAGGCAACATTTCTCATTTTCATTTAGTAGTTGAAGTCCTATAGAACTAAAACTAAAAAAAAAAAAAAAACTTACGAAAGCTAATAGACATAATGTAAGAAAATATTAAAAACCACAAAACAAAATTCCTATAACTTCATAAAAAACAGAAATATGAAATCTAATTCAAATATATTTCAATAATATTACATAAAAAAAAAATTCTAGTAAATCATTATGCCTAAATAACACGGATGTGATTAATGATTAGACCAATTTATGGATTGACACATCATGTAATTTATTAGATAACATTTTAATTTTGCCAACAGCCATTTTATTTTATTTTGTTTTATTTTATTTATTTATTTATTTCATTTGTTTTGTCGGAGATAAGTAGAAAAAGTGCTTCAGTGAGATTGTGTGGGAGCTTGATGGAAAGGGAACAGAAAAGGATGAGGTATATGTTCCCGTTATTGCTGTGAGTGTCTCCATTTGCATGTGTTGGGCTGATCCTGTATATTAGAGGAGCTGGACGCCACAGAGCACTAAATGAAAGTAGCAACAGATGGAGGGGCAGATGGAGAGAGTGACCAGCCATGTACACTCCTTTCTACCTGCCGTCCTCCAGTTCCGTCTCTCTCATTACAGACCAGGAGAGCGGCAGTTTGAGGAGCTTTCGTGACTGCTCAGTGCTTGTTGTGACAAGATTGGCCTCTAATTGAGAGATCTGTGTCATTCAAAAAGATCAAATGCAGTCGTCATGGATGTTCTTACAGCTATGGGCACTATAATACTAAGATTTTCCCATTTTTGTTATATAAAGGTTACATTAAAACCATTCCCTTATCAGTTATTTTTGCGACTTTTCAAATGCTTTTATATTAGATTGCAACTCTACATATATATTGATGGTTAAATATATATCTATTAAACAATGAGTAAAACTAATTTTCAATTTTAAATTATGTCCATTTTGCTTATAATTTTTTACAATTGGTTGTCAATATGAACAAAAAAAACAAGTAATGTTTTAAATTTTTATATAACATATATTTTTAGTATCAGTGTTTCTACAACTAAGGGAACTATAATACTAAGATTTCAACTGTTTCTTCTTTCTTTTTCTATATGAAAGGTAAGCATTATTATCACCTATTTCTGCTTCTTTTGAAATGCCTTATATTCTGCCTACATCAATACTTTCAGTCTAAAATATAAAAAAATACATACATTTTTAATGTTTTAATAATTTTTAATGTCATTAAAACAAAATATGAGAAATGAAACATTAAAAAACAAACAAAAAAACATGGTAAATAGGTTTATTGGGAACAACATTTTTATTGTGCATATATAATTTTTCAATTATGTGTTTTGAGGGTTTATAAAATGCTACACGTAAAATTAAACATTTTATTCTAAAAATGTTTTCATTTCAATTAGAATGCTATTAAATAATAAATTATTTGATATGTTGTGGAAGTGGCATTGTGATAGAAGTACAGAAAATTGATAAAACTTCCATAATATTGCTGTCCTACACTGTTGGGAATTGTTAGTAGATATATTAATCTAGTTAAAGAGAGTTATTTTAAGTCCATAGGGTCCAGAAGTGCCTGTAGTTGAAGAAACATCCTTTTCTAGTGTCTAAATTTATGGACAGTTGAGTCCCTCAATTCTGACATTTCCCGTCCTCCCTCTGTTCCATCTTCATGCTGTTTTCCTAGCATGTTTCTTCATCTGAAACCTCTGCAGACCTCTGCGAGGCACAGAGAGCGTCGCTTCCATCTTGTCCAGATTGGATGTGATGTGTGGGCTGTCGAGCGGTGCAGATGCCATACTGCTGCGCTCTCCCGCTGTGTGACTGCATAGCGCTGTTTGAGGAGGCAATGAGGGTCTTTCTGAACCACTGGCCATACCTCTCTTTTCATTATCCTCTCCCCTGGTGTGAGACTACTGCACTGGAGACGAGAGGGGGGCTCGTTTGTCAAGCTGTCATTGTTTTGAGGCTGGCTCCGCTCTGGAGCAGACCTTGGTGGGGAAGGCTAAAGATTGGGGTTTAGGGTTAAAGGCTACAGTGGGAGCTCCAACTCGGAGGTGGGCACCTGCTTTGTGGTGCATCCTAGTGGTTGTTAAAGTCGACATGATTTGAGATCCTTCTGTTTAGATCTAACTATCTGTAACTGTAGCGTGGGATTTTATCATTTGAGAACTGATTGGATAGAGAAAAGTTAAATACCTGAAAAGAGCCAAAGACAAATGCAAGTTGGAAATTTGATTGTGGAACTTGGAGGTTATATAATAATGTAGCTTCTTTTCCATTTACTTTATTCTGTGAATGTTAACTAATATTAAATTACTGTTGGTTTTATCAAGACTGCAGTTATCGGTAATTAAAACGGTACACAAACAAAACCTTCTAAGCAAACAAAAGGTACACAAACCAAAAACATCAATTTGGCTATTGGCTTTTTGATGCAAGATTACTGTTTTTTCTTTAAACATATTATGCATTCTTACAGGCCTCAAAAATTGAGTACAGTTACATTGACAAGCTGCTGTAAGGTGGAGCTTGTTGGGTAAATCAATGTTTTGCAAGAGTTGAGACACATAATACTCGTGCAACATGACTAGGGTACCTTTTTTCAATGGCTACATTGTCACACGCACTCTCTTCCTCGGGGTGAATGTACGTTGGTGCGCTGATTAGTATGCATGTTGCCGCACTTGTGTTCATGTCTTCGTCTTGTTTTCCGCTGTCTCGCTCTCTCTGTTTGCTCTCGGGCTTGGCAATGGTGTAACAGAAACAAAGCATGCTGAAATGAGACAGGCAGCAAAATTACAGGAATAGCGTGTGTCTGTGTGTGTGTGTGTGTGAAGAAGAGGGCCGCCTAATTGGTGATAGCCTGCAGCCTCGTCATCTCCAGAGCTTCCTCACAAGCGAGTGATGTCTCTGTATTGGTTCCATGCCAGATGTTGTCCTCTGGCTGAGAGGCCGGTCTTTGCACAGAGGCAGATGTGTCCGGCCTCCATTATCGTGCTAAATTATCTAGGCATATACACAGTACCAAGCGCCTCATCGGAGCTATTTGGGGGGTTTTCTGCCTCTTTTCTCTCTATTTTTTAAACAAAACTCTCATACTTAGCACTTCTGTGGTTCTGTACCCCTTTTCCACCAAAATTGTGCTAGTGATCTGCAAACCTCTCTCAGAATTGGCCCTTGTTTTCCCCCTGAGAGCAGAACAAAGATATAACTACTAGTGCTGTCAAAATTAGCGCGTTAATGCATACGATTCATTTTTTCAGTTAAATTTTTTCAGTTTTTCATAAATTTTTTCAGGCATTAAAAATATTTTACGCAATTAACACAGGGGCGGAGCTAGGGTTGGCCACCCCACTCACAAGTGCTGCTTCTGTCTCTTTTTTTCTTGACAAGAACTGCGTTTATTTAATCACAAAACGTCTTTACAACCACATCAAACAGGAGACTTTTCAGACGCACACTCCAACTTCACCTCAGCGCCAGGCGCTAGTCAAACAAGCGTGGAAAAGGTACAGGTGATGAGGAGCTTCAGTAGAACAACAGTGAGCTGCTGTCAGATGACATGTTGTCAGGCCGTATGTCAGTAAAAACCAATTTTCCTGTCCTGTCAGCCATTATACTGTGCTCGTAGCACGTGCTCTTCAAATGCACGCACAAATACAGCAACACGCACTGTATTATATTAAAGCGCTTATAACCTATTAAGTGCAAATGGAAACTATGATCTTATGATGTAGTTTAAGTCATGAAGTTACCAAAAATGGCAATTAAAGCTGCCTTAAAACTGTGCATGTGTTATTTATGAGTCAGATTTAAGAACATATCTCTGAAACGCAGTGGTTTTCAAAACTGTCCTGGAGCACCCCAGCACTGTCTGTCCCAGCTCATCTAAGGGTGCTTTCACACTAGCACTTTTGGTGCGCACCTGGGTTCGATTGACGTCAGAGTTCGGTAAGTTTGGATGATGTGAACGCAGTCTTCCGAACTCGGGTGCGCACCCGCGAACCGTACCCGAGTCTGCTTAAAAAGGGTGGTCTGGGGTACGGTTCAAGTGAACTCTGGTACGGTTCGCTGCTGATGTGAACGCAATCGTACCAAATCACGGAAGTTAACCGCTATTAATGACGTATTATTTGATTAAAATTGTGTGTTTCACTCACTTTCCTGTTGAGCGTGACTGACGCGCTGCAAACAGAGCTGTAACGTTATATCTCATTTCTGTTCACCTTCAGAGTACTTTAGAGCATTTGCAGTACATTCGTAAGGCAGACGTAAGTGCCGTTATGTACTGAAGCTACAAATAATATAATGTGAACACAGTCCAGCGGGGGCAGGGGGAGGGGGGAGCAATCGAAATCGAGTTCGGACCAGACAAGTGAACCAAGTGTGAAAACACCCTACACCACCCGTTTTTCAACTTGTCCCAGTTCATTACTATAGACTTTAATACTTTAAGAAGTTTCTCGTTTAATAATGCGCTCTGGTGCGTTCTTCACCGGTCCTATTAAAACGCACAACATATTAAGCTCCTTTCGTGTTTTCCCATGTTTTCTACAAACCAAACCGAATATCGAGGGGTATGATTTCAGTGGCAAGGCCAGACACAATGACCTAGTTAAAATGGCTTTTTTCTCTGGATTTTAATATTCTTCGAAACATTTGGGATAATGTGAGTACAGAAGTCAGCAAAATATATAACTCTGTTCTAGTGTTTTTTTGGATATTTTAATTAAAAAAATCTACATATTGTGCCTTTAAGTCGCTGGGGTAAATTTGTAGCAATAGCCAAAAAAACATTGTATGGGTCAAAATCATAGTTTTTTCTTTTATGCCAAAAATCATTAGGATATTTAAGTAAAGATCATGTTCCATGAAGTTATTTTGTAAATTTCTTACCATAAATATTTAAACTTATTTTTTTATTAGTAATATGTGTTGCTAAGGACTTCAGTTGGACAACTTTAAAGGCGATTTTCTCAATATTTAGATTTTTTGTGCACCCTCAGATTCCAGATTTCAAATAGTTGCATCTCGACCAAATATTATCCTATCCTAACAAACCATACATCAATTGAAAGCTTATTTGTTCAGCTTTTGGATGTTGTATAAATCTAAATTTTGAAAAATGTACACGTAAGACTGGTTTTGTGGTGGTCCAGGGTTTTACGTATTATATTATATTATCTTATATATCGTATATCTTATTATTATATTTATTATATTATTCCAAAGTCATTTGCAAGGGTCTTTAATGCCATTACAGCCGATGCAAGCATCAGAATTTATTTTAGCTAATAAATTCATAACCAATTAAAATATGTGTGTATTTTTGGGAATCTTTTTTTAAACATGTTGTTGGACTCACTGAGATTTTTTTTTATTCCTAATTCCACCTTGTTGAAAATATATTGATAGAGATCAAAGGTAGTTTTTTAGAGTTTATCAAGTAGCTTTTAAACAATCTTCAGTTATTTTTAGTAGGTCTTATAATTGTTATGGTTTAAATTTTATCACTTTTATTATATAATATAGATATATATATATAATATATATTATATTTACTTTTAGTTTTTTTGGCATGAATAACGAGAGTTAAGCAAACAAACAAACAAAATAATGGGGTGGTAAAGTGTTGTGGATCCAGTTTTGTTTCCTATTGATTCTAGCCTGGAATCAGCTTTTATGAAGTGGAAATGTGCAGAAAAGTTGCAGATCCGGCAATGGTACACTGTCGGCTGGCATGTGTGTCTCCTCCTCTCTTTCTGGACTGTATATCTCTGATTGAGCAGCTGGTGAGATTATGCCACTCGTTCTGAGACCTCAACTATCTCCCATTACAAATGAGATGTCTTGAGATCCGGCCCACTAAATTGAATTGCTCAATAAAATAATTGTGATACGAATAAACAGATTAAAGCAACGGACTGCGGTAAACGGTGCTTCAAAAGCCCCTCAGCAGGAATACATTATATGGTGTCTTGATAAATACTACTTTGCAATAAAAAGAACAAATAAAACGTGGTGTATAATGAGTCATTTTTATGGCCTTTATCTTCTGGTTAGACTGAGCAGCTCTGTGCTACTGTTGTGAAAGGCTGTAGAGAATTTCAGTGTCATTTTAGTAACCAGTCATTCATCTGTCGCCATCGACACTAGGGTTTATGATCAGCCACAGAGCTGCTGTCACTGCCCAGCACCCTCCTTTTTTACTGTTTCCTAAATTCTCTCTCCTCTTCTCTCTCTCAGATGCCACCATCCTCAGTTATGATGGCAGTAAGTTCATGAAGATCCAGTTGCCAGTAGTGATGCACACAGAAGCAGAAGACGTGTCTTTGCGCTTCCGTTCCCAGCGTGCCTATGGTGTTCTCATGGCAACCACCTCCCGGAACTCAGCAGACACTCTGAGACTGGAGCTGGACGGAGGGCGTGTCCGACTCACTGTCAATCTAGGTACATCAGCCAATTTGATCGCTCACCTTAGTAGTTAACATCACACATATATATAAAATGTACTGAAATGTCACACAACAGTATTACTACATTATTTTTTCATCTATTGTCTATGTTAATACGATTAACAATGTAAGATTTCTTTTTGCCAATATTTCCCTTTATTATTCAGGTAACACCTACATATTTACTTGCCTATGGGGACATATCATTGACTATTAGGCTATTGTTTTTATATACAGCTAATTATATATACTATAGACTATTAGACTATATATTATATATTGAATTATATTACCGTTCAAAAGTTTTGCAGGTCAATAGACCCCAAAAAGATTAATATTTCCAGAACATCAAGGATTGCATTAACATTTATCAAAGTGACAGTAAAGAAAATTAATTAAATTTCACGCTAAATAAATTCGTTCTTCTTTGAACTTGGATTTATTTAAAAAAAAAAAAAACATGAAAATTATTGTATCACGACCACAAAAATATTAAGCAGCACATCTGTTTTTAACATTGATAATAATAAGAAATGTTTCTTGAACACCAAATCAGCGTATTAGAATGATTTCTGAAGGATCTTGTGACACTGAAGACTGCTTCTGTACATTTATCTTTGCCATCAGAGGAAGAACTTGCTTTTTGAAGTATATTAAAATAGAACAGCTGTTTTAAAATGTAATAATGTTTTACATTATTATTTTATTGAATTTTGATCAAATAAATGCAGACTTGTTGAGCATAAGAGACTTCATTCAAAAACAAAAAATCTCAAACTTTTGAACGGTATATTATATTATATGATACATTTGTTAATATGTTAGATTTATATATGTTTTTATAAATGAGAACACTCCTGGGTGTCCCTAAATGAGGTTTTGTCCAATTTTGCTCATTTATGTGGATATGGGTATGTACACACACACACACACACACATACATTAAACATATTACAATCCTTGTGTGCTGAAGAGAAGGATGTAGAACCTTCAACGGCCAGAGTCTGCGGCCAAGCGCTCACTCCCAGATGAGCACGCTGTAGACTTTCCCTACCAGAGAGTGCACAATCCCAGCCTTGTACTGATACACAATAGTCCTTCTCCTGCATACTATAGACTCCTCGCTAGAGCGTTACACGTGACAGGAGTACTGACAAGCCATTGTTCTGCCCAGTACATTTAATTTACATTTCCCCAGAAGCCACTACACTTTCCTCCCTCGTTCGCTCAGCTTAATATTATACAGTCTTGCTCCACTCATAAAGCACCACCTCTGCTATTCACGAGTTCAAGCTAGTTCACACTAAGTAAATTTGAACATCAGTCGTTTAACTGTCCTCCCACATGATGTCAGGTATTTCTCATGCAAAACTGAGCTAAAAAAGTTCCTCTGCAGAAATGTGCAGAACCAAACATCCCCTTGCTAAGATGAATGTCAGCCATTCCCATCTGGCAGTGTGACGTACACTGTGCCATTTAACATGTCCGCTTGCCTATAGCATGTCTAAAACCTTCCAGTAGTCCCGGCAAGTTCAAACCTGCACTCCTCCGCATACACAAACAGACACGCTCCCACACAAACACCACTCATTCCTTCTGTCCCGGAGGGTACTGCACTCCCTGTTAGGGTGGACACACGTTGCTCTCTGGCTGTTAGCGGCCACGATTTTCACTGTGGTTGACGACACGCGACGGGCTGCAGCCTCATGGGAAAAAGATAGAGCTGGATTTGTGTAATGCTCTGAATTCCTCTCAGCCCTCCACTCCATCATTGCACACACTGAAGCATGGGACAGCCCAGACTGTGCATGAGAAATATCGATTCTCCATTCTAGAAGTACGCTTTGCAAAAGATAGTAATGGGAAAGGGGGGCCTCCTCCCAGGATTCAAGCAAGGTTTTATATTATACAGTACCAGCCAGAACAAAAGCAGTTTTATTGCACTGTTCAGTAAGGAGTCTCAGCGGTACTGTACTTTTTGGTGTTTTAAAGACAGTTCACCTTGAGGTTTTTTTTGTTTTTTTTTAAGATTTAGATTTTAAGTGTTAAGTCAAATACCAATGGGAACATAGGGGTTTGGAAAAGCAGTTAACATCTTGAATTTTAAGTGATATCAGGGCTCAACAATAAGGACAGTAAGTGTGAGAGAGTTTTGGGCCACTTGACAGGCAAATTGTACGTTCATTGATCTTGTACATTGATGTTTATGCCTTAAACTTAACCGTTTGATTTTATTTGATGTAGTAAACATTGTTGTGACAAATTCTGTTGATTTGTCACTAACATAATGATATCAAACTGGCTAGCATTGAAATTGCAATAATCACTTATGAAAATCTTCAGTAAGAATGGTTATGATATAATGCTGGGTCTAAATAATTTAAATTAGATTAAAAATAATAATTTAGCATTTACTATAAATTGAAAATAAAAATGGATTTCTAGCATTTCATGTTTAGCACATAAAATACATTTCTAGCAAATATAAACATTTAAAGTGATCTTTCTTTTGTTGTGAGGCCAGTGAAGATGTTGGCAGGGCAAGTAAAAACAACTTAAGAAAAAATCCTTATTGTTGAGCCCTGAAGAGAATTTATTTAAAAGCGGTATTAGTAGCATTAATAATGATAGTGTCAGTATACTGTCTTTAGGGAAATTACTGAGAGATATGTTTTTTTTTTTCGTGCACACACACACAAACTTCACCCATACTAGCTTTCCTTGAAGTGTCACTGTGAGAGATTACTATAAAACGTTTTCTTCCTATGTTTATTCATGCACATGGGGTTCTTCTCACACGCAAAAAGGAAAAGTGAACCTCAAGTCAAGGGCTGTGCAAATCACTTAAAACATTTAAAGTGATCTTTCTTTGTGTGACGCGCAGTGAAGATGGTGGCAGGCGCAAGTAAAAACACTAAGAATAAAATCATTATTGTTGAGCCACTGAAGGAATGCTATTAAAAGCGCGTATTAGTCGACATTACTATAATGATGTGTCAGTATACTGTCTTCTAGGGAAATTAATGAGAGATATGTTTTTTATTTTTTTTTCGTTGCCCCACACACAACTTCACCCATACTAGCTTCCTTGAAGTGTCACTGTGAGACGATTACTGATAAAACGTTTCTTCTAGGTTTATTCATGCCCATGGGTTTCTTCTCACACGCAAAAGCAGAAAGTGAACCTCAAGTCAAGGGCTGTGAGATTTTGGAGTGTTTTCATCTACAGGAGCATTCTGAAGTCAGCCTATGCATGCCCAGAAGGCAAGGCTTACCGTGGACACGCTCTGCGTGCTCTGCTGCCGACATGTCCCATAAACACTAGTTTTTACTCTCCTTCGTATCTTGCGGCCTTTTTCCCATTTCCAAACTCTTCAAATATGACTTGCTTCTTAATTCCTCTGTTTTTTGCTATTAAACCAAGCCCCCCCCAAAAAATGGGAACGAACTAAGATAAAAAGCGTTTTTTAAAAATGTGACATAGAGAGCTATCAGACCCCCCAACAAAAAAACCGCAGAACGCCATTGAGCCCGAGGAATAGGCTGCTTTAACTCTGCCCAAGATTCTCTCTCTCTTCTGCTTCCTGTGCCACTTTCTGAGCTAACCCAGAGAGCAAATCAATTACCTCTGAATATTCAGTAGTCCCGAGACTAGTATGGAACTGGATATAATCACATTTCAATACATGCCAAATTTCCCTAATTCAAAATATATTATGGCACAGTGAAGGCATGAATATTCATTAGCGCAGACAGCGAGTCCATATCCACTCCACCTGGGGTTCATTATCAGCACGCAGGAGGTAGAAAAGAAAGAGTGCGTATCTGGTCAGCGAAACAGCACTTCTCCGCTCCACCTGGTTTGCGTGTCCGTCCCCAGTTTGTGGGCGATGTGTTGAAATGGATGTCTGCAGTCATAACCTTGAAGGCTGAATTTACATCTTGTCTGTTCTCCCCCATCTAGACTGTATCAGGATAAACTGTACTACCAGTAAGTGACTTATCCCCTCTCTTCCTCTTCTCTCTGCCTCTATGATACTGAACCAAAGCGCCCTCCTCTGTATGTGTACTGTTCATTTGTATGTATGTGTGTGCGCGTGTATGCTTTCAGAAGTGTAAAACAATGCGGTTACGAGGCCTCTGTTTTGCGACCAGCAGAGCTTTGAGTGGTGTTTCCAAACTGCGAGCAAGCTGTCAGGCACGGCTAATTTTTGCCTGTGGGCTGCAGGAGCCTTCAGGCTCCCTAGCAGCCATTTTCTAGGAATGTGAGAAATGGAGCTGACTGGAATGAGAGGAGAGGCGATTAAGTTTCTCACTCAAAGAGCACACTCCAGCTCACGCCATTTCCAATAACCCTCGCAAAGATCATTTCCTCAGAGAGCCTCTCTTCAAATCCCTCCTCAGCCTCGAGCTTGAGAGCCAATGTCTGCCTTTTATTTTCCTTCCCTCATCTTTTTGTTGCTTCCTGGTCACTGCAGAAGGAGAGACCATCAGGAAGTGTTTATTTTTCGGTGGGAAGAGGAAAATGTGGCTATTTTTTGAGAATTGTGTAATTATTTACTCACCATTATGTTGTTCCATGCCTATATGAATGCATTTCCTTCTTTGCAACAAAAATTTATTAGATAATAAAATTTATAAAATTAGATATTAAAATCTTCACCAGGTCTTTTCCATACAGCGGCATATAGAGCACAGCTGTTACACTCCAAAAAAAGGGGGGGGGGGTGGGATCATGATAAATGTCCATATGGTGTACGCTATATTCTAACTCTTCTGAAGTCATACAATATTTAAATGAAATGATTCACTTAGAGTCTTCCTCTCTAGTGAGCTGTTAATTGGAGAATACTGCTATGACTGGATCATTGAATCAAATGTGATTCATTAATGAATCAAACTACTATAAAAGAGACAATTGTTTTCTGATTCAGTTTACTGACTCAATGATCTGGTCACAGTGATTTATTTATTTATTTACTTTTGGAGCATAACAGATGTGAACTGTTACAAGCAAATGAATGGTTTATTATGAAAATTATTTGTGCCATATTAAATGGCATAAATTATGGCATAACGTTTTTATAGAGGACTCTATATATTTATTTACCTGTTTTTTTCTTCCTTCCCCATGATTGACATGTATATTCTAAACATTTGCCTTTTGTTTTCCACTTAAAAATAACAGCATACAGATTTGGAACAATGTGAGGATGAGTTAATTGACAGATTTCTACTGTTTTCTTGAACTATAATTTTAACAGCAAATAGACATGCTTCTTTAGGAAGGTACTGGAAGAAGCAAAAAAAAAAGAGATGCGATGAGACAGATAGGGGTTCTCCATCTCCGCAGGCTTTGCCAATCAATTTTTTCTCTCTTTTTTTTAATTTGAGAGCTCCAGCCTTCCCTGGCATTGATTCTCCAAATGCCTCGGGGTAATTAATGGCAGGCTCTAAAGGCTCTTTCAAAGGAGTCTTTGTTTGCTTGTTTCCGGTACGTATCTCTTTGAGTGACTCATCATAGAATGTTATGTCCCCAAACTGCCATTGCTCATTCACATTCAAAGAATGAACGTAATGATCAGCTCCCTCATCATCAAACTAATATGGTTCTGCATCTAAATTTGGCCTTCAGAAATAATAGCTTTGAACTGTTGCATAGTAACAAAAGCGAATTTGTTAATTCACAGAAGTAGGCAAGCCTGAGTTTCTTGTCCAGTCAAAAGCATCCAGACATTTCAAGGATTTTACCTTTCATCACATCATCTGATAAAGTGTTTTGTCCCTTCGTCTTACTAAGTATATTTTGCTTGTGCGTCTTTACAGGATTTTGTGAGTGGATTATTGTTTTATTTCATGATTTACGACACAGGCAGCTCAGTACCTCCCACCTAGACAAGCACTCCACCCATTGACACACACATAAAATGGACTGTCACCCACTCTGTGTTAACCTGAATGCCAAAGATAACAAAGCAACTGCAATCGCTTTCCTCGAGAGGAGGGGCTTTGCCACATCCTTTCGTCTACTCCTCTGCATAATGGGAGCATAACACACTCTCAGACACAGTAGTCTTATAAACAGGCCAGTTGCAAATTAGGGTGCACGTTATACGATTTTAACCACGATTTTGCAGTCTGAGACAAATTTTAAAGATTGTAAAATATTTATTTTCAATTTTGTTGTCGTAGGGCAAATTCAGCAGACTCGAATCTCTTAGTGTGACATGCTCATTCATCAATCGGAGTCAGAAGGGACACAGACTGCCCAGTCAATGACCGCATATCTCAAAATCTGTTGATGTCACACAATCTGTCTTGGCTTTTCTTACTTGGCTCATAATTATACAATCTGACAAGCTGCATTCATAGCTACAAAGCATTTACATGCACTTAATTTCAGTTCTTTGTTGTGTGTGTGTGTGTGTGTGTGTGTGAGTATGAAGTCAGACTAACAGATGTGGATAATGCAATTGTAGCTTGGATTCGTCTAGCACGTCCATTCAAAAGCTTTTTTTTTGTTAGCTATTTTTTTACTTTACTTTTTTCAAGTCTCTTATGCTCTCCAAGTCTTCATTTATTTGATCAAAAAACAGTAATAAACATGCAAAAATTCCGTGTGAAATATTATGAGATTAAAATTGTTTTCTGTTTTAATTATATTTAAAGTATTTTAATGATGTAATTATTCCTGTGAGGGAGAAGCTGCAATTTTTGACGGGTGTGTCGCCCATAATTCCTTCAGAAATCATTCTAATATTTCTTAATAGTTCTAATTTCCTCTTATTATCAATATTCAAACTCATTGTACAGCTTAATATTTTAGTGGAAATTCTTTAGTAGAATTCTTTAATGAGTAGAAATGTTTAAATAACAGCATTTATTTTTTAAACATTATAAATGCCTTTTCTGTCAGTTTTGCATCCTTGCTGAATAAAAGCATTCTTATTTTTTTTTATCTTACTGACCCAAAGATTTTGAACAGTTGCATATACAAATGAAACGGACTACAAGTGGCCTCAACAATCTGCTCTTGCTCTGAGAGACAGAGGTGACTTAATCCTTCAAATATTTGATTACGCATTGTGTCATGTATGCTTAGACAGATAAAGACTGTAACTCGACTATGCAATAACCTGCTATAGCTCAATTATAACGGTGAATGTAAATGTACTTACACAGAAATTCACACATGATGAATTCTTGATTAAAACTTGCTTGACAAAGCATAACGTAATTGAATAGGTGTTGTTATAGGCGCATTAATGCCCATACACCATAGATAATGTGCAAACTGAATACATTTAAGATGTATCTGATGTCCGTATTTTTAAAACAGACATTGAGCTGCCAAGCTTCCTATCAAAAGTTGAACTATATTTTCCAAAAACAGCACAGGTGAAATGCAAGAACACATCCTGTGTGAACTGCCCTTTGCACATTGACATGTCCCCCAACAGCAGATCGCATGAACAAACTCCAGTCTGATTATTTAATAACACCTTGCGCTCGATCTCCACAGAAACGTGTTTACCGATGACAAGTGGAAGACATTTCGATGCATTCAGAACATCCTTTACCAGAATCAAGAGATTCATGTTCATTCAAAAGGACCTAATTTCTCTGAAACAACCTACTCTATAAATATGCAGCAGTGTTGCCATTTATTGAAGCAGCCGTGTTCATAAATATGCAGTGGCGACGCTCCTGTTTCATTTGTGATGCAGATAAAACGGCGGACAGGGTGAAAAGCGATGCAAGCCCACCGAGCCTGAGCGAGCCACACCACTATTTGTGTTTTGTTTGTTTGTCTGTATTTACTGATCTTTACATAATGTGGCTGACTGTATAAGTCTCACACATTGTAAGTTTGTCCTTTGAGAATAGTATTAAAAGGCCGTTTACTTACACAGGTCCCACAGTCTCAGCCCTAACCTGCCCTAATTTCTGAGTGATGGACCAGATGGTTACATCATGATGCCCCCTGTTCCATCACAGCCTCAGTATCCCAGTTTTCCTCAGTGATGTTCAGATCTGGGCAGGATGGATGACTTTGTTTGAACCACTGGGCATCGGACCCGAAACCTTTTATCCCACATGATTGGCTCTTTAAATGATTTGGTTCTTCCTAATGAAGACCCAATTTTGTCTCCAAAAGCGAGCCATCAGGAGTCCCAGGGGTTCGAAGAGATACTCTGTCCTCTCAACAACTCAGCGGTCTGCACAGCAGAGGCATCATTTGTGTACCACACGTATGTATTTTTACCTCGATGGGACTACATGCTGGTGGTGTTAAATAAAGTTACCAGAACATTCTCACCTGCATCTATTCCTTAGAGGGAAAACGATTGCAGGGGGAACGGTTGAAATGGGCCCAAGCCATCAAGCACTCACCTCTACGAAGCACAGAGTCTTGCTAATTGCGCTGGGTGTTTTGGCATTGAAGAAGCAAAACAGCTCTAGCTTGACGAAGCACTAAACACAAAGTTGCCGCGAGCTGTTAGGATCCTCCACATCTCCCTCACAGTTGGGCTTCTACCCACACAGTAAGGAGCCTTGGGAGATAATTATACACAACTGCATATGAACACAGAGGAAGCTGGAAAAGGTGTGAATGGTCCCGTGAAATCCACAGGAACCAATTCCACATCGATAGTGAAGAAGGAAGCTCGGGTATGTCTGAAGAGTGGTTTGTCACCTGCCGGTACAGTTGGGTACAAGGTCTTAACAATTCAGAAATGGAAAAGTTTCACATGGTAGTCCCCTGCTGAGAGTTTTCCTTTTAACACAACACGCAGAAAATGAGTCTGACTTGGTGTGTTGCTTGTTTACATTCTGTTATTTCAATTTACCCAAGACGCAAATTGAGTAAGATGTTTTTCAGAGCTATTATGAACCTTTATGTCATTCATTTTGTTGTGTTTATTGCATTTTTTCCACTGAGGAACTGAAAGAGAAAACCGGTATCTGTTTGATTCATGTGTGCATCAGAAACAGAGTGGCCATCAAAGGTTTGGGGTCAGTAAGATGATTTTATTTTTTTAAAGAAATTAATACTTTTATTCAGTAAGGATGCATTAAATTGATTAAAAAGTGGCCGTAAAGACATTTATAATGTTATGAAACATTTCTATTTCAAGTAAATGCTGTTCTTTCAAACTTTCTGTTCATAAAAAGAATAGGCATACTGGGAAAAAAAAATGTATCACAGTTTCAATGTATCAATGTAAGAAACTTCTATTAAAAGCATTGATAAATCTTCCCGTTTAGACAACAGAAACAGGGCATTGATGGCAGCCATTTTTTTTTCTAAGATGTTTATGGTTTTAAGTTAATTAAACCTTTAAAATACATGTGCTTTTTTTTCTTGTTCTATTCTGTTCTGTTCTGTTTTTCTTCTGCTATCCTTTATACAATGTTTTTTAGGGGCCAAGCACCAAAGGTGCTTAGGCACCTATTGTATCCATCATTGTATCCATCGTTGTCTTCTTCTTTCATACTTGAAGTCTATGGTTGCCCATAGAACCGCTTGCGGGAAAGTTATGAAATTTGACACACTGATAGAGGACAGTGAGAAAAGTCACCATAGCAAATTTGGAGTCTCTAACTCTCTAGCGGCACCACTTGTCCAAAATGTCAATTTCTTTATGCTAATAACTTTTATCCGCAGCGGTTTGGCGTATTGAGACCAAACTTGGTCTGTGTTATAACAAGCATGACCTGAGACTACCTGCAGTGTTTCGGCGCAGTACCACCTAGTGGTCAGGAGCTTATAACTTCTGAATGGTTTTGCCAAAAATCACAAAACTGGTCTCTTTAGATTCGGTGCATCATGCCGAGTCGAACCATACCCAATTTTCCCATGTCAGCCATTTTGGGCGTTGGCCATTTTGAATTATGCCATAAAATGCTATATTTTACGAATGCATTGGCGTATCATTACGAAACTCGGTATGTGTCTTCGGCACCATGCCCTGATGGTACGCAAAACGTTGGGGGGAAGCGTCACCTTGTGGTCAAAAGTTATTAAGAAATTTACAAAAATGCTAATAACGTTTGAATAAATTGGGATATTGTAATGAACCTGATGTTGATATATTCCTTGGCTCATGCCGAAATCATCGATACCAGTTATGCCATAATTGGCTGAACTTCCTGTCCGCCATTTTGATTCATGTTGAAAACCTACTTTTTCGAACTCCTCCTAGACCGTTGGTCCAATTTTGACCAAATTTGACTCGGATCATCTTCAGACCTTGGTAATCTTCGGATCATCTTCGTTACACGAAACGGTTTTCTTTTAGCGCATCAATGAATTTGCTGAAAAGATGCCAAACTGTATCTGAGGCTGTATCTCTGCGAAACTTTGACATATTGACTCCAAACTTTGAATGTGCCATTGTTACCTCACACTGACCACGCCACATCAAGTTGATAATAGCGCCACCTATTGGTCGAGAGAGATAAACCATTCTTCAACCATCAGTAATGAAATTTACAAAACTGTCAATAACTTTTGATAGCATACCTATTTATTTTTTTTTTTTTTTTTTTTTTTTTTGTTTTTTTTTTTTTTTTTTTTGATTCACGGTATCAGACATTTGATTATGTTGAAACCATACTTTTTCGAAATCCTCCTCAATCGTTGGTCCGATTTTCACCAAAATCGAGTCAGATCATCTTCAGACTGTTCTGACAAAATTATATGGATTTCGTGTCGATAGCAACACCGGTTTTTTACAGTGCACCTAAAAATTTTGGCATGGTGCAAATGACTCTAAAGCTATATCTATGCAAAGCTTTGACATAATGACAACAAACTTTGTGTGTGCCATTGTCACACCAAAATGATTTGATTACAGCGCCACCTGTTGGTCAAAAGTGATAAGCCATTTAATCATATTACTAGTGGTTGTATTTATGATTTTTCAGCTATTTCAATTACAATCATCCTAAAATTGATTTTATTACTCGTTGTTGCATTTGGTCTGATGCTCCATGCCATGGTTAGCTTCTCAGTTTGCCTCTGGAGTGCTTGGCCCAGTGATTGCTTCTTGCAGCTATATTTTTTATTTGTTTCTGTTTTTACAAGTCATTAATTTTCCGCCTCACTCAGGAAGTGAAAAGAAAGCACCTTTTACAGTTTGGTAAATTTAGGCATCAGAAACAGGCCATGGATGGTGGACATTTTGTTTTTCTAGCACATGTGGGCGTTCATAGATTTTAAGTCAATTCAACCTTCAAAATATATGAGCTTTTGTGGTGCTATCTGTCTTGTTGCATCTTTTTCAGTGCGAGTGTTGTTGTGCTCAAGGACACGGCTTCTAATTGTCTGAATCTGTGACAAAAAGACAGAATCAGGGATTCTGAGCAAAAGGAGATGTTTTAGTTAAGCTCCCGTGGAGAAACCGAAGCAGGGGCTTTACATGTTTGAACAGCCTGCTATTGTGCAGTCTCATCTCTCTCTTTTTGTATCCTCATTAATTATCTGTGTCAGCCATAGCTACTCCTGTCATTGGTGTGGTGTGTGGTGTGTGTGTGTGTGGGTTGTGGGGGGGTGTGGGTGGTGTGTGTGTGTGTGTGTGTGTGGGTGTTGTGTGACGTGTGTGTGTGAGGGTGTGTGTGTTTATGAGCGTTGTTCCTCTTCTGAAACGAAGAACAAGCCGTTGCCAATTAGGGACTTTGCCTACCCAAGGGTGATAGTGTGTTCAACTAAGAGCGTGCTGTCACATCAGCTCGTGGGTTGTTAATATGGTCTGAGTGTCAGCAGGATGAAAGATGTATATTTAGAAACTAGTGGGGTCACTATACGCTCTTGGCTAAATCAGGCTATAGGTTGAGAGCAGCATTTTGGCTGGTTAGAGGTTTGCACTTCAGGGATCCATATTTTCACCTTGGGTCTCTGACATTTACAGTTGCACCATCGAAATGGTTCGGCTGTTTGGATTTTGATGACCTTTAAATTATTTTTTATAAAAACTGCTTCATACGACAGAATGAAATGTGAGGCGTATTGGTTTAAGGTTGGAGTTTTATGTTGCGGTTATTTATTATGCCGTGATATGAAAGTTAATGTTTTAACCTGCTGTGCTCTTTTAATAAACAGAAAGACAGCCTGTTTCTTCCAGTTTTAGTTATAATTTAACCTAGCAGTACCTTTTTTTCTCCAGTAACCATAATTTCTAATAAATTAAATCCCTCACACACGGGTGGTTGTAGACAAGAGTGTAGGACACAGTCAATACCAGTGTCAGAAATTTATGTTATTATAAAGGGAAGGGTCAATAAATGCCTCACATTTTTATTATATTATTTTATTTTATTTATTGCATTATTCTTTTACAGTGTTGGGCTAGTTACTCAAAGAATGTAATATATTACTCATTACTAGTTTCTCTTTTCAAAAGTAATATTGTTACTTTACTTATTACTTTCTGGCAACAGTAATTAGTTACACTACTAGTTACATTACTTTTTCTTCACGCCCCAAAGAAGTTGTAACTGTGTATCTTCCACATAAAATTCTTAATCTAGAATGTTACTAACAACATATTTATGCCTCATCATCTGACCAAAATCCACATGGGATCGCAGACAGAAGTTATTGCAAATACTCAATAGCGATTGATAGTGACACTCAAGTAGAAGTGTTGTATTAATCTCATTAATTGTCACGTGTAGCTTGAAGCTAATTGTAATTTCTCCGTTACCCATATACGATTATATATCATTATGTATTTTATCAAATCACATAACTTTGTAAGAAACCGTTTAATTTTCCTAAAAGATTTTTAATTATAGTAATATAACGTACCACATGCTGATCAGAGGGATGTGGGAGGGATGTAATGCCAGAGTAAAGTAAACCCACAAATTACACAACAGTGTTCAGATAATCTTTTTTCCTGAAAAAATCTAAATAATGCCATATTTCTATCTGCTGAATGTAAGCTTTTCCATATTCCTTGCCTGCTGCACTGCGGACATCGCATGCATGTGTGAGTCGTGAAAATGATTGAAATAAATCTAGGAATTATTTGATTGTTGGATTTTAAATCAGCGGGGTTGAGACATCAAAAGTAACAACGCTGTTTTATGGGTGGTAACTGTAATATTATTACTGAAATCTTATTAGTAATTAGTTACACTACTAGTTACTGCAAAAAGTAATATTATTACAGTAACTAAGTTACTGCCCAACACTGTTCTTTTATTTCATATCTTGTATTTATTACATTATTATTTATTTATTACATTATATATTTTTTGGTTTTTACCTACTTAGTTTTATTCAATATATATTTCCCTCACAACTGAAAACTCTATGCTATTTGGTCACTTTTGACAGGATTTTTGCACTGATCCCTGGTTAATTACAATACATAGTAAAAATTGAAAAATTGAGCTGTAACATATTTTAAAAATGCCAATCGATCAAATAGTTTGTAAAATGCCTTTAGCATTGCTGATTAGTCAGTCCCAGTAGAGATGAATTACTGTGTCCTCAATATGAAGCTCGTCCTGCCTCAAAATGGCTGCCTGCGCTTGTTTCACATGGGTATCGTTCTCAGCTGGATGAGCTAGATATGAATATATCTCATCTCTTCTGGCCGAGACGAGTGTGTGTGTCTGTGTGTGCGTCTGGTCTGTGTTCTCTTGCTAGCCCTGTCCTGTCAGAGCGCTCTAGTCTTACTTAACTCTGCCCTCTCTCTCCACCCTGGGAGATGAGAATCAAAGTGACCGGACACACGCAACCATCTGCCCCAGTTCATGGCAACGAGCTGCCCTCCCAGACAGAGAGAGAGGCTTTTTGTCTTTGCTGCTTGTGAGTTTGTCTGAACACAACTTCCTAATAAAGGCATAGCAGCCCTAGACCTTTAGCTGTCTCTCCAGCTGTCCAATCACACGCTGTCACCTTTTCACATACATCCTTTTGCAGCAATGGTCAGAGGCCTAAAAAAAGCACGTCATGTCTTGTATATCGCCGGAGGCTTGACAGTACTGCCCCTTTGTGTTACCTCTCAGTGGTGGCTTTTTCTTTTTCTTAGATCTGCAAAGATTCCTTTAGGGGGTGCTGTTGCACAGTCTGAAACCTTACATGCTGCTGCTTTTCTTTCCTTCAGAGCTGGCTCATGGCCGGCCGATCTCGATTCATAGTAATTGAGAGCAGGGAGGGATAGAAAATCGATTGGGAACCTGGCAGTTCTTTAATGGCGACTCTTTTTACCTGTTATCAAGTGAGATGGGCTGCAGGGGCCTCTGACAATGACACGCTCCCCTCTTAGCAGCAGTTTGACTGATTAGGAGAGACAACGATGTGTCAAAGAGAGGCAGAGCGGCTGAAATCACAAAGCCTGCAGGCTCCTCTGCGTGCGCTCTGATCATCTAGTGGGAGCTCGATTGGAGCCTGGAGGTCCAGGGGCCCCGTCGAACTTGCTGCACACGCACACGGGATAAGGAGAGGCTCTACAGGCGATAAATTGCTTTCTCGAATCGAGTTTACAATCTGTATAGGTTTTTGGATGGGAAACCACTTTACGAATTTACTTTAAGGAATTGTAAGAATGTGAGATGCATATGCAGCTGAACATCTCCACTGACATCACAGATACAGACCGGTCCCTCAAGAAGGGCCTTTGTAAAAACAGTTACATGACTCCATCTAGTGGAGGTGGGATAATTCTGTTCACTGCACTTTATATGTGACCCTGGACCACAAATCCAGTCTTAAGTCGCTGGGGTATATTTGTAGCAATAGCCAAAAAAACATTGTATGGATCAAAATTATAGATTTTTCTTTTATGCCAGAAATCATTAGGATATTAAGTAAAGATCATGTTCCATGAAGTATTTTGTACATTTCCTACCGTAAATAAAACAAAACGTAATTTTTGATTAGTAATAAGCATTGCTAAGAACTTAATTTGGACAACTTTTAAAGGCGATTTAAAAGTTTAGATTTTTTTGCACCCTCAGATCCAGATTTCAATAGTTATATATCGGCAAATCGTGTCATATCAGAACAAACCATACATCAATGGAAAGCTATTTATTCAGCTTTCGGATGATGCATAAATCTCAATTTAAAAAAAAAAATTGACCCTTATGACTATGGTTTTGTGCTCCAGGGTCACATAGCTAAAACTACATTATTTAAGGCAGACCGAATTCTAACGGGCTGGTCGAGATCATAAATGGACCACAGGCATAGATAGATCAAAATGTTTCATTTAGATGTTATGCGCATGTGCGAGAGTTTTTTTATTTTCCCTCCTGGGTTCATTTTCTAATTTTTGTTGTCCGAAATTCCCACTTTTTTCTTTGGGCTTTACCTTGTCATTTACACAGTTACACTCTAATACCCATTCTCCACCTTTCTTTAATTCAGTCTATTATTACTCATTACCTTTTGGTCACTCTCTCCTCTCTTTCTCTCATTGCAACCTCTGACCTCCTCTCTCTCTCTCTCTCTCTCTGCGTCTGTCTGTTCGATCCACGCTTGTGCTTTAATCTCTGGACTGCTGGGCTGGCCGAAATGTCTGTCCATAGTATCTTCCAGTCGTACACCCTTCTTTTTTTTCCATTTTGCAGACACATCCTATTTCGCCCTTCGTCTCGGCCAATGCATTACCCTTGACTTTCCCCAGCTGTGACACATGGAAGGCCTATCACAGTTTCCTGTTCTATTGCATCATCTCATGATTTCAGCCAGTGTCCAAAAAGCTCTGAGCAATTTGCCATTGCTTATCGGATAGTCCTGCAGGCATCCTACGTATCGGTACAGTTCACTTTCTGTCCTCAAGTATCTTCCTCTTTATCCCTCCTTTCCATACCGACCCCCGCACTCACACACATGCAAACACTTGATTCACCTTATCCTCCCGTCGTTCTTTAGACACATCCTATGCCCTATTATGAATGTTGCTATGACGAACCTCAAAGCTGGGCGGAAGTCCTGAGCCACGGATGCACAATGACTGATTTTGTGTGTCGTGTCCACACTTATATGTAATGTATATGTGATGACAAAGCATCCTATAGATGCATTAGAACCGCTTCGCTTGACAACCCACTCCCATCATTACTCTGTAGCACTTTGCACACACATTATGTTTCCACAAATCGACATTACTTTTCACCCACTATCAGAATGACGCCTATTTAATTACGTGACCCCCCCCCCCCTGTTTTCATAATGTTTAGAATAACTCCATTATTAAAATATTTATAGGGTATATCCATGCAGATACATGCCCATTCCAAGTTTGGGACTTTGATGAATACGTTAAAACCAGCACTATTGTGAAATATTACAGTTTAGAAATAATTTTCTATTTTAATATATTTTAAAAATGTATTTATTCAACTCGCTGGCAAGTGGTTTGAAATTTTAACCAGCATCATTACTCCAGTTTAGTGTCACATGATCCTTCAGAAATATTCTAATATGCTGATTTGCTGCTCAAAAAAAAAAACATTTCTTAGTATAACAATGCTAAGACAGTTGTGATGCTTAATACTTTTAAAGACAACAGTTATAAGTATTAATAAAAAATTGTCCACAAACCTTTGAATAGTGTGTAATCTTTATCAATAAATCAGATTCAACTCGTAAAGATAGCCTGTTGATATAGCCTTTAGGTGTTATACAGGGTTTCCATGTAATAAGTAAATTAACAAAAAAAGTGAAATAGATTTGATTTTCAACAATAACTGATATATTTTCACAGGTATTTGTATGTATATCTACCACGTATGTATCTATAACTTGCACTATTCTTTCTTACTTTATGTATACTATAACCACCCTCAATAAATTCTTTCTTGCCTTGTCCACTAGTCTTCATGGGTGTCATGACTGTTGACGCAGCTTTCTTCGATATCATGCGCGTCCCCCATAGAATATGGAGTATTATTCTCAGATCATTATGCCTACACCGACTACTTGTTACTTCTATATGGATGCAGTCCGTTACCGCCTCTCGACACATGTGTATGTACCTACTGCACCCAGTGTTCACTATTTCAACCGTCAAAAATACATATCACAGTACTATATATACTACCCTGTATGCGCATTATCGACTTTAGGCACCATAATGGCCGCTCTTGAAATCCGCTTCGCCCCGCAAAATTGTGCTCTGACTTGTCACAATCCCTAAACCGTACTTAAATATGCTATTCCCACACCTTTTGACACGAGAGTCCGTAGTTCTCCCTGAGTGAACCCTGGATAAATACTAACTACGCCGCTACTGATCACATCTATTGCGTAAGTATCTATTCATTTTTATGGACATGCCAATTTATTGCTGACTCCTTAACCACGTCATTCTCCATTATTATTGTCACTGCTCTCGGTGGAGCAGTCGATTCAAATGCATTTCATGACTCCTGTAAAATCCCATGTAAGATAAATCACCTGTAGTGTTAAGATCAATCTCAGGGATGCACCACAGATTATCACAGTCATAATTATTTCATTTAAGTAATTGCATGTACTCTTTGCTAACGGTCTTGTGGAAGGGCCTTTTGTGAAGAGATTCAGTGGCTCACTTCCAATAGCCTTCCCTCAATGCTCCTCAAGGGCAAAAAACCTTTTGCAATTTGCCCACTGAATGAAGCATCATAAGAAAAAGGTAGTTCTTTCCCACTGTGCAGTACAATCATCTTTAGTTTCTTGCTGAACTTATGTGTATTCGACACTTTGAAAAAGACTTGGTATTTGGCTTAATGCTGATGCATTCAGAGGCCAAACCACTGAGGGAATACATTATACTCACATAACCTTACTGATTTTAGAGTGAAAAAACTTCCTCTTGGGAAGCTTTAAAAGAGGTTTTTGAAATATTTAAGGGCTTCTTTCTCTCCCACTGGATTGCAGTAAGATGAAGTTAACCTTTTTTCCTTCAAATTCCCTAAAATACTTGTAACATTCTTCCAACTCTTAATGCTCTTATGTTTTTCATTTTTTAGTCTTCCATGTTTATTAAAAATCTAATTTTGCTGCAGTAAATTTAAGTTGGCCCGTTTGGCAATACTGCGGCCCTGTCCCAGATATATCACTTTATGTGTACGTGTGGTCTTGCAACAACTTGCAACGTGTCCGTGAATTCCACAAGACTTTATGGTGTCCCATTTTTCTACTACATGACAATCTATACTGTATGCAGCATTACGTCATCCTTTTGGGACAGGACCTGTTTTGACAGTCTTCCCTTCCTGCATTAAATCTGTTTTCGATTATTCGCCCTGTAAGGTCAAATCACGGGAGACCACACGCAGCTGGAGTTCCACAATGTGGAAACGGGCATCGTTACCGAGAAGCGGTATATGCCCGCTGTGCCCTCCAACTTCATTGGACACCTGCAGGGCTTGTCCTTCAATGGCATGTCCTACATTGACCTGTGCAAGAACGGCGACATCGACTACTGCGAATTGAATGCCATGATTGGCTACAGGAGCATCGTGGCAGACCCGGTGACCTTCAAGTCTCGCTCTAGCTATGTGACCTTGCCCACCCTCCAGGCCTACTACTCCATGCACCTGTTCTTCCAATTTAAGACCACTTCACCAGATGGACTCATCGTGTACAACCGAGGAGATGGCAATGACTTCATAGTAGTAGAGCTGGTTAAAGGGTGAGCTCCATTGGTTTTTAATGCACCATGTTTGATTGGAATGTATAGAACATGTGATAAGTCCTTCACTAATTGTCTTCATGACTGTTTGCATGCAGATATCTCCATTATGTGTCAGACCTTGGAAATGGAGCTCATCTCATCAAAGGAAATTCCAACACACCACTGAATGACAATCACTGGCACAATGTGATGATCTCACGAGATACAAACAACCTCCATATGGTCAAAATAGACACCAAAATCACCACACAGACTACCATGGGAGCCAAGAACCTGGATCTGAAAGGTACTTTTGAAGTGTTTTCTTAAAGAGAATGATCTCTGAAGTTTATCTGATCATTAGGTTAACGTGACACATGAATTATATAAAAAAATAAAAATAAATGTATTTTTATTATATTATATTATATTGTATTATATTATATTGGGTGTACACTACTATTTAAAAGTTTTGGGTCGCAATTTTCACAAACACAATTTTTTTAATGTTTTTTTGGGTTTTTTTTATCAAAAAGAGTTATGTTGTGAAATATTATTTGTAATAAATTCCTGTGACTGAAGCTGCATTTTCTGCAGCTATAACTCCAGTATTTAATGTCACATGATCTTTCAGAAATGTTTTTTTGTGCTCAAGAAACATTTTTTGTTATTATCAGTTTTGAAAACGTAATATTTTGTGGAAACCATTATAGGGATTATAAGGATTATTTGATGAATATAACATTCAAAAGAACACAATTTATTTGAAATTGTAAATGTCTATCTGGTTTGATCAATTTAATGCACATTTGTTGAATTAAATAAATAATTTCCATAAAAAAAAAAATTTTTTTTAAACACCGACCTCAAAAGTCTGAATGTTGTGTATATATATGCGTTCTTTACCTCACATTGACATTCACATTGTTGTGTATTGCAACAAACAAATGAACCAGCAGGGGGCAGTGGTGTCCCTTTTCGTTGGGCATTTACATAACATGCTCCCCTGATAGTTTAATTGAAAACACATTGCCAGTCAGAGCATAATATTTCCTGTCTCTTCAGGTGATTTGTATGTCGGAGGTGTGGCCAAAGAGATGTATAAGGACTTGCCAAAGCTGGTGCATTCTAAAGAGGGCTTCCAAGGCTGCTTGGCTTCTGTAGACCTGAACGGCCGTTTGCCAGACCTGCTTTCAGACGCACTGTCCAACGCCGGCCAGGTGGAGAGAGGATGCGAAGGTGAGGAAAATGGTATGAATGAAACATACACCAGGTCGGCTTAGCGAGTTCCTTCACCTGATGACTACAATCTCCAATCCTTGTCTCCTCTCATGCACTTGTTCATCCTTTCTGCTTCTTGATCTCTTCATCTGTTCTGTGTTTTCTTCATGCTGGGCCAGTTTTAACCGGTTTCAGGAGTCTGTGTTCTGCTGTTGGCAACAGTGGTGTTGATTAGGGGTGAACGATATGGACATGTCCCTATCATTGTCAAGAGATCTTGTGTTTTTTTCCAAGCTGTAACTGTGATGAAGCTGAATATATGAGAGGAAAGAGACTGGTTAGTGCCATTAGCCTTTAGTGGTCATATTCATTAGTGAAAAATAGTTAACAGTAATCTTTTTTTCATTGAAGCTCAGAAAGATAACGATATCATAAAAGCGAGTCATCAGTGGTACTAACATAACTGAGGATGGCCCATAGGACTGCTGCGAGAGCTATCAAAAATATGCCACTTTGTCTTTTGTCCTTAAAATATTAATCGAATGCATTAAAAGTGAATGCAGTGCAATCATCCCAAAAGGAAAAACTAATTTAAAAGAGGACTACAAGAATAATCATGAGATTTATTAACAGTGATATTGTGTTTATTGAAAGTGACATTTCAGATATGTAACATTATGCAAATAATTTGAATATTAAAATAGTAAGGTTTAAGCTAATGAAGTTACAATGCCATTTAAAAGTTGTTTGCTTTTTAAAGAACTTAATATATTAATAACATTATTTATGAATTAATATATTAATAACAAATAGTTAATAGATAGTAATAGTTAGAGAAAATTCTATTTAAAATAAATGCTTTTCTGTTGAACTTTCTATTCTCCGAAGAATCCTGAAAAATGTTTTTCAAGGTTTATGCAAAAAATAATTTGTTAATAACACATTAATAACAATATGCAGTGTTTCTTGAGCACGAAAACAGCATATTAAAATGGTTTCTGAAGGATCACATGACACTGAAGACTGGAGTAATGGCTGCTGAAAATCAGTTATTTAAAATTGTAATATTCCAATAATTACTGTTTTAAGGTATTTGGTTCAATAAACACCACTAGTGAGAATAAGGACATGAACAACAGCTCTAATGCATATGAATGCATCAAAGTACAATAATAAATATGTTAACCTGGCTATCTAAATGGAGACTTATTATAGAGAGCTATTATTTTAAAATTAATTAATTATCTTAACTACAGACTAACCATACTTCTAATGATAAAAGAAAACCTATTTTTTACATTTACAGTAACATTTTTTAGCAATTTTGTCTGGCAAAATACACACACGTCATTTTTATATAACCATCAGTATATTCAGCCATAAAAGAACTGCTAATATTTGCTAAGAACCACAACATTACAAAAGCATATAAACCTTACATGAATGCATGTATTTATTTTTAATAAAGTCATTATGGGATCACATTTACAGGGAGCGATCATGGCTGAAAAAAATGTCCTTCTGTTCAAACCAAACCTACGCTACTGGCTTTTATCATGTCTGTTGCTGATTGACTTTGTTTCTTTCATCATCTCTAACTCCACCTCTCTTCTTCCCTGGGTCTCTGTCTGCTTTCTTTATTTCCTCTGTCTGTTCCCTTACATTTTTAACGACTTAATTTGTTATAATCACAGACATTCCAGTGCCTCTACTAACATCTTATTTATTTTGTTTTGTTTTTTTCTTTTTCGTTTGGCTGACAAAAGTTGCATTGCTGAAAGCTGACTTGCAAGGTAGATAGCCATATGTGTGTCTTAACCGATGCCCCCTCTTCCCCTCCTCCAGTGTGACCGTCTGATGTCGTAGTTCACGTTTGCCCAGCAGCCGGTCTAATAACTCCATCACTGTAAATACAAGCACCGTCTGCACACCTTGTATTTACAGCCTCCTGGTCTTAAACTGTCCCAGAGTGTCCTGTGTCATAGTTTTCCCTCACTTACCCGTCACTGCTCTTTTCATTGGAGCGTACATCTGTTCTGTTGTTTACTGGAGGCATGCGCCCCCCCTCCTTCCCTCTTCTGACAGTGCCCCCCTCCACCCACTGCATGCAGTTTCAACTCCTTCCACACCAAAATGCGATGGAAATAGTCTATAGCCTTTACCCCCTGATAAGGGCCTTAAAACTAGATGGAATTTCCCAAGCGGTTAGGGAATCTCTCCCATGAGTTCGAAGCCTGATTACTCCGCTCAGATATATAACACTTGGTTTGAGAGAATCTCGTCAGGGGAGCATGCCAACCCTCTGTTTCTCTGCCTGAGACTTTAAATGAGCTTCGCTCAGACAGATCAGGTGAGACAGGAAGAGCACAGCTCATCTGGATCGTACCTGTGGCTGTCGTAGCGTCTCTCTCTCTCTCCTCCTTCTCCCTGCCAGACTCGCTTCACTTCCGAGTCAAGTGGCCAAGCCGCAAATGTGCGACTGATTGGCCAAATGGCTGAGTGATGGAGAGGAGGGAGCGTTTGAGGGCCAGGGGCCTGTTTTACATGCCAGCTGAAGTAATGAGAGAAATGAGAACAGAAGTGTTTCCGTAGGCTGCCTGGCCCGTCGCCTCGTCGCTTCGCTTCTGTAGACGGAACACAAAATGAGCTGTTCCAGACGGCCCCCATTTATCTTACAGCCCTGAGTCCCCAGGGAGTGCTGCTTTAAACGCACCTCAGCAATACTAGGAGCAGATGTTATTATCACACGGGGGCCTGTATTATTACTGCAGCAAATACACTGCGCATTACCGCCAATGCTACTCTGTCACACAGCCACTGGTGCAATGCTTGGATTGCACTAATCAAGTCACCTGTCCACATTTAATGTGTTCTTGAGTAATGAGACCGATTAAAGGTGCACTCAGTATTTTTTTTACCTTGTTAAAAAGTTTTAAATAGTACTTTTTAAATATCGTACTCACCTGAGACAAAGACTCAATATTACACTCTCAGAAATAAAGGTACAAAAGCTGTCACTGGGGTGGGACCTTTTTAACAGGTACTAAAATGTACCTTTAAGGTACTAATATGCATCCTTTTGGGGTAAATAAGGTACAAAAGTGTGCCTTGGAAGGGCACCGCCCCAGTGACAAACTGTTTGTACATGTGTAGAGTGTAGCTGATTAATTTACATGGCCGTTTGCCTCATGAGGGCAGGGACCGGTCGAGATTGCTTGGTAACCTCTATTGATTATATAATTTTTAATAAGTTAATTATGACCTTACGCGAATAAGCATGTTCTACAGTGACAGTTATAGATATTTGCTGTTTGGTAATGCTCATACTGTTCAAAAGTTTGGGATCAGTTTTATTTGTTTTTTGTTTTGGTTTTTTTAAAGAAATGAATACTTTTATTCAGCAAGGAGGCATTAAATTTATCAAACGTTTCAGAATTTCTATTAATCAAAGACTTCAGAAAAAAAGTTCATAGTTTCCACAAATATTAAGAGTTTTAATAAGGAGTTTTAAAAAAACGTTTTTATATTAATAATATAAAGAATATTAGCTATTTTCAACATTGATAATAATAAGAAAGGTTTCTTCAGCACGAATTAGAATATAGAATGATATATGAAGGCTCATGTGATGCTGAAGACCTGAGTAATGGCTAAAAAAACATTCTGCTTTGCCATCGCAGGAATGAATTACATTTTAAAATAATCAATAGAAAAAGGTGTTTAAAGTTTTCATATTTTTCAAAGTATTACTACTTTTACTGTATTTTTATTAAATAAAAGCAGCCTTGGTAAGCATAAGAGACTCCTATCAAAAACTTTAAAAATCTTACTGACCCCAAATTTTGAGCAGAAGTGTACATCAAAGCCACTAGGCGTCAGTGTAAGTTCAAATATGGCTACTTCCTTATTAATAAATATATCATGTGAAAAGCTGTATGTCAAATGAGTAGTTTGTCCGAAAATGTAGTATTCGTAAAAATGCCAGGTGTGCATCCATTTGTAAATGGTGGGAAACAGTGACGTAGCTGACATCATAGGTCATTTTCACCATATACATATAGTGTGTCTCTAGACTGCATTCTTACTACACATATGAAAAATTATAGAATGTACTTTTTAACAGTCATGCAGTAATTTCTTCATCAAATGTAGTTCATACTCAGTGCATGATGTCAGATGCAGCCAGCGCAACATAAACAAAAAATTATCAAGTGTACCTTTTGGGTTTGTTAATCTAAGATAATGACACAATATAAGTTAAAATAAGCACACTCATTATGCTATATGAAATCACACTGAAATGGAAAAGATTTATACATTTATTTTTCTTGTACAGTAGTAACATTTGAATGTAACACATTTTTGTGCATCTTTAATATATTTATACATTATTTTCTTCACCCAAATCAGATCCCTAAAGTGTGTCTGAGAAAGATTAATATTTAGTTAAACAGAAGATTTTGTCCTCACTGGTAGCTGGTTTTTCATCAAGGGGAGTGAGCAGATGGGATGGTTCTGTGTGCCTGTTACTGCTACAATAAAAGCTTTTCACTTGTCTGGATTTTTATGCTGTATGGGGCCTATGAATTTATATACCTCTTTTTCTGTCTGTTTCTCTCTCTCTCTCTCTCTCTCTCTCTCTCTCTCTTCACTACTCTGTCACCGGTCTCTTCAGGTCCCAGCACTACCCGTCAAGAGGATTCCTGCTCCAATCAGGGTGTGTGTCTGCAGCAGTGGGAGGGGTTCAGTTGCGACTGCAGCATGACATCATTTGGAGGGCCGCTCTGCAATGACCGTGAGTCTATCACCTCTCCTTCTTTGCAGCTACTGTAGGGAAACCCAGTGCACTGATCCAGAACCACCTAAATTGGATGAGAGCACTTGCACCGCTATTATTTACGGTATTCTAAAAAACATCAGCCAGTTCGATGATTATTGTATTTTTAGAAAATGGTTTTGAATATATAAACTGTGAAAAATAAACAGACCAATTCATATTCACATCAGATGTGAATCACACTGAATTAAAATGGAATCTCAGTGACCCTTAGAAAGTGGCTATTTTCAGAACTGAATACTAGTGTGCTGTGTACTGCCTACTGCACAGAATACACCACATGCTCACATTGTTAAACAACAAAAAAAAACATTTAAAAAAATGTTTTTGTGCATTTATAAAATGGTTATTTTGATTTCAGTAAATAGGATGTTAGTATTCCATTCTGAACATAGTCATCATATTGTTCTTACTGCATACTTCCAAAATTGTGCAGTCTTCTGCTACACCACTAGAGGGGGTTGGTGGACAGTGCATAGCTGGGGATCTGCACCATGCTGTATATCACAATGTGCTGCAAAAAAGAAGTAAAAAAAAAATAGACTTAGTAGACTGTTTCTCATAGATATAAATTATATCTAGAGGGAAACATCGCATAAGCATGTGTGGGCATTTCTGAATGGATTTGTAGTATTGAGCTGTACCCCGACAAGAGCATTGACTGAATTTGGTGTGAAAACCTCTAGTGCTTGTAGCTTGTGAAAGTGCTGAGTGCCAGGAATCTGAAGCAGAGTGAAAGTCCTTGAGATGGTTTACGAAAAAGATCTATTACAGGCTCAAGCCATGCACAGCTAATCCATTCTGCGGGTTTACCAAACTGATAAGAGCCCGCCTTTGTTCAGGAGGAAGAAGCCACATAGAAGATGGCTTGCATTACATCATCCGCATCCCCACACCTCGCTGGTATCTATTTAGTGTGTTTTTAGAGATGAGAACGGCAGATAGAGGAAGTTAGTATCATTTTGCTACCTAATTAGAATTATAAAAAAAAACACATTTCTTTTAGCTTACTCTTTTTCCCCCTCATATCTACAGTGATTCAGACCGATAAATGAAATAAAATGGTGGATTTACACATTTCGCCTCCATTGTTGTGTGTAAGCCTGTGGGTTAATGTTTACAGACTGAATCCATCTTTTACTGGGCACTTCTTTGAGCAAGGAACAGACAGAATGATATGTGCACACAATATTAATGTTCCTGCACGGTCGAATGCTCATGCGCACACACACAAAGGCTCATTTAGATGGGTAGAAGCCCAGTGGTCACCAGGCCGTGAAGGCAGTGCAAAGAGAAAGAGGCTTTGTCTGAGCATAGTGGCAGAGAGGAAAGCCTGGGTTAGACACTCAGCCGTGGACTTGCATGACCACATCATTCCACCTCAAGACCTGCACTACATACACTACAAACCCATAGTTGTCCAAGGTATGGACACTCAGCATCAATTCCCCATCTCTGAAACAAGCTTTCACTAACACATGTGCGCACTGATCAATACACAGATCCCTGCGGGGTGGGTGCAGTGTCCAGAATTAACAGTTGCCACGTGCCAAATACGAGTAAAATGAGGAGTGACTCACCTTTATTTCACAGCTTTATTCGCAAATGCAACATTATATATGTTTTGAGTACATTTGTAAGAACATGTATAGAAAAGTTATTGTATTAATCCACCAATATAAAAATTTGAGGAACAAAATAATTATTTTTTTATGTTTTTGTTAAACTGTGAGATAATGACCAAATTAGTACAATTTATATGATTATTATTTTTAATTAATGACATTAATATTTTTGTTAAAAACACTGCTTCATGGATAGTAAGAAATCTTTAATATACGTATAAAATACAACTACCAACTGTATTGGTAAACGTACCCCCATAGGCTCTCCGTCTACTCAGACCATATGTGTTCATTTGATTCGCGATTATCCATTGATCTATCATGTTTATTACATCACCACCCATTAACTCTGAGACGACTGTTATATGATAATAGGATTTCCATGCCCAGTCACGGCAAATTGTCTAAGCATGTGTGAACTTTGGTTCTTCACTAGGTCTGTGTTCCATCTCTTTTTGATCGGCAATGAATCCTTATACCCCTACTTTTTAGTATCCTATAACATTCATGATGGTGTATAAGTATGTTAGATCGTTTCATCACAATTGTAATTTCAATTACCACTACGTACTGTTGCTTGTAGTTATAGTTGTTGTTTGTTGTGTCCCCCTTTTTTCGCACTTTGTAGTCGTGTGACAGCTGTCAAGTCATCGCACGAAAATGTCATCCCCATGTTATCCCACCTTACACTCTGGCGATCATAGACACTCGCGTGGGGAATTCTCTTACGTACGCTGTAACTGTCCCGTTTACTTAACGTACATTGTAAAGAGTGTTGCCTTCCCCCCCAATTACCCCCCATCGACATTGTTGCAGTCACGACCCATCCTTCTCCGCCTTGTACTGCCAGCATATTTCGCGACGTATTCTTTCACGCTTCATCGAGGACATGCTGCACCTTCCTATGCGCCAACCTTCCCCACCCTTATTTTTTCGGGCCACCCTGGAACAGTACTATATCGTGCAGAGTTTGCCACCCCCCCACTACAATCCCCATAAACTTGACAACACGGGCATATTTACAGGATGCGAGTTTTAGCAATGGCAATGAGGCCGAAACCAGCATATCCACTGCAAGAAGGCTTCGGTTTTTTAATTTTACTTAACATTATTTTTTCACTATTCTCCTGTATTCTTATCCTGTATAAAAGTTCAATAAACAAATTAAGCAATACATACTTTTTTAAAGGATTTTGTTATTGTTGTTGTTGTTGTTTTGTTTGTTTGGGGGTTTTATGTTTTTGTTTTTTTGAGGTGTTCAGTTTTATTTTGGTTTTAGAAAATAAACGTGATTGCTCTCCTCACAAATGAACTTTCTTGTTTTTCACTGGCATGTCTCTTTGACTAGTGCATCTTCAAGCCTATATTCAGTATGAGTAAAATAATTAAGTACTGTTAAAATCAGATATTCTAAGACTTTTACTCAAGTTGTTTTGGAATTGGTGACTTGTAACTTATAGTGGAGTCATTTTCACTGTAGGGTATCTGTACTTTTACTCAAGTATGGTTTTCAGATACTCTTTACACCTCTGACTAAATCTAATTTTCAAAATGACAAATGTATGTTTAAGTATTTATATTAAATGTTTAAAAAAAATGCAGAACTAGGCTATTTTCTCAATCCCTTCATCGTTGGAATTTGTGGCAAAAGTTAATTCTGAACACTGGTTGGGTGCAATTGTCCATTAGTCTCATCATGCATGGACTCAAACACACTTCAGATCTCAATGGCTACTATCAACATAAACAGTTTGGTTTGAGCTGGATATCAAAGAGCACTTTAGAAAACTAGCAAGAGAAATAGCAGAGCTGGGGGTCTCCGCTGAATGCAAAACTGATGTGCTTGGTGTAAATACTATTAAAGAGGCAGAGCATAGATAAGAGACGAAAGAATTACGTGATTAAAAATGACCACAGCCATAGAGGAAAAACGTGAAGAGATAAATGAATCGTACTATTCATGACGTCAGCGTGCCCATCTGCTCTCTAACCGAACAAATGTATTTAAATATGTGCTTCATTTTTAATTAGCTTGTTGCTTATCAAAGATCTTGTTTCTTAATAAACAGCATCCCACCGGTTACTGGAGCATCATGGGTGGGGGGAGTTGATTCATGCTTCCTGTAGTCAATGAATAGATAGGGAGATGGAAAATGAGAAGAAAATTATTGTAGGGTTCATTACTTATTTGTTCTCTTTTCACTTCATAAATCATTCCTCCTTTCTTTATAAAAAAAAGTGAACAGAACATAAAAATTGGACACAAAAACTGGAGCGAAATGAGAGGAAGGAAGGAAAAAAAGACCTTTCCACTTATTTCTCCCTTACTGTTTAAAATACTTGAAACCTTTTTTTCCCCTACACAGAATGAAAGCCCCAGTATTAAAACATGCTCTACTTCCTTTGAATCTGCTTTTGAGGTCAGCTGAAAAAAGAAATGGATTGGCTCAAACATGTGACTTGCCAGAGAATGGCAAGGGTCCTCTGCTCAAAGCAACACAGCGTTTGCCATTAGGTGGCAGCCTTGTAAACAGAAAATAAAGCACATGCTCCTTTTGCAGGCTGGGTTCTCATATTCTTTTAATATCTCAGGGAACAATTAGCTTGCTATGAATGCAGCCGGCTGGTTCCCAAATTATTTCATAAACCTCTGGATATGATGTTTCATTGCATACAGCACTGTGTATTGCTCAAGTCACAGTGATAAAATTGTCTTCCAAATAGAGCTAGAATTTCAGCTCCTGATGCAGGCTGTCTTGGAGCCCCTGGCGAGACAGCTTTGATCACCCGGCTTTGTCAACTTTAATTATACAGTGTTAACGATGCTGAAAGCTGAGAGGAGGGAGACGCAATGATCCTCTTGTGTGAGAGGAGATGACACCAGTGTCACTTTTAGTGCATCTTTCTTCACACTCCAACTGGAGTCTCTGTGGAGAAGCACACCTGCAGACTTCCTCCTTGAACCAACAAGCAAACACACCCACAACATGGGGTGCACTTGAGGGAGAGGGTGAAACTTGCACAATATTCATTTAGTACGTTCTTTTTTGTTTCATTTGTTAGTGACAAACTCACACTAATAAATCAGAGATACACTGTATTTGGGGTTTTGACTGATGGCACTTTTAAACTGCTCATTTACCCATCCTGTTCCACTCTCTAGTCATGGTTGTGAACTCCGGTCCTGGAGAGCCGCAGCCCTGCAGAGTACAGCTCCAACCCTAATTAAAACCTACCTGCCTGTAGCTTTCTAGTAACCCTTCAGACCTTGATTAGCATGTTCAGGTGTGTTTGATTAGGGTTGAAGCAAAACTCTGCAGGGCTGCGGCTCTCCAGGACCGACGTTCGCCACCCCTGCTCTAGTAGAGTAGATTGGGTTTTTACCTACACCAGTGGTTCTCAACTGGAGGGTTGTGACCAGTCATGGACAGTAGAGTAAAAAAACGATGCTAAATGCTAACCATATAATTGTGCAAGTAAATTCTAAAACTTGACTTACATTTTATTCTGTGGAACACAAATAAAATATTTGCAAGTATACAATGAAAGTCAGTAGGGTTTACCATTGTTTTGTGCTCCATTGTATGAACAAAAATGTTTGAAAATTTGTAAAATATCTCCATTTGTGTTCCACAGAATAAATAAAACTGTACAAGTTTGGAGGGTAAATGATGACAGAATTTATATTTTTGGGTGAACTGCCCCTTTAAGGAAATGTTTCCTGTCTTTTTATTGTTGACGTCAAAGCCTGGGCATCCATCTCAGCAGTGTTTTGACTTGGTTCAAATTAGGCAGATGGCAACATGATTGGGTTGCATGACTTGCCCTCATTTTCATAAACTGTAAAATTAATCTGTTTCATCACAAAATCTGCAAACAAAATGTCAAACTATAAAACACCTTGCAAATTTATTCAGATTAAAACATACTACAATTACAATTACAAGCCTTGCTTGAAACCTTGAAGCTACTGTTGCATCTTGCATGTAAGAAAGACTGCTATTGAATCAAGCCAGGCACTGTCCATGGTGCTGAAGTGTGCCCAGTGATTGTCCTTCTGGTGAGAGAACTCATTCAGCTACACAATGGCCGAAGAGGGAGGAGTATATCAAGGTTTGACTAGTTTGTGAAGGGGGAGAGAGCCCACACTCTCTGAATTCCAGCTGGACTCTTCTCGAGCCACCCCTCTGTCAAGGAGAAACGAAGACAGGAAGAGAGAAAGAACGATTAGGAGGACGAGACACGAGACCCCTTCCACAGCTGCACGCGCCTCCCTGATGATCGAGGGGGAGGGAGAGAGGAAAAGAGGGGAGGAAAACTCAGCCAAGCTTCACCGTTCTCTGTTTCCCTTTCTCTTCATTCAGAGGGTCTTTTCCTCTAAGCATGCTGCTTAGGAATGCTTTCGCTACAGAGATGCTGTAAGGAGTGAGCGAAGAGGAACACTTTCTTAACGCTGACATTTTCAGAAACTCTGACCAGCTTTTTCACATGTGGACCACTTGACCACTCTTGCCCTTTCTTGGTTCTCTCTTCCTGTTCTCCTGTGATGTGTCTGCTAATGTTTCCTCTGAGAGTCAGTGCGGTCTCAGCCAGCCAGGCAGCAGCAGCAGCTCTTGTGTGGTGTGTGTGTGAGAGAGAGTGTGTTTGTCGTTTGGGGAGGGGGAGAGGCACTCTGTATTGAGTTAAATGCTGCAGCGGCGATCTCATCTTGTGTGTGCCATCGCTTCTGGTAGTCTCCCTGATCCTCTCCTTTTCTCTCAACGGGGATAACGAGGGATGCAGCCTTGTCTTCATGGGATAAAGCTGGGATTCAGGTGATAGGAAAAGTCCAGGACTGCTGAGAGGTCTGTAACAAAGGCTGCTCACTCTTTTCTCCTTCTTCTCCAATACACCACTACGCCTGCCTTACTGGAGTACTGGATCGGATTCCGTGGTTTCTTTCTTTTTTCTCCCACAGGATTTTGTGTTTTTGAATGCCATGAAGAGAGGAATTTAACCCAGGATCATTATCCTTCTGAAGTTTACCTCATCTATGCTCTTTTTTTAAATCCATACCTCGGAAGAACTCTGTGGAAGTTCCCTCTACATGTGGATTCGGCACGTGCTGTTGTTCTGCCTTTCCATCTGTGATTGGGCTGTTGCATGGTCAGGATCCAAGGCTTGAGCAGGACATGGGTTGCCAGGTGGTCTAAGGACACCCCTCTTTAAAGTCCTTGCTCTCCGGTAGCATGCTGCGTCTGTGGCCCTGCGGGGCTCCTGGTGGTCTTGCTTCCATCCTGCTCCGCATCAGCCTGCGCCTGGCTCTCTGGCTGCCACCGCTGACTTTGGGGTCAGCCCTGGCTCTGGCAGAGGGGCCTGGGGAGCTGTACGTCCCTCAACATATGCCTCATCACCTCGTGCCTGCCGCCAGATCCCACGCCCCCCTGCGGGCAGGACATGGTGCGTAGCTTATTCGACTGCCACATTCACCCTCTTACCGCTTTGCCATTCAGTGACCTTTCATTCCTAGAGCTACTGTTTTCTGTGTGCCGAGATTTTAGCATAAGAAACGATATCATGCACTTGTAATCTCACGGTAATTGGCCGAGCTCTATGAGTGTACTTGCGCAATTATGTGGTCAGGATGCAAATGCGATCTTTAAGAGGTGTTTGTGAACATTATGCAGATGCATTATGCAGAGTACAAATGTTGAGAGCATAATGTTGGCTGCACCACAATCACTTAGCGACCAGCGATTCAGCCTTCTGTTACGCTGACTATGCTTGAATACATGCGTCTTTGTTATTTTTTTATGGGCCATTGAGGGGGCTGTTTTTATGTAAGCACTGGGGCAACATCCTTAACCTCTCCTGTTCAAAAGGCCACATCCGTGCACGCCGACTTAAGCTGACCTTTGACATGATGAAATTATATTCAAATTGCATCGTGGTTACCGTAGCGTGTTGTGTGTGTGTGTGTGTGCGTGTGTGGATTTAATGCAGCGAACCAGCCAAATTGAATGTATTATTTCTAAAAGGGTACAGTGGACAGGCTATTAAACCCAAGAGCTATCCCGAGATTTCCACACTGGGGCACCCCCCACACCTCCTTTGAAACTCTATTACTTCTACATTCCCATTAAATCCCACTGGCCACCACTCCTGAGACCGGTATACAGTATAAATTGAACACCTTCTGCCTTATTGCACCAGCTTTTCCCCCCAGTTTGTGTTGTAATGTCTCGTTGCGGCTGGCTGTTTAAAACTATCAGGGCGATTTCCACGCTGTGTGTGCAGAGGGGCTTGAGCTGTCAGTACTGTATGTGATCCACTGCACTTATATAACGAGACCTGGCTGCATCTCAGCATTATCCTCACAGATTATGCTTTGATTTAAAAAAAAAACTACACTATTGAATAGAGGCAGGAGGAAGAGAGCAGAAGCTTGTGAAGTGAGACGAGTCATTTATCATTCTTTCTGAAAGGCTCTTAGTTTTTCTTCTCTACCTCCTTGCCTCTCTCCCTATCACTCTTTCCTTCTGTCTTTGTCCATTCTTCTTTTCTCTGTGTGTGTGCTGGTGTGTGGTGGTGTGTTGTGTGTGGTGTGTGTGTGTGTGTGTGTGTGTTGTGTGTGTGTGTGTGTGTGACACAGCTGGCATCTTTAATGGCAGGGTGTGCTGAGATCACAGAGTCGCGCTGCTCGAATGCGTCCCCCCAGGCGGTGAGGCAGCGCATCAGGGTCCATTGCTTTTGCCTCTGCCCCCCTCCCGGCCAAGCTAATCTAAACCT
The DNA here is from genome assembly GCA_018155175.1 of Sinocyclocheilus anophthalmus. Taxonomy (NCBI): domain Eukaryota; kingdom Metazoa; phylum Chordata; class Actinopteri; order Cypriniformes; family Cyprinidae; genus Sinocyclocheilus; species Sinocyclocheilus anophthalmus. The sequence continues at coordinate 139,896 of JADLZN010008264.1, read as the reverse complement.
CCGGACCTCTTTTGCCCGAGAATATTCAGCGATATTGTTCGCAGCTGAGCATAATTCACGAGCTCTGATAATAATAAACTAAAACTGAAACCGCTTCCAGCTATGTGTCTGCTTTGCTATTTACAGCACCAGCAGACACCACCTCAGCCAAACCTCTGTCCAGCCCTACCTGCTTCCAGCACTGTTTTAGTACGCCGTGACAAGGAGTTTGAGAACAGCATGAGTTCTGTTGTTGTAGCAAAATTATCATTTAAAAACCATTAACAGTAGGTTATGTGGAGTGCAGAAAAGTGTGTGCATGCACCCTTGTCTGTGTGCACCAGTAAATGTGCCCTCTCTCCCACTGAAATGATTGGATGGGAACTAAAAAAAAAGGAAAGCAGAAAGCGAGGCAAATTATCAGAAGTTACCCTGGGCTCCAGCACAGTGTTTTTTTTTTTTTTTTTACTTTTTCCCCCTCTCATTTTGCTGCAGTCTTGCACTTTTATCTCCTCTTTCCTCCACAGTTACACTGACAAATATAACAGAAACTACATTTAGATGAAGTTATACAGTAGAAGAACACTGCATTCTCTCACACCTACAGAAAAATTATCCAACCGTGTAGGTTCAACATCATTCCCCCTCTTTTAAAAAAATGTGTTCGTGTGAGTGTCTTCTTTCTTGCAAATGTTTTCAAATGCTATTAATGACTATGTGAGCTGCTTTAGTATGCTGCCGCTCTCTTTCTCTCTCCTCCATCACTGCCAATCTGAATAGAATAGAGTTACTCATGAGGTTGAGTAACCTTCCTCTTTCTATCTCTGTCTTATTTGCTCTCTTTTATGTCAGAACTATAGTTTGAGAGGCCCGAATTGCTGTAATGAGAGTATAGCATGGATTTGCACGTGAATGGTGCTGTGCCCGGTTAAATATGATACTCCGAGAAGCTGAGAATTGGAAGCGTAGGCTGTCCTGACTAAGAGAGAGATAGAGGGAATTAAAAGAGGCAAAAGGATGAGCAGAGTCGTCAAAGACTACATGTACTTGACAGTGATATTCCACTGGGAACGATACAGCATCACCACCAGCAAACAGTGAGACAGTACAGTGACTGTACAGGGCTGCAAGCTGAACTCTATAGTGGGTGCATTGTGTATGGGTGTGCAAGTTTATATGAGAAAGACATATCATCCCCTTGATAGTATGGAGGTGATTGATTTTTTTAAATGCTATTCACTCTCCCAAGAGAATCTGCAGAAAGAGAGAGAGAGAGAGAGATAGAAGGAACAATAGCTTTGGTGTGTAATCTAAACCCAGTCAAGCCAAACCTCCAGAGAGATTTCTCATTATGTCACTGTAGCTCACACATGGGGCTCATAGAGGCTTAGACTGGACGTACTGATACACACAAACACATACACACAAACACACACACACACCTGCAGAGATTATTACACATGCTTCCATCTAATAAAAGAGTTATTCGTGAATTCATCGCTCAAAGTCAACATAGCTCTTTCTTTTATTCTTCCTTAGTTTTTTATTTCTTTACCTTCCCTTCCTTCTGTCATTCCTTCCTTCCTTATTTCTTTCCCTCCTCTTAATTCACTTTCTCCCTTTCTTTCCTTCTGCCATTTCCTCCCTTCTTCCTTTCTTTTTCCTTCTCTCCATCCTTTCTTTCCTCCTAACTTTTTCCTTCTTATGTTCCACCCATTTTTCCTTCCTTCACTTTTCCTATCTTTTTCTCCTCTTCCTTCATTTTTTCACTTGTTCCTTTTGTTTGTTTGACTTTCTTTCCTAATTGCTTTTTTCTCTCCTCCTTTCCTCCTTTTTTCCTTCTCTACTTTATTTGTTCCCTCTTTTCTTTCCTCCTTCATTTTTGCCATTCTTTAATTTAATTCCTCCCTTATATCCCTCCTTTCTTCTTTCCTTTCTTTCTTCTCCCATTTTCTTCCATTCCTTCTTTTCTTTCCTTCCCTGCTTTTTTCCTCCTTCTCTGCTTCATTCGTTCCTTTCATTTCTTCATCTGTAATTTCATTATTTTTCTTTACTCCCCCAGTTCCTTCTTTATTTTCCTCCTTTTTCCTTCTCTGCTTAAATTCCCTCTTGCCATTTGTCCATCTCTCCTTCCTTTCATTCTAACTTTCTTCCTTTTTACCTTTTTTTCCTTCCTCCTTTAATTTCTTTTCTCATTCCTAAATACTCCTTCCTTACAAAATGCAAATCATACACAAAGATCAACACATACATATACACTCACAGGATAATTTACACGCTCACACACCATGAGCCTAAGCCTCATCTTCTCCTAAACCCCCTGGAAGTTCTCAGGAGCCGAAAGCTCGTTATAAAAACACAAAGCAAATCAAAACAACATCCACTAAAGGGCCACAGCAGACAGGCTTTCAGCCAGCACAGCACTGACCGCTCATTCCCAGCTCTAACCTAATTAGCCCTGGAAAGGTCACCAGGAGCTCTACCACGACCACAAACCCCAATGCTCCCTGCCTCTTTCACTCTTCAGTGGTCTGTTTTCACATATGAACTGCTGTTTTTTCTCTAGCCATGTCTTGTATTGACTGGGTCTGTGAAGCAGCATAGAGTCGGCTGCGGCGAGTATCCTCAGAGGTAAATTGTACTGCCATAATATGCTGTATAATGCACTGCTATCCAGATTTGTAGAAAATTCAGTTTGTGTCAGGCTGTTGTCCTTGAATTACGTTGCACTAAACATGAAATAAATCAGAAGACTTTACATTTCACAGTGGGTTTTATTGTTTTATTAGTTCTGATAAACTATTCAGCGCCCTCAGGTCTGACAATAAAAACTGAATAGAGTATTAAAGAAAGGAAAGGAAAATGTTTTGACAGTGCCAATGATGCATGTAAAAATCAAACCCATGAGGCGTGCAGGAACTGAACAGTATTAGAGCTGTCCGTGTGGACTCTCGACTGCGTCCTGAGGCAGCCAACCACCCACCCACCATAGAGCCTAAACTCTCTCCCATCCGGAGATGGAGTCTCTGTCAGTCAGCCGGAGGATTCCTTCACGGGCAGACAATAAAACCATGCGTTGCGCTAGCCCCGTCATAAACATGACGTCTCGTTTTGAAACCTACGTCTTAAGTCGATTCTTGGAGAGGGAGAAACTGCAGTCAAATTTACGAACACTTCTCTCTTTCTGTTTCTGCTGAAGATAACGGCCAGTTTACTAGCATCAAACACACACATATGCAAAGATACACACATTCATCTACACATCCGCACCCTCTTAGGTTGGCCAGTGTTCAGCTCGAGCTGTTGCCTGTAATTACCCAGTTGGTGTGGAGCGCTGTGGTGTCAGTCTGGTAATTGGAGCTGCAGTAATTCACTTTTTAATTGCCTGTTTATTATTGCAGAAGCCTCAGTTTTGTAGTTGCAGCACAGCTCGCACTGAATGTTTAATAAACAAATACAATGTCACAGACTCATATTTTATGTAAACATTATAATTGCTTCACATAAAAAACCATTACCACAAAGCACACTCACTCTTGCCCGCACACACACACAAACACACACACACACACCTATTCTACTCAGCATAATGGAACAAAAACTATTTTCTGTCCATAACCTGCCAGGTGGATAAGCTAGCAAAACACACAGAAAACAATACACCACATACCTGTAAAGCATCCAGTGGGGTCCAGAACCTTTTTGTTTTACCTGGAAAGAAACAGAAACATGTACAATATGGGAAGGACGAGAATATGAATTATATTTAAGTGCAGGGGACAAACCGTACACTATACCAATAGAAATTTGAAATTAATGTAAATTGTTAAATTCATCTATTTGAATTATATATATAATAGTAATTTTTTTTTATTTTTTTTTTTTATTATAAAATTTAAAAAAAAGAGTAGTCTCAGACATTGGACCCACTACACATTTCCGATATGAATATAGGTTTGAAAACGTTTTAAGTAACTTGCATGCTCTGAAGAATGTGAAGGTACAGTACCAGCATGCCATGTCATTTTTGGTGGTTTGACGGAGTGTTACTTTAGATTTGGGTATAACTTCTCTGTGTGGGGTCTTCACTTGCCTTCTTTTTTTTGACCGCATTTTCATACCAGTGGGGTTGCAGGTGTGTTTGGTGTGTGGTGTGTGTGGTGTTGTGCGGTGAGTGCGGGCTTGTGGCGTGTGTGTATTGTGTGTGTGTGCTCACGGGTGAAAGACGCCAACCCTGCAGAGTTTGACTGATGTTCCTCATTCTTGCATGCAAGTAGGAGGTGGGCAACCCAAAACAATGCACCGTAATTTTAGACCAAACTGCCAGGGCCCTCACAATGCGTCTGTTCTAAGGAAAGAGGCATCTAGGGACATGAAGCAGAATAGAGTGGGAGCTCAATTCATTCCCCATTCCAAGACACAATGTTTTGTGTTTCTGAAGTGTTTATTGATGGAAAGTCAGCTCAGCACAGCTTATAAATATTGTGTTTTCAGCAGTATGATTTGCTGCGTTTAAGCCCCCAAGACAATGACTGTATTGGATGTCATTGATTTTACATTTAAACATGGATCTGAGAAATCTGATGATAAAATATGAATTGTTCCATCCTCATAACTTCTTTTATGTATGAAATTATAGTTTGAAGAGAGGACGAGGGGATCGGGAAATTACACAAGACAGATTCAAACTCATTATGTCTCAATGTGTCAAAGCGCATATGCTAGCCGATAGGCTACATTAATGGGAACTTTTGCAGTCTTATGCAAATAAAGAGTCTTAAGGGACCTTTGTAATTATTGTTCACACCAAGAACAATAAGTACAAAGATAACTAGGCTATATTAGCGTCCACACCAACTCATGATAATATTCTGTTTATTCAAAGCGTGCACTGCCGTTTTGTTTTGCCACTTTAAATGATCTTAAAAGCAGGATGGATTCTGATTGTCAATCAGTCATCCTCAAAGTGATTCCAACGATATTGTTCCTCTATGTCACTATCGTTATAGTCGTGGTTTGGGACGATTAGTAATTAAAAAATATATCTATTATCCATTACAGTTTTTGTCCTTGGCTTGGAAACGGGTCTTCAACACAGCATAGTTCATTCAAAAAATGTTCCAATTCTGTTATATTTAATCACCCATCATGTTGTTCCAAAACCGTATGCTAGCTCCTTTCTCTAGACTTAAGATCCAGTTCTCAACGTCTGTGAACAATCGGTCTGTATGGATTTATGGCCTTTTTCAGTGACTTTAAATTGTAGTTTTCACTAAGCACGCCATAACGTTTGGGTTCTCAAATAACACAGTCACCATACCTACATGCTGCTCACATAGTATTGTAGCACAGTTTGTGTTGATTACAGTGTAATCAGACTTTAGCTATTAAAATGTTTTTAAGATACTGAAAAAAATGTCATGGCATGTCAAAACTTCTCCAGGGCCCGAAACACCCTCGGACCCCAGAGGGTTAATAAATGATGAAACATTCATGAGAACTTTCACAGCCTTATGCAAATAAAGAGTCGTAAAGGTAAAATTCACTGAAAAATTAACATTTTGTCATTATTTAATCACCCTCATGTTTTTTCAGACCTGTATGCCAACAGCATGAGGGCTAATAAATGATGACAGAATGTTAATTTTTGGGTGAACTATCCCTTAAGCAAAAGTAGTCCTTAGCTTGTGTATTAAAAGTGAGAGGGATCCCAATGGAGCTACAAGCCACTAACAGAAGAAGAAGCTGGTGCGTAATTTAATTTCACCAGCACATAAAGGAGATTACAGCCATGATGGGATTCCAGAGGGCCAGGTAATATCTATCTCATTAGAACAGCTCTCCCAAGCATTCACACACAGCTGTTCTATGGGGTGGCAGTCGGCCCTCTCTCCTTTGCTTGTTCCTGATGATTGGCCTTAGAAGGGCGCTGGAGTGGAAAGACCCACAAGGTTGTTAGGCAGTGAGGGTCTTCTTTAAAACCCAGACCCAGCTGTCCACCCAGCCAAGATGATGGAACATATTTAAGGGGCTAATGGTCTGGCTTGCACAAAGAGCCTGCCTCATTTAACAGCATCAGAAAATAGACTTCAGAGAAGAGGTTTAACCCCGATAGAGGGAGGGCAGCAAGCTCCTTAACCACATCAGGGATGGGAGTGAAAAGTCAGGCTGAGGGAGATAAGAAAAGAAAGAAAGAAAAGAGGGTGTCTTGGAGAAGCTCCCGAGTAGTCGGGATAAGAGCCAACTGCACAAACACAGAATCCAGCAGATATTTTCAGCATTTCACCATTTCATTGATAGTGAATGTGGAAACATGACAGGAAATGATGGAGAGAAAAAAAACTGAGAATAGGATCAAAACAGATTCAAACCCACATTTCCCACTTTTGCAACATATCTTGGTTTTGAAGCATGTGTCACTATACCGGGCTTCCAAGAATACAGCAGGTATTTAAAGAGAATTATTTCACAGCTGTTTTTTTTGTCTTTCATAGCACTTTACAGCCTCTTTCTTATGACAAAATTAAATAATTTCAGCACAAATCAATAATTCATGCTCATTTATTTACTTAATAAGTGGCTGAATTTTAAAAAATTGGTGATGTTCAGTCAGCCCTCTCTGAATGAAGTACTGATCACTTTGTTAGGGGTTTATTTTACGATCTGTTGTCCCTTAAAGGGATAGTTGGCCCAAAAATTCCATCATTTACCCACCTTCATGTCATTCCATGCCTGCAAGACTTTCTTTTCTTCTGGGAAACACAACACAAGATATGGAAACACTTTATTTAACAGTGTATAACAGTCAATTTTGCATAATTACAAGCAACTGATCCTCAACCAGTGGTGGACGAAGTACACAAATCAAGTACTTGAGTAAAAGTACAGATATGTATAATAAAATATTACTCCAGTAAAAGTTTTTCAATTCTACTTGAAAGTACAAAAGTACTCGATTTTTTTATGTACTTAAGTAAAAAAGTACTGATAGATAGATTTATTTAGCAATTTTATATAGGCTACTTACCGTAATTTAACTTGGTATTAGCACATATTTTTTATAATCCTACTGCTCAAAATACCAGGGATTTTCCCAAAATAACCACTATATGGAGTAAAGATATATTTTTGTTGTTGATATGGACTTCGTTGACGAGAGTGATGTAGTAATGTACACTGCGAAGTACCTGATGAGAAAACAGATTTGATCATCTGATTTTCACCAGTAAGAAAAAAGTGTTTTAAAGCTTGTTGTTTTGCAGAACATCACAGTTATATATGACATGAGAATAAGGCCTGAAGTTAGGAAGAACATTTTAAGGAAAATATAATTATATTTTCATAATGATTTTTATTCTTCTCAAACCTGGTCTGTGGTGTAAAAACACCCCTAGCCAAATGCCCCCAGAGGGCATCACTAAGTTACCCACTTTGATAATTACTGTAGTTACAATGTTATGAACATCACATCCTTTATTTTCCCCCAGATGCAATCTATGTAGGTGGTTGAATAAAAATATTTGGAATTTATTTCTAAATAATTACCTCAATTTAGCACCAGCAAACTCGTTAGCTAGACAGTTAGCATCAGCCAACATTATTGACTTATTTTCAGCATGGTTATGAATAAACATTCATATCTCTCTACTCGGCTAGTTAATCTAAACAATGTAAAAATGTATCTGTTGATAAACAAATAAAAACAGACGCACTAGGGCTAAATGCGTGCAGTTTATAAAACTGTAACGTTACGGGCAGCGGGGAGATGAATGGCATTAATTATTATTCAGTCTGTGTATGTTTATGTTTAGTGTTTTTTTTTTTTTTTTTACCTAAAATAGAGACACAGATGTTGATGTGTCTGCATTCAATCATTTCAGTGGGCTTAAATAGATCACTCTTTACAGCAGATTTAGTTCACAAACAAATGACAGCTTTGACCTAAATATGATTTTTCTAGTCATCAGACGCGGGCGTCAAACGATCTCACTGGTTTAGTTGTGAATTCAGTTCACTGGAGACTCGCACTAAACGGATCATGTGAATCAGTGAGTTGTCGACTCGAGAACAGCTGCAATTGGTTAATTCTAATTTGTGAATGAATCATTTGGTTTGATTTGCGAGCCGATTTAAAAGGTTCATTGAAAAGATTCAGTTCGTTCTTGAATCCGACACCGCTTCTGCGTCTCGGAGCACATTATATATTATAAGGAGTAACTATAAGTTTTATGAAATGTAGTGAAGTAAAAAATACGATCTTATGCTTTGGAATGTAGTGAAGTCAAATTAAAAGTTACTCAAAATAAAACTACTCCAGTAAAGTACAGATACTTTAAAAATTTACTTAAGTACAGTAACGAATTAAAACTACTCCATTACTGTCCACCACTGTCCTCAATAAAATCCTAACCCTATAGTAACTACATGTTTTTAAAATTATCACTCAGTATTTATTTGTGTAATTACTCTCTAACAATGACAACTTACAATTTAGATATTTTGAGACATTCTTTAAAATATAATTTGTTGTTCACAAAAGAAAGTAAGTAATAAATGTTTGGAAGGAGATGAGGGTAAGTAAATGATGTTTGAATTTTCATCTTTGGGTGAACTATCCCTTCAAATGCATGTATAAGTCAGATGTCATCTTGTATTTTTAAAAGTTGATTGCACTGATTTTAACTTTCAGTACACTGTGCATTGCCCATTTGTGCCCGTAAATCTCTGCACAGCTTTACGCTTCCCTTCCCGGGCAAATCCATTCACTCACCCACAGCTGCGAATTGCAGTCATACTGAGCGACAGATATGAGGCAGGCAGCCGTAGCGGTTCACACGAAACAGATTTCAACAGAGCCGAAATCTCATCCGTTCGCTCTCCCTATCCGCTTCACATCCATGATGGCCTGTGCACATATGTGTGTGTGAAGTTCAACCATCTGAACCCCGCTAATGAGCAGAGCTCATTTCCCTGTGTTTCGAACAAGCCCGACAAGGGAGTCATCACTAACCGGGCGTTAGTTTGCATGTAAATCCGTGAGCGCTCCTGAACATTTGTGTACCCGTGTAAGCAAATGTGCCTGCCCCGAGGGTGTTGTTTTCGGAGGGGGTCAAGCCGATTGCTGACACAGTGTGAAACAGTCTCACTGAGATGCGTTCAAGGGGCCGGCGAGAGCCCGCTGGTGAAAATCACACAGAGTGGAGCTAATGAGCATGGCTCTGCAAATAGAGGAACATGCCAGGAAATAACCCAGCCCTTTTGAAACAACTCTCAGCACTTTGCTCTTCTGAGAGCTCCGGCCTCCTCTGGGTTTTTTCCCCGTGCTGCTTCGCCGCCCGTCTTATCTGCATCTGGAGCTCAGAAGCGCAGCAGTCACGCTCCGCAGAGAGGAAAGTGTTGAAGTGCATCTCGCATCTCCCGAGGCTGTTATCTTGAGGTTGATGAGCTCTGTGCTCTGCGAACATTACCCCGACTGCACCTGCCACAATCGAAGAGCTTTAGCCCTGTTTTGCTATTGAAGTCACGCCTGATCAAAAGAGCTTGCGCAGTCCTCCAGTTAATGAGATCAACTCCATTAGTAGCATTTCTCTCTATCTCTCGATGCAAAAAGCTACGTTGATTTCCCTTCCTGCAGGCGTTGAATCACAGTGACCCTGCTCACAGTAAGCTACCTGCCTCTGACACTGTAATTAGCTCCATCAGGCATTAGCATGCATCTCGCTGAGCAGGAATAGCTGTCTGGTCTGTGCCGTGTTTGCCCACCTTTGGCAGAATAAATGCATGCAGAAGTAGGTGTTGGGCTGGGGGCCGAGGGGCTGGATTGATTGTCCGGTGTGTCGGCAGTTGAAGAGAGAGGCTGTAATCAGCTCAATCAGCCCAGATTCGGATGTGGGGGGGGTTGCGTGCGTTGAGTGGTTGTAGCAAGAGCGACTCTGCTTCGGCAGACACAGGTGCTCTTGGTGACATCAGCGTACCGAGGGTCACACAAGGGCTATAATTTAGCCAATCAGGGACCAGCAGGGGCTGTCTGGCACGCTGATGGGTTCATCAAGATACTCCCGCGCTTTGTGTAATGGAGCAGAGCCGTGCATATGCACGCACACCCATGGAAATAATTTTCCCACTTACTTTGATGTTCTTACACTTAATATTCTGTTTCTCTCTCTTTCTCGTTCTGCAGCGGGAACCACATACATATTTGGACGTGATGGAGGGCTCATTGTGTACACATGGCCGCCCAACGACAGACCGAGCACACGAGCTGACCGACTGGCAGTCGGCTTTAGCACCCAGCAGAAGGATGCAGTGCTGGTTAGGGTGGACAGCTCTTCTGGCCTGGGAGACTACCTGCAGCTTCAGATTGTGAGTCTTACACAAACAAACACACACTTACTATTGGGTCACAAAGTTTGAAGCCACTAGTGAAAAATATAATTCAAGTGAAAATTTTATTTAAATAATTTACATGTATTTCAGATTTTCTTGGTATTTAATACAAACCCCATCTTTAATGCAGCAGCAACAAGCTGCATGAATTCCACAAGTTTGTGTCAAACCTGATGATCGTGTTATCCAGCATTATTTGAGTTATCCAGTGAGTTGAAAGAACATCTGACCGTCTGTGCAAAGAGTCACATATAGTCAGAGAAAATATAGTCATTTAGACCAAGAACTATTGCAGAATCTTGAAAACACTTAAAGAAAATTGGACTTTAAACTATTTTCTCTCAGAAAATGTATCAAATAATTGAAAAAAATTGGCAAGTAACATGATTTAAACTTGGAATTTTGAAGCAGAAAGAGTGTGAGTATTTTATGTGTCCAATAGATATACTCAACAAACGGGGAGAGTCTCGTCAGGCCTAATGGTTAGAGAGGTCTGGTGAAGGGCATACAAACCAAAAGGCTGTGGGTTTCGAGTCGTGTACCAGCAGGGACTGTTAGGTCGGGGGAGATGGAATGGACAGCGCTCTCTTCCCACCTTCATATAACAGTCGAATGAGGTGACCCTTGAGCCAAGAAAACAAGTGGCACACCCCCCCCCCCGAACCCACAACTTGCTCCCAGGGCGGCCGCAGCATAAATGGCTGCCACGGCTCCGGGTGTGTGTGTCCACGGTTGTGTGTGTTCAAGTGTGGGTGTGTGCACTTTGGAGGGGAAAGCAGGAGCACTAATTACACGTATGGGCGTCACCATAATTGGCACATGTACTCACTTTCACTTAATCTCGTTTTATTTTAAATTTTTAATGTTAATTTTTTTACATTTTATGTTTATAAATGTTGGTGTGAAATAATATTGCATCAGCAATTGCACAAATAATACAACGAAATCGGCAAAGAACCAGTGGTTTAAAATCTGGAATTTGAGGCAAGAAGACTGTACTAGTAGTTTTTGTAAAATGCTACACCAAATATCTGATTATGTTCAACTCAGATTTTTTTTTTTTTTACATTTATGTCATGAACAATTTGGTGTTGCAAACAACTTTGGCTCAGAAGATTGTTATCATTTCACAACTAATTACAATACAATCAGCAAAATAAACATTGTTTAAAATTGGATTTTGCGGCAAGATACACCAACACCAATAATCTGTTTTATTTTCAACTCTGAAAAATAATTTTTTGCATTTTATGTCATGGAAAATTCGGTTTTTTAAAAACAATTTTTTACTTAGAAATTGTTACAAAAAATTTACAAAGAATACAATAGATCACACTTGTTTACAAACTTTTAATACTGAAGTAGGATGAATAATTGTATGAGTGTACGTTTATTGTTCATGTTATGTTCGAATTCTGTTTGATTTAGGAATGATGTTTCAACTTTAAAAAGTGAAAAAAAGTTGATTGTGACATGTGCCAAGTATGGTATCCATATCGGAATCACAGTGTAGCATTGATCCCATACGAAGAGAACACACACAGCCACGTGAAACACACACAGCAGTGAACACACACCCGTAGCAGTGGGCAGCCATGTGCTGTGGCGCCCGTGGAGCAGTCGGGGGTTCAGTGCCCTCAAGGGTCTCACCTCAGTCATGGTTGTTGAAGGTGGAAGAGAGCGCTGGTCATTGACTCCCCCCACCTACAATCCCTGCCGGTAACGAGGATCAAACCCCCAACCTTTGGGTTACGAGTCACACTCTCGAACCATTAGGCATATTTCCCTCACCAAAAAAAACTTTATTTCCAGTTTTAAAACTTTATTTCCAAAGTTTAAATGAAAAAAAGTCCCAGATTTTCAATATGGTCAATATGGACATTTGGTCCCAACTGTTTGAACTTGCTCAAACCTGCACAGATTCCCCTGAGAATCCCTGCTGTTCATTCATTTTCACACAAACCCCAGAGTAGAAATTCACAGAAAATCATGCTCCCGACGAGCCCTGTGAATGATCATTAGGGTAATCATAGTGTTCTATGCCTCCTCCAACACTCAAAGTGCTGGTCTGTTTTAGAAAGTTCCAGCGCCTCAGACCGCCCTCATGAATAAAAGCTGTATAATGTTCAGAATAGAAGGTGCTACCAGTGCTTGCTCAGAGGATGCTATTTGATAGAACCCGCATTTCCTATGACATGCTGTGCTGGAGGAGTGGGAGTTGGAGGAAAGGGGGACGGAAAAGTGTTTGGCACTGAGCTTCGAAGAGTTGTATGTGTTTTTATTTATTTATTTTTCATGCGTTCTATTTTTTTGACGCCCACTCCTGCTGTAATCACAAACTTGATTCCCAAAAGAATCAGCGAGCTCTCTCTGGGGTGGCATCATGGCGTGACTGTTGCATGACTGCCTCAGCAAATGCGTTCCGAGCTCGGTGAGGTAATGATTTCTCCAGCTGAGCCCTGGAGTTTACGATTCGTGCTGGTGTCTATATATGATTTCAGCTACAGTGCTGCAATGCCCCAATGTACTTCACGTTTTTATTTAAAGGGGTAGTTCACCTAAAAATGAAAACCTCATCTTATTTGTCATTCCAAATCTGTATGATTTTCTCTCTTTTTTTTTTTTTTTAAAGAGTATCCTGAACATACTATTCAATAAAATAAAAGTAAATGAGAACTGGGATTGTCACGCTTCAAAATAACACTGAAAAAAATAGGTTTGTCTATCATTTTATGATTTTATGATCCTTTTGTGTTCATTTTGAAGCTCCAGTACCCATCGTTTTTTAATTGCATGGAAAAGTCTGGAACTGTTCCTACAATAAAACATTTAAAGACATTTTCTCCACCAAAAGCTAAAGTAGCTACAGTAGGTTTAGTTTGCATGCACGTTCATGTGAACCCTGTGCCCTGTGTAAATTTGCAGCACGGATATGTTGCTTCAGTATGTGTTATTGATCAGCAAAATCACAGAAGCTCAGAGCGCAAGAATGATCAGATGCCCAGTAGACTGTGGGTTATGATTTACCATCTCATGTACTCGAAACATTGTGTTCGTCGCTTCTCAGTTCAGATATGTGCTTTAGAATGCAAGGTGGTAGGTAGCAGTGATGTCTTCGTGAAATGCGTTTTAAAATGAGCTTGCAGGAGTTGCGTAAGCCCAAGATATGTAACACTTTACATAATGCCTGTAATTAAGATTATCACAGATTATATATTTCCATATATTGGCATGACAATTAATCAGGCATCCATGACTGATATATGGCTTTTTGGCATAGGGATGGCAGGGAATGTTTATGAGCAAATTAAAGGCCCTTAATGTCTTGATGCGATTAGCGGTGGATATCTAGGCTAATTCTAATGTGTGACTGGTGGAGTCTCTGCAGTGCTACGTCTGCCATTTTTGATGCTTTTTGGACTGATGACTGCTAAGCCAGCATAAAAGGTATTTACTAAATGAATCAGCCTTGTGTAGGAGGGTAAATATGCTGTACCTACATCGCTAACCGTCCATAAAGCAGTTGAAATCATTACAGATATCCAGTACCATTTTTACCTCATAATTAACAAGGGGGAAAAAAATTATTTTCCCTTCCATTTCCATTAATTATATTTAGGCAATGACAAGATTAAGTATGTCAGTATTGACATTAATGGCGAGACTGTTCGGTGATGTAACGGAATGTTTTGATAAACCTGTCTGTACGCTGGGAAGATATCATTATCCAGAGACTACCTTTCTGAAAGTGAATTAACTTAGGATCATTGACCATGTTAACGAGCAGCCCTTGATGTCCTGATTTTTCAAATAGACAGTGGCGTTCCTCCCCCCACGCCCCGTTTCTGCTTATGACCCTAAACACTTGTGACAGAGTTCATTTAAATCTCATCATATCACCATCACTGGGGATTATCATTAGTCATCGTTCACCCAAAATCATTGAGCCACTTGCTCATGCAGAGAGAGAGAGAGAAATAACAAGATGGAGAGTGAGAACTGTAAGGAATGGTGAGACAGGCACTGTACAGAAAAAGAAAACATTGGTACACATTCTTTCACTCAGCATAACGTTACATTTTAAGGGGTAATGGCCTATTAAATACAATTTCTTCTGCTCAGGATGAGCTTGCCAGCTGCTCGAACCCATGGCCAAATGCCCTGCGGACCGCCTGGCCATTTGTGGCAGCCATGCAAGCCGCCAAGCAGGACAGGAGCGAAGGAGAAATGGATGATGACTGTAAACGAGTCAAAGCCAAGTGATTATACCCCTGGGGTTTGACCAAATCATTAGCACTTTCTGACCTCTCACACTCTCAATGCCAAAAGTGTGTGTGTGTGTGTGTGTGAGGGTGCGGGAGCAGACTACTAATGAAGCAAATAAGTCCAATTGAAGGAAATGGTGACGATCACAGCTAACTCAACAGTTTAGGTAAAAGGCAAGGGTGTGAACAGTAGAAAATGGACAAGGCGGCATAAGAGAAGGTGTTTGTGAAGAGGCCGTAGGACGGAGAAAGGACGTGGAAAGGAAGCTTTGCGGAGAGCACCTGTGCTGCGATGTCGGCGTGATAGCGAAGCACAACCCACGTTAAAGGGATAGTTCACTCAAAAATTTTTACTCACCCTATTTGTTTCAAATTTGTATCACTCATTCTTCCGTGGTGCACAAAGTGTGAATTTTTGAAGAATACAATGAAAGTGAATGGAGACAAAAAAAACTGTGAAAAAGCATTACAAAATGATCTTCAAAGTGGTCAGTGTGACTTGTATGCTATATTCCCAGTGTTTTTGAGCCATATAATATCCCAGTCTCGAATGTAGTGGTGTCATTACCACTAAAATATTTGTGATGAGAGAACCAATATTGTAAAGCATCAATATGCCATTTTTGTAGTATATGCAACTTGTTCATATGACACTACCATTAAGAAGTTTAGATTTTTTAATGTTGGGTGCATTTATTTGATCAAATATACAGTAAAAATATAACAAGTTAATATTTTGAAATAGTAAGTACATTTAAAATTGTTTTCTTTATCTTGAATACATTTTAAAAGGGTAATTATCTCTGTTGATAGTTCAGTGCCAAAAAATTCGTGCAAAGTTTCATTCATTTCAGCAGCCATTATTCCAGTCTTCAGTATCAAATTATCCTTCACAAATCATTCTGAGCGGTGGCAAGAACAGTTTCATTTATTATTGTTAAAAACAGGTGTGAATGATTTAAATTTTTTTCTTTTTTTTTGGAAAACTGTGATACTTTTTTCAGGATCCTATAAAGTTCAAAAAGGCACATTGATTATGTAGAAGCTACTGTCACTTTTGATCAGAGTATATGTGCATCTGCATTCTCAAAATAAAAGGCATGATGAATGTTCTGTGTTTCAAAAAAGACCCAAACTTTTGAACAGTACTGTATGTAGTCCATTTAAATTCTTCAGCAGAAGAAAAGATCAGTGTATTAACTTAACTTTCATAGTTTAAAATTTCAGACTTTAATATGACAAAACATATGGCAGCAGAAGACTATATAGAATATAGAACACAATTCATATGGGCCAGTTTTATGATAAGATTATGCAACATCTTTGTTGTTTTAGTGCATCACAGATCCAGTCCCAATTCACTTTGTATGAAAAAAGAATGGCCAGGATAGTATTAAAAAAATTACCTTTTGTGTTCCAGTGAAGAAAGATAATTTCCATTTTTGGATGACTGTTCCTTTAAAATATGGAAATTGATATTTGATCCATATATATATAAATCCTTTTTTTCCATATTTTGTATATATTTTTGATGTCTCCAGTCAAAGTAACTCAGGGCAGCCCGAGAGACTCATATGCTCACAAATGCACGCACACTCACTCACATTTAGATGGAGGTGAAAGTGAAAGAGAGTGACAGATGCTGATTTTCTGCTTCACTTGTGTCTGAGTGGGCAGGACATACCTGGTCAGACATGAGTGACGTGTGACATGGCTCTGAGTGACAGCAAAGTGTCTGCTGACCTCATACCGTCAGTGCGGACTAAGCCTGTCTCCATCCAGCAGCTTAGATGGAAACAGCCAGTGCTTTGGAAAAATGCCATTTTGTTTCTCTCAGCTGAAACCCAGTGACACTTGTTTCCTCTATCCACTTACCCGCATAATTTGAGTATAACTCACTCATGCAGTCTGTCATTTTTACATACCGTCAAACTATATGCCAGGTCATTATACAATTTACGAGTGGCGTGGAGAACAGTTTGACTGGCCACAGACCATTTAATGTTTGGTCTTCGTCAGCCATTTTTCCTTGAATAAGTGCACCATATGGCAAACTGTGCCTTCGCTATCTTTAGTATCTGAAAGAATAAGCAGACAGATGGCAGCAGAAGTAAAAGCTGAATATTTAAATTTATTCATCAAAATAAAAGAGACAGGTGTTCTTTTAAATGCCCTCTTTGTGACAAACTCAGCCCACTCGTTCCTTTGCTTTTTTTTTATGTTTACCACTCTTTTTTCTTCAGATTAGAGTCAGTGCATGAAAGAACGTGTTACTATTGAAGCCCAGTGACGGGTTGACAAGGATCACTACAAAAATAGCAGCGCTCCAGTCGGATGTGGATTTGTCGATTGTAATATGAAATGATACTGTCTGTGAGAGATATTGCATTCAGGCCAGCGCTTGTATTTGTTTGTTGTTGGGTTTTTGTTTTGTTTTTTTTTCTCAGGAAGTCGCAGCTGTGGGGAGACAATGTGCATGACTTCTTGGATATCTTCTGTAGACAACGCCCATAGAATGCATTTGGTTTTCAGGTTCGAGAGGAACTAGGACAGAGTGCTATTTTCAGTTGTTAGAGTACTTGGAAAAGAATTCTCTGCTGCCAAGAAGATTCATGATCTCACCAGATCCAGTCCTTACCAGAAGATAAAGAGCGATTGTGAGAGCGAGCGAATGCTAGAGCGAGAGAGAGATACACACAAAGAGAGGAGGGAGGAGGGGGTGAAACAACAAGAACTGCTTGCCAAAGTGGAATTATTCTGCGGACACAACAAATTTACCTGTTTCACCAAACCTGCAGTACTCAAACAAGGGCACATGCACTCTGGAGCGTGTCACACACTGTGTGATATTTTGATCTAATATCAAACACAAGTTATTTATGAGAGCGACCACACGTTCTATCCAATTAAGCGAATTCCCTTGGTATTAGCTTGAGCATTACTGAGAGGCTCTTTATGTAAAGTGGCTGAGGTTTCCTGGATGTACCAGCTCATTTAAGCTGAATGCCATGGCAGATCAGCATCCCCGCTGTGGCACACACACTCCGTCATACTCCATAAGCTTCTGCCTGCACCTTTTTCCTAAATAAGACAATCATAGTGGCTATTCTGTCCTTCGGTTTCCGTGTGGGGTTGTGTGTGTGTGTGTGGGTGTGTTTGGCGCCCTGCCAAACAAAAACAGAACTTAGCTTTGCTTTTATATGATGCTCTTTTAACACTCTGTTTTTTATCTTTCATGCCGTGATAATAACAGGCTTGCCAGGTGCTAAGGTGAGTCTGTGTTTAATGTCTGTTTGAAAGTGTTGTAGATTATGATTAACTCTCAGGTTCATCCTGTCTAGAGATGCTGTGTTTGGTCTGAAATGTTAGTTAATGTGTGCATGTATGTGACGTAGAAGTCAATCTCTTAGGCCATGCTGTCTCTGTACTGCTGTATTTTCAAGTTTAATCTGAATAATGCCATTTAAGATGTGACCGCAATAGCATAGTGATTTTGAAAGGGTCATAATTTCTTGCTTTTTTAAGGAAATATTTTCTCTAATGTGGCTAATATCATGATTTACCCATTGTGCAACAGGGACAAAAGGGGGAACCAGGAGACATAACAGATGTAAGCTTCAGACTTTTATCAATGATGTGTGTGTGCTGTCAAGGATTACAGTGCGACACAGTTGGGTGGTGTGGGTGTGTGTGTGTGTGTGTGGTGTGTTAAGCTACTTCACCCTGAACTGCCCACAGGGATCCGTCCAACACGGCAAATGAAGTCTGAAGATTTCTGATGGATTCTGTGATTTTGATCTTCTTCTCGTGTTTGTTTGAAATGGTAGAGCCTCTCCCAGTAATTAACACTGACGCTCTGTTGATTTTCCCCCCAGGTTGTGGGACCGAGGGGACCAGCCGGTCCTATGGTACAAATACTTCTGGCATTCTTGGGATTCTCTAGGTTTGCTTTAGCAGTTGTGTTGCAGCATGCTCAGAAACACACACCGTTTACTTTCTCTCCTTTACCAAACAGGGACCACCAGGAGAACAAGGGCAGCGAGGAGACAGAGGAGAGCAGGGGGAGAAGGTGGGCTCCACTTCCTGTCAGACTTTCTGTTGTGCTTCAGGCTCCTCTTGGAATTTTCTTTAGACTGATAAATAAATGAAGTGAAGTAGACATACCAGGGCAGTACACACAGAAAACAAGACATTTTATAAGAGAGGAACATATTTATTATGAGGTTATTTTCATGAATTAATATTAAGATCTTAATTAATCTTAAGTCATTTGTTGCATTTCTGTCTCTCTCTGTCTTTAGGGAAATCCAGGCCCCCGTGGCAGAGATGGTGAGCCGGGGACCCCTGGAAACCCTGGCCCTCCTGGACCGCCTGGGCCAAACGGACCGCCAGGCCTCGGTGGAGTAAGTATTTGTTAGATTTATAGACACAGTCAGTCTCCATATGACTATAAAAAAAGGGACCTAAACCACAAATCAGATGATACTCACCTACTGAAATGCAATGAAATATGAAATACGCTGTCAGCTGATTGTGTCAGGAGTGAGAAAACACAGGCAGATTAAGGGTGAGAGAAATAGGATGAAAAGGAAAGGGGGGGGGGGAGTTTGACATATGCCACATGTCCTTTACCTGCATTCAGCAGATACTCTGACAGCAGTAAGAGAAGAGAAGAGCTTTTCAGACTGTGGCAAACACTTCACCTCCAGCGCTGCTTCTGTTGTATATTAATCAACCTCTGTTAATGAAGTAGCCTAAGGAGAATGTAGAGCTCGAGCAGACAGCAAGCCACATGTCTGTATCTGTAGAAAGTATTTTAGGCATATGTGGACTTGTGGATTGTATTACCGTTTTACATTTTGGCGATGCTGAATGATTTAGCTCTTTTTCAGAACTTTGCTGCTCAGATGGCTGGTGGATTTGATGACAAAGCTGGAGGAGCACAGATGGGAGTGATGCAAGGACCAATGGTGAGCGTCACACCTGAACGTTTGCAATGGCATCGCTCTATAATCATGTAATTTTGCTATTGAAAATTGTACTGCATAGAGCTGGCCTCATGTTTTGCTTAGTGGACAATTCATAGTGTAATAGTCTGATTCTAATGCATCTTGTTCTCATTTTGTTTTAGCAGTAAACACTAAGGGTTAGTGTAAAATGTCACTACTCATTACCAGCGATTCTCAATACAAATATATGCTTCTTTGTTAGTTCATGTTGGTTAATGCATTAAGTACTGTTAACAAATGAGACCTTATTGTAAAGTGTTACCTTTTTTCAGCATTACTGATGTTTGATTACGGTAACACTTTAGATTAGAGAACACTATTCACTATTAGCAAGTTGCTTATTATCATGCATATTACTAGCATACGGGCTGTTTATTACGCTTATTCTGCGTGAGCATATTTTAGATCCCTTAATCCACCCCATATCTAAACTTAACAACTACCTTACTAACTATTAATAAACAGCAAATTAGGAATTTACCGAGGCAAAAGTCATAGTTATTAGTTAGTTAATAGTGAGAATTTGTTCAGTGAACTAAAGTGTGAGCTTGATTATTATTGATGACATGATAGTTCTAATCAGCTGCATTCACACTAATGCACAGATCTCTTTGGGTCAAACTGTATCAGATAATTTGTCCCATTTGTTTACAGCTCTTTGAAGCATCTGTATTTACATTAATTTCTTATCATAAAAGCATTTTGAGATTTGCATGTAAGCACTTCAGACAGCATAAACGATGCATTTGTGAGGCATTTGGAATGAAAAACACTCAACACCTCACAAGTGCAGCACCAATCAAAAGCCTGGGTCTTCTATAAATCATATCCTGTGCAATGAAGCCTGCAGTCGCCCTAGTAATTCACTTCGACTTCTCCGAACTATATGGAAGTTTAGATAATTGTTATAACTGTTAGTTAATAGTTTTTTTTATGTGTGTTTGTGGAATTGGCAGAAAGCAGATGACTTGAAATCATCATCCCCATATTGACCCTATTGGCCCATCATAAGGTCAGATCAGTGAGGCCTACGATCAGTCAGTTCCAAGATCAGGAGATTTTCATCACAGCACAAGGGTTAACAAATCCCACCCAGTTGACAGCCAGATAAAACCAGAAAACTAATCCCATTGATGGTTTCACAAACAGTGAACTTCACAAGCACTTGCTAGCAGCTTAATGTATGTTTTGAACTAGAATGCTGTTGTCATGACCAGGTACATGAGGACTGTAAGGGCTGAAGGTAGACTCAATAAAAACGGATTTGATTATCTTGTTTAAAAATTGAATTAGCCCATTCAAAAATCCATAATCAAATTATTTTTTTTAGCTAGACAGGTGGTTTTCTTAGATACTCAAACCTTAAAAATGTTAGGTAGTGCATTAGTGCAGTCACACTATGATTACGCAGCAACATTTTGGTATAGTGGTATTACAAAGAAATTAAAAAGAAAATTGCAGACTACTCAAATAAGTTGTGTAGGATTATATTGAAAATGCATCCACAGAAGCATTTGAGAGATGAATATTATAGGGAAATCATTTTTTTAAAAGTTGAAAAAGGACAATTTTTCTTAAATTGGTGATAGTGTATAAGATATTAAAGAAAAGTGCTCCAAGGTATTTGTTAGAATATTATGTACTTGTAAGAGAGGTTCACTGTCGTTCTACAAGGGCAAGTAGTAATGATATGTATCCTTGTAGGTTCCTATTTTTTATATACTAGCTCTGTTGCCTGGAATAATTTACCTGGGTGTATTAAACAAATACAAGTTGATAGTATTTTTAGAAGGGAAGTTAAAAATGGCTTTTTTACCATTGATTTATAGAATTTTGTTTGGTGAGTTTATGAACTGGATGTTGATTGCACTCCATTTATGATTTGTTTGTCCATTGTTGAAATACCGAGGACCACAATGAAAATACGCCTATGGCTTTTTTGAGTATATTATGCTCAACAGTTTTGAAATGTGTATGAATAAGTCTTTATGGGCTATTTTGCATTATGTTTTAAATTTTGTGAAATAAAACAAACAAAAAAGTAATTAACGAAAGGAATATAATTTAAATGGATTATTTTAATGCTCTTCAGATAATCTAGATGGCTCCCAAAATGTTACTTTTTTTCTCAGCATGCAAACATCTGAAAGTGTATTTGTGTGTTCTTTGCTGTTTGTCCTGATTGACATAAAGATATTCCATAAGCTCCACGTTCAGCCTGCAGACACCCAGTGATGTGACGTGCAGGAACACAGAGTGTTTTAATCGTTCCAGGAAACTCCCACTGCATTCACTTATATATCCGTCTCTTTAAACAATAAGCGTCATTCAGGAGCTCGGCCCCATTTCAGTTCGTGTCGACTGAGATTTTTCTGTGGTTTCAGGAGAAGCTACCTAAATTATAGTAAATATTAATGCATGCATGAGTCAGCTACGTTTAAAAGTAACACGTCAATTATTATTACAAATACTCAAATGCAAAAGCTCCTCAATAAGAATGAAGAAGAAGCTCTATAATTTGGGAAATCACCCGCTTCAGAACCATTATGATTATTATCTGTTTGAGCATGGCTGATGGTTTTTTCTCAGATGTATTATTATCCTACAGTGGATTCGGTGTGTACTGATTGACGCTTTTCTTCATGTCACTGGTGTAAAAGCTCGGAAACATTTAATTGGTCGTAAGTCACAAGGCTTCAGAGCACCTAAGCTGATTTCCTGCGTGTGAAGCTGGAGTGAGTTTGTGGATTTCTCTAAGTGTTTCTGCCTAAGCGAGTCGCTCTGTTGTCCTGAGGGCTTCCCATGAACACCAGCAGACACCACACTCTCAGCAGATCGCACAAAAGCACATTAGGACAGCACAGCTACAAAGCAGCATCTGCTCAACGGCAGTGCCGTTGTGTTTCCTCATACTGTATGACTGAACGCATTCCCTGATTTCTGTTGTTATTCTGTTTATTCTTCAGGGTCCGATGGGTCCTCGAGGACCACCAGGCCCCAATGGAGCTCCTGTGAGTGTATTTCCTCCATAAACACCTCATCCATGTGACATATGCCATACATAATAAGTAATGACACAGCTGTAAATAGAGTCAGTGTGTTTTTTATCCTGTGAAAGATGTGCAAAAATAGTGTGTGTAAGATGATACTTTGCTTCCCGAAGATAAAAATAACATATCACACACACGCAGGTTAGCACTAGTAACTTTCATCCTCTCTGTAAGCCATAGGGCTTTGTCCTCATTCTACCATCATGCAAACAGATCATTCATTTCATCTCTTTTCTTTACACAGATAATATGTTTTTGATTTCTTTCTTTAAAAGTAGAGTTTTGTTTTAAGTGAAATAATGCGTTCTTGTTTATATCAAGGGCTACATGAAAACCAAGTGATAATCTTGGAAAAAGTTTGTCTTTATACACAGACTCGTACTGTGTTTCGGGCAGAAGCAGCTTTTGCTCCAGCAGTCTAATAGTACTTCTCACTGTACACTTACTGATTATATAAATATTGTTTCTGGCATGAGATTAAATGCACCGTCTGTGATGTGAATTCGGTCTCGTTTTTGCTGCAGGGCCCACAAGGATTTCAAGGCAACCCTGGAGAAGCCGGAGAGCCCGGATCCTTCGTACGTATCCAAAAGAACTGAAGCGCCCTTCATAAAAGACCTCATTACTGACCATTACACTCAGTCTCCCAGTGTGCAAATGGCACTTCATTTAGCCATAATAATTCTAATTGAAATAAGCCTCTAGATCCTCTAGCCTCTAGTGCACACGGCTCGCTGGACTCGTTTATGTATTTTTGTAATTCACAGACCACAAAATCAGCACTGAATAGACTTCAGCGTTGTTCTCACCAAGCATGGAGTTTTCACTCGTATCTCAAATCATTCACATGTCCCATCCTCTCTAATCTCAGATTTCTGTTTTCTCTCGATAGGGCCCAATGGGTTCTCGTGGGCCCTCTGGTCCCCCAGGAAAACCAGGAGATGATGTAAGTACTCTCACGTCAACATCAAGCGGCGCGTTTGTAAGTGTGATTGACCTGCTTACACAGTTATCTGATTCGTCCTCATAGCGTAAATGCACATATACTCTTTATGAACATAGTAAAAGAATGTGTTCTGTAAAGACAAACAACCAAATCACCCACCCAACACTTTCTCAGCGGCCCCTCTTGAAACGTGCGCCAAGGTGTTTTTCTCTGTTCTGGCGTCTCCAGCTGTTCTTCTCTTCAGACTCCATTCCTTCCATTTCTCTTGCCCACATTACACATGACGCACACACCGTGCTGAAAGATTTCTGTGTCTTAAAGTCACTGGTGTCAGAACAGCAGCAGATGCCTTTTAAATGAAGTTTAATAGATAATCAAAAATCAGTAATATTATCGATTTTTGAACCGAATCAGGATATCATATATTATAAAACGTTTTATTTCAGCTACTTATCAAGGCAACAAAAATAAAAACTGATTCAAAATATTAATAAAGATTATAATTGTATCTCAATGATACTAAAATAACATCGAATTGAACTGATCTGAATAATGACAGCTGAAACTGAATTTTTTTTCCTAATTGATGAATTTGACAACATTACTGCTGTTATTTTACTTTTTATCACTGTGTGAAGCAATCTGTATAGTATAAAGCGCTTTAGAAATAGATACATGTGAAAAATGCATCAAAATGATCGTTTTTCTAAGCATTTGTTCACGGCCAACTGCGGGGCTCTGATGTTGAAGCATGAATGCAAATCTTTCATTTCCTGTTGGGTTTGTAGTTACACTTTTCTGCCACAAGATGACATTTGAGTACAGTAGCGCTCACTCGAACACGTTGTGCTCAGAGTTTCATTTTAAGCTTCATGTACGAAATCACTGTGTTTCACTTGTAGGGGGAAGCAGGCAAAGCTGGGAAAGCTGGTGACCGTGGACCTCTCGGGCCTCAGGTGAACCATTTTAAATTAAAACAGTGTTAAAGTGCTTGATCCATGTGAGAAGAACAGCGAAGCAGTGACTGCTGCCCGCGGCTCTCAAGCTTTTGCCCAGATGTGAGACGGTGCTGTGGCCACAGGCCAGAGAAAGAAAGAAGAGATGTCTGAATACTTCCACTCGCATAACTCTCTCTCTCTCTCTCTCTCTCTCTCAACACAGGGAGCTCGTGGATTCCCAGGAACACCAGGTCTACCTGGAATCAAGGGACACAGAGTTAGTGCACTTTTTCATCACCTGATCTTTTTGTGGTCAGTCTCTTAAGGCCAGACACTACAGAATCGGGTAAACACTCTTAACTATCGACTTCCCCAGGTGCTTGATCACAGTACATTAAAACTTAGAAGTATTACAAAACTCAATTATCACTAGATTTTTTGGGGAAAAATAGTACAAATCAAATGTTATATGAACAAACCCATAAATAAAACCCTTCAGAATATAGACAGGAATAAAAATGTGTATGGTTTGGTGTATGTAAGTGCTCATGAAGTGGAGAAAAATATCTTTAAAGATATGGACTGGAATTTAAATCTACAGATGCAAATATATAAAGTGTGATTAAAAAATAAATACTTAAATGCATATTTGTACTAGTATGAAAGAAGACGTGCTATAAATGCAAAATAGACCAAAATCTCAAAATCTGACCAATGCTTGAAAAAGCAATGGGGTCATTCCGTGTCAAATTTCAGAAACTTTCTCAGCTTAGATTTTGCTAATGTTTTTTCTAAAGAAAGATAAATGTGTATAGGGATGCCAAAATATTAAATGTCACAGATGTATATTTATGGAGTAATGCACTATTGTGTAGAGGGGGGTCAAAATGACCGTTTTCACCTGAGATTCAGAGCCAAATTACAGGATGGTAAAAATGACTTCAGAAAGATGACAGCATCATGATGTTATTTTTCCACAGATATTAGCAGCTCTATTAGTAAAATCTGTTTGCTTTGTTGCATTATGGGCCAATGGTGACAGTTCAAAAATAGGGAAAGAGCACTTTTCAAGTTTTTCTCCAAGGTTACACTCAAAGAAGTAACAAAGTTTCTTAATGTGCTTTTAGACATGGTCTTCACAAACTTTCCTTTGTCTCATATTTAAGGCACTTGTATGGTTCATTTCTGGATATATTGGGATCTCAATGTGGACCAGGGGTAAACTGTTAAATTGTTCACATTTTCAGTGGTCAAAAACCAAATTTGGGTCACTTTACATAAAGATGATACTTCTTTTCTTTTAAAGAGGAATATTTAAAATGACATTAATGACATTTCATATTTTGGCTTTCCTCACTATACATGTTCATCTTTCTTCAGAAAAAATATTAGCAAAAACAGACATTTTAGCCAGGGGGACCTTGGTTGAGTGACATGGAATGACCAATGGTTTTGCCTGTAGGGTCTCACCTCAGCACTGTAGTAATGTCATCATTTAGCATCACTGTGATGACAGTATCACTTAAATGTGTTGATCTGTGGTGTGTTTGTAGGGTTATTCAGGTCTTGATGGTGCTAAAGGAGAGTCCGGAGCCACTGGGTCAAAAGTATGTCTTTCACAAATCACATTTCCACCATTACATACAGTATATGGGTAGTTCAGTGTTTGATGCTCGGTTCGACCCATCTCTCTCTCTCTGTCTGTCTCTGTCAGGGTGAGGCCGGGTCTCCTGGAGAAAGTGGTGCTCCTGGACCAATGGTAGGTGTTTGCGCTCAACTGCTGTCCTGTACAAATGACTGCAGCTGTAACTAGAAACCTCAGTTGTTTCTCTGGAATACATTTTTATTCCTAACACACATGCAGCTGCAGTTTGTTTTAAACACCTGAACCGATGTCAGATTCAAACAAACATCAGTACACACACGGTAAACATTTCATTTCTCCTGGCAGCGTGTCAGAGTCAGATCATCTCAAGCTCTCAGATGCTGTTAAACAGACTGCCATGGGCTCACGCTCATCAGCATATATGAGACAAGAATGAAATAAAAGATTGGCTAACCTCTAATTATTTGTAACTAAACATGGATAAAACTGAGATCATTATTGTTGGAACCCAGTCACTCACTAGCACTCCTAATGACTTCTCTTGTGAGACAGCTGGTACTCTTATTAGATCATCTTGTACTGTTAAAAATTTAGGTTTTATTTCCAGTTAATCTCTCTCAATTCAGGCTCATATTAACTCTCAACAAATCAGTGGTGAGAGTTAACAAAATTAACAAAATTCTTTCAGTCTCTCCGCTGTGTCAATAATATGTCTGAATTTAAACTCACCTGTTCCCTGAATGTTCTCATTTGTAAGTTATGCTCTACATCCCTTTGTTTTCTGAATGTTACCTTTCGTATTTTACGTCCCATTTTCTCATTGTGTTTCATTCAAAATGTTCACTTGTACTAGAGTTTGTCAGTTTTGTTTATTACATTGATGTTTTTCTTTTCTAATTGTATCTTTACTGTAAAGCATCCTTGAGCACTGGAAAGGGCGCTATATAAATAAATCTTATTATTATTATCATTATCATTAGGAAAGTGAATAAATATGGTATTACAAATATTGCAACCAAATTTCCCTCACAGAAAAGAGCAAACGCACATGAGATCTCTTAACAACTCACAGACAGTAATGAGATCAAATGGAGAGCAAATGGAGACTATTTCAGTATCTCAAACTGTGCTCAGATCTCAATATGAACTTGATCTGAGCTGCTCTCTACATCCCACTATTGACATCTGAGACAGTTCATATTCATATATGATGATTTATGAATAAATGATTTATTTGTGTGTGTGTGTGTGTGTGTGTTTCTTCAGGGCCCACGTGGTTTGCCTGGTGAACGGGGGCGTCCAGGATCATCCGGAGCTGCTGTAAGAATCACTCACTTCTTCATTAACCTTCTTTCTTTCTTCTGTAGCACACTGACAGATATTTGATATTTTATAAATGTATTTCTATATCTCTCTCAGTAGATAACAAGTTAGTGTCTGCATCATGTTTTCCTCTTGTCATGTTTCTGACCCCAAATTTGCACTACCGCACTGGTTGGCTTGTTCTGCCTATGCAACTCATTCTCAGACGTGGAAGTAAGCAATATGACGTACTTCTTTTTGTGCGTGAACATTTCTAGCCACTGTAGTTAAATGGAACAAAACCAGAATCTGTCATACAACAATAGTACAGCAGCATATGTTAATATGAGTTGAAATATACAGCATCTATTGTTACAGTAATAAAGTAATTGATTAGATTAGTATTTCGCCCTCTTCTCGCAATGGCTGTTGACATGCTGATCCCACAAATCTATATGCTGTGTCTCTGATTATGATAATAAATGATAATAAAATGATAGCTAGTATCACAAGATGAAGTGTTTTACCAAAACGCTTGTGGATTCTGTGAGGATGTTGATCATTTGAAATGTCTGTGGTGTTGTGTTTGATCAGGGTGCTCGTGGGAATGATGGTTCACCCGGCGCTGCTGGTCCTCCTGTAGGTTTGAGGCTTCATCATCTGTTGCAGTAACTCTGCATGAATGTTCATTATTTTATTTGAGGATTGTTCGAGTAACTGAAGCACTGTGTACAACTCGTGTTGTTTGTCTTAACAGGGTCCAGTCGGTACGGCTGGCGCTCCCGGTTTCCCAGGATCCCCCGGTGCTAAGGTGTGATGTCTCCTAATTCTTCCTTTCTCTGACACAAATTAGACGTTATCATAGATATATACAAAAAATAATAGCAATTCACGAATGTTTTGAGAAACCGTCTTATTCACCATCAAATATCACATCAGACTGTAAGGTCATTCAGATTCTAATTTTTCTGCTATTTAGACCGCTTTTTATGACCAAATGAATACAGATGAATGTACAACCCAGGCTCTAGAAATGACATTTGAAAATGTTGCTGATCTTGAGAAGAAATAGTCGTGTGTAAGCAGTATGTATCATGTAGTTTTTTTCCTTCATAGGGTGAAGCAGGACCTACTGGAGCCCGTGGACCTGAGGGAGCACAAGGACCTCGCGGAGAGTCTGGTGTCCCCGGATCTTCAGGACCTTCTGGACTCTCTGTGAGTAACCGCTAAAAAATTACTATTGTCTTACTACAATCGAGAATGACTAAAATGACTATATTGTTCGATCACCATCCTCACTGTGCCCTTGAACGACATCAGAAGCCCCTCAGGTTACTCCAGAGGTGTCGTATGTCCCTTTGGATAATGGAAACATTCTGCTGTTGACATGGCCAATTAAATGAAGTTACGCCCTGCAGATGCAGCATGACTCTGACAAGTGCCGTTGGTGATTGACATTGATGACAACACCATTTCTCTGCAAGAAAGAGCAGAGGTCAAGATTTGGTTTTCTGGCATAAGCTGGTTTAGCCTGACCAGATGAATGGTGTTCAAAACCTAAACTCTAAACTGTTCAACTAGACGAGCCAAACCAGTGGACACCATCATGGTGGGCAGAGTTTACTCAGCAGTCTCAATATTACATTACGTTCCTTTTGAATTTGGACATCTCATTTCCACCAGCTGATGGTTTAAAGAAGAAATATCTGTCACTGATGCCACAGCTCAGGATGGACGGCTGTGAAGGGTGCGGGACTGTGTGTTCCAGTCCATGTTTTCTTGACATCATTTTCCCACAACTCCAGAGTGATTCGTCACATGACATTAACAGTTAAGATAATTGGCTCAAAGGTTCTGAGCAGTGAATGTGATCATAATGGATGGATCGCTACAGGTACTGTATTATACAGGCATTAAATTGGACTGGACAGTCAGAGAATACATGAAGACTTATTAGTCAGCAGAAGACAAGAACAGGAAATCAGATTCAGAGAAAAGCACACAGTATGCACAACAAGACATAGCGACCCCCCAGTGATTGATGGGAGAAAATTGGTTCATTTTGTCCATCATCTCAGGAAAGCAAGCGATGTAGCTGTTTGCATTCCTTCTGAAGTCAGCAGTGGTGAAGTGCACTGTGGACAGATGCCAGGAATTGTGTTGCTGAATTTATTCCATTTTTATTTTGACTTGGTAATTCTACATTTATGCTGGAGTTTTGCTGAGGAGAGACTTAACAAAAATAGATTAAACAAAAATATTACTGCTTAAACTGTTGTTGGATGTGTAGGAGGAAACACCTGTGTTCTATTCTTCACGGTGACTCTCTGACTGTGTGCTCTCACTCAATCTGCAGGGTAACCCTGGTACTGATGGCCTGCCCGGAGCCAAAGGATCAGTGGTACGTACATGTGCATGTAAAGAGCCATAGGATTTAGTGTATTGTGATCCACTGGGAATGAGCTGTTCTTTAATAGTTCATCTGAACATCATTCCTGTTTCAAAATTTGTGAGAAACACTTGCAATAATTTGATTCTCTCAAAGCAGCACAGTAGATAAAGTGAAGGACCGGAGTTCGTTGTGAACCTGTTTTCACACACTCATCTGTGTCGTCTCTTAGGGTGCTCCAGGCATAGCTGGCGCTCCTGGTTTCCCAGGCCCTCGCGGCCCTCCTGGACCTCAGGGAGCGACTGGACCTCTGGGGCCGAAGGGACAGTCTGTGAGTTTCTGTGTTCATTTCAAATGATCTTCCACCAGTGAGTAAGGGATAATATTCAGTCAAGCATTCTCCTCTGCAAAATAAAGCCAGACAGTTATTTAGCAAGAATGACTGATTGACTGTACATTAAACTGCTTTAGACTACTTTAAATTACTGAGTGAGTTCTTGTGGTTTCATACACCGTACGCAACTGACCAAAGCAAACACAAAACCATAACATCATCAGGGACTCTTATGATAAGTGTATCAGAGTGTGTAGATGAGCTAAACTCTCCAGCTTAGAGATGAGTTCAATGTGACAGTGTGATAAATGAAGTATTGCCCTGTGCCATAATACACACTTAAACATTTCACAGATCTGTTTTATTTAACACACATTAAACCTTTCCAGGGTTGGTTGATATGACAATATATATATATATTAGATAGTTTATTGTTTGTAATTTTGTTCTTATTTTTATTAATTGGTGTTGAAAAAAAATAACTATACATCTTTATAGTGAAAAAAAAAGATTTCTAATCATAGACCCTTCAATCCCATCAGGAAACTTCATTCAGAACACCTTCTGGTCTATTTCTGAAAATGCTGATAATAGATGAGATCATGAGAATACATTTACTAATTTGTCTGACTTTGGTGTGTGTTTGTCTTTAGGGGGATCTGGGTCTCGCAGGGTTCAAGGGTGAGGCTGGTCCTAAAGGAGAAATTGTGAGTTCTGTTCCTTACATTCACACTAGAAGTTATTCATAGTCATTTAACTTCATAAATAAAAACTTCATAATCTGCAGCACTGTATTCTACAAACAAAGCTGAAATACAAGAAGCGAATGGACTGTAAACACTTCTTTCATAAAGAATGTTTGCTAACTTAAAGAAATGTCATATGAACATAACTCTTAAAGTTTATATTTCTTTTTAACATGTTAAAATGTTACTTTTTTGATACATATATTTTTAATTATATATTGTTTTCAGAACAAGGTACATTGGAAGTATTCAGTGACAAAAACACTTTCATTCTTTCATAAATTTTTCACTTTTTCTTCCCATAAATCCCCATTCCAATATAACCATCTCTTATCTTAAAAAAACAACAAAAAACTAATAAAAAAATGGAGAGGGTGTCAAAGAGGGAGGACTACATTCTTCTCGATGTGTATAATGAAATGATCCCATGTTTTGTAGAACTTTTTAAAAAATAATTTAAATTAAAAGTAACTAATCTATTAATTTTACAGTCCGTAGCATTTAAACCTACTATCAGTGTGTTTTTGTGCGGTGTATGTGAATCTAAAGGCTTTTAGCGTATGTCTGTCAGAGATTGCAGTGTATGGAAGTTGTTCTGACTAGTGCTTTACGTGAGTTAAATGTGTTGCCTTACGGCTGTCATAGTTAAATGGAAATGTGGGTTTTAAATAAAGGATGGTTTGTTTAGGGTAACGCTGGGCCTCAAGGTGCCCTTGGCCCTGCCGGAGAGGAAGGGAAGCGAGGATCCAGAGGAGAGCCTGGTGCTCTTGGACCCGTCGGGCCGTCTGGAGAGAGAGTAAGACACCGCTTCTCCTTAATACATATGAACTTCATCTGCTTTTCTTGAGTCTTTGGTACCTTCTATACGTGACCCATACGAGGAAATACACGGAGGTGTTAATCAGCTCTCTTAAGGACAGTTTAGATTGGTTAGATGGGGCTGGTGTAGTTCTTTGAGATGAAGCTTTATACTGCATTATGTTATAAATAACATTAAACAAGGACGACATGTTTTCTGCAGGGAGCTCCTGGTAATCGAGGTTTTCCTGGACAAGATGGTCTGGCTGGTCCAAAGGTGAGACGCCTCACATAATACATATCACACGTACAGTCTTTCAGGAAAAATAGCATTTTACCGTTCAGAGATCATGTTAAAAATTCTGGTAAATAAGTTCTGGCAATGTGCCTGGAAGAGAAGTAGCGTTACCAGTAAATTACTGACAGAGTAAAGTTCTCACAGCTGTGTTTCTCATGTCGCAGATGAAGAAAATGCAGTTTAAAGGTAATTTCCGGTGATTGACATCAGAGAGTTTACCGGTATTTTGGTTCCGATGTGTGAATGGTATCTTAACATTTGGCAGAAAGGGCAATTCAACAATTTTACAGCAATCAATGTGACGGTGGCTTTTGTCAAAATGTCTTCCGCCATATGCAGCTCCGTGCCCTTCAGTCTAGACTCCATTTTACTACATTGCAAACAAATGATTAGTTAGCACATGGTTATGAAAGCATGTCGCATATTACTTAATGACAGCATGAGTTCAGTTTCTGCCATTGTGTGGCGTGTGTTTGTGCTGCAGGGCGCTCTGGGCGAGCGTGGAGCTCCAGGAGGGTCAGGGCCGAAGGGAGCCAGCGGGGATCCTGGCCGGCCTGGAGAACCGGGTCTGCCTGGTGCACGGGTAAATCAGTCGATCTGTCTGCAGTATGAACTCAAACAGGTTTGATACTGATTTTACATGCTTGTCATAATTCTGGCTATGCAGGGTCTGACGGGACGTCCAGGTGATGCTGGTCCACAGGGCAAAGTTGGTCCCTCTGTGAGTAGACGCTGTTTTACATGACTATTTTGTTTATATTTTGACTCTATGGTTAATAGTGAATTTGGCCATTGCAATTATAATTTTGACAGTCTGCTCTTTAGGTGTCAGCCTTAGACATCACAATGTACATGGGAAAAAAATAGTTGGTGAAGAAACTCAGACATTGCTTGTAAATCTTACAAATAATTACAAAGAAAGAAGTGGCAAGTGACATGAAACTTTGAAGCAGAAAGACTGAAGTAGACTTTTCTTCTAAATCTGTACTCCAGTAATCTTTGTTTTATTCACAACTTGGAAAAGAAGCATAGTGAAATGGAAAAACATGTTCTTTGTGAAGCAGCTCTTAGTCTGTTAAATGCCTAAAGTCTATTGGTTCCACACCAAAAACAGCCTTGAAGAGTCGCTGTGTGTTAGTTATCCACTCAAATACAATCCACTCTGATACAAAGATGTGAACACAAAGTCCTGATTATGTTTAATATCAGGCCCCGGTCAAATAGGCCATGCTGCCTCGTACTGTACATACAATAGAGGGTCCTTCCTTCCTACTTCATGTAAGTGATATCTCACAAAAAGGGGGACTCACGTGCTTTATAGATGAAACACACACATGATTAAGAGGAGCTGCAGTCGTGTGTTTGTATCCTGAATAACTGCAGTGTTCTGTTGTAGGGCGCTGCTGGTGAAGACGGTCGGCCAGGACCCCCAGGCCCTCAGGGTGCTCGCGGTCAGCCTGGAGTGATGGGATTCTCTGGACCCAAGGGTGGCAATGTACACAATAAAACTCTTGTCAATACATGTCTGTTTGTCTTACAGCAACTTTAATGTGCACATCACTGTTCTTTTTGTCATTAGTTTTGTTATTATGTAAACACGTTTGCATGTATTATTACTCTGCATCTTAATGACGGCAGTTCATATCAGGTGTCTTCCTCTCGCTGCAGGGTGAGGCTGGGAAGTCTGGAGAGAAGGGACTCGCTGGAGCTCCTGGTTTGCGTGTAAGTTCCTCCCTTTGCTTTCTATTATCCTCAACACATCTACACTGCGAAACAAAGGAACAGCTTGACTAGTCTTCAAAGCGACTGAGCTTTGGCCAGAACTGCTGGTCCTTGTCATTAGCAGTGCCGAGCTCTCTTGGCAGGGTTTCTTGGTAATTTCTTTCCAAGGGCTAAAACGGTGGCTTGTTTTAAAGAAAACTGGACATTTGATCTTGTATACAGTATTTCAGTCAACTTTATAATTTTTCTAAACATACATTTGGATAATTGGTAATTTACTAAGTGGAAAATAATAAGTGAGATATTATAAAGAAAACATGCTATTTCCAAAACTAGTTTGGCTTGTATTTCAAGTCAAGTCAAAGCGTTATGGTCATGTGCACAGAGCACAGTGGACCATGTACAATATAATTGAATACTTGAATGATTCTTTACATAGCTACAAACCAGTCGTTTGCCGGTGAAGGTCGTCAGGGATGTAACTTGTGAATGTGCCAAAGTTTCGGTGTCAGAGAACACTTTCAAACACATCGCAGAGTTTTGTTTGAGGACTGTGTGACACTGAGTGTGCCATTATGTGTTGCACGCTGGTCTGGTGTGTCCTAGCTCTTTTAAAAAGACATTTATTGGCCTACTTGCATACAATAAAAATGTGGTTTTACATTTTGGTCAGAGTCCTATAGAGGGGCTCATTAGTTGCCATTCATTCTGCAGTGCACGTTTTTCCTCCGTCTCTAATTGTTTGACGGGTGAATTTGGTGGAAATCATCTTGACTCTGTCTGTCTATTATAGTAAACTGTATGTGTTTTGCACATTTCATCATTCATCTTTGTGGCTTCAGTTGCAGATGGATAGAGGAGATACTGGTACTGATACTGGTCCACAACTGATAAAGTCATTTGATAGTTAAACATCCAAAGCAATAGAGAAAGACTTCCAGTTAACTAGAATCGTTCAACACATTGAATGATGACCTGGAGAACTGAAAACACAGACCCTTGGCATTTTGACTCTTGATTCATTGATTCAGCTCAGATGTGTTGAGCATTATTATCCTGGAGTCTGCGATTCATGAGGGGAAAGTGTTTGAACCATATGATGCGCCTGGTCTTGTGAAAGGACGTGTCATGCTTGGCTTTGGATAAAAGCTAAAAAGCAAAAAAAAAAGTAGGTTAATTATGATGTAGTGCTGCGTCCTAATTCTGCTATCTTGAACCAGTTTTGATTGGTGAATGATTATTACTTGTGAAGTTGAAAACATTTTTTGGAAATATGCAGCATTTGACAATGCTTTGTGTGGCAATTATGATCTGGACAGGAGGCAGAAAACCCCATTAGGGCATCCTAAATGATCAGAGCCTTGACATAAGTGACCTGCAGCACTATGAGGACACACCTGTATCACTATTTCTGAAGAAAATACTGGCACAATAGTGCATTTAAGAGGCTAATCATACAACCAGCGTAATCAACCTCAGGATTTTTCTCCAAAAGGTTTGAGGTGTTTTCCTAGTCGTCCAAGTGACTGTCTGTCTGATGCTGTAATTAGGGCAGCATTGCAATATGTAGACAACAAGCAGCTGCACAAAGGCTCTTCACACCTCAGTTTCAGTTCTGATCATGCAACACTCTGCACTGTCGTGATGGAGTGACTGATCTCTGTACTCTGCAGGGTCTGCCCGGTAAAGACGGTGAGACGGGTGCTGCCGGACCCCCTGGACCTGCTGTAAGTGTGTCTGCACTATACACACGTGTCCACGTTACGTGTTTATAAATGAGAGACTGATGATGATGATGGGATGTTGACAGGGTCCTGCAGGAGAGAGAGGAGAGCAGGGTCAGCCCGGACCCTCTGGCTTTCAGGTGAGTGTGCAGATCAATGGACAAATGTTAACTGTTTCCATGCTAGTCTTACTCAAGTCAAGAAGAGTGTTTAACATCAGCGAATCAACCTAACTCCATTCATTCATTTCTATGGGTTAAATCAGCTCTTTAAGGTAACAGTTGCAGGTTGCCTCTTTTTACAGTGCAGAGTGTTTCACAGTCATTGTAAATTCATTGTCACGGCTTGTTACTTAACAGTTAACATTAACAATTCCAGCAACAGCAATATTATGAGAGATATTTATTTGTAAAAAATCATTCTGTAGGCAAAGCAAATTATTCCCATCCATCTGGATGACTGTTGACGTCGATCTGTAATATTCCTGTTGATGGTAAATAATTTTGAACCCCTGTATGATCTTGTTCTTGACAACAAACTCATTGTGAGAAGATTCATGATTTGTCTACATTTAACCATTTATTTAGTTTATCATAAATGAAGAAATGTAAACAATACTGAATATAAAGTTGTACTTACTCTTCGGTCCTTTTTAGATGTAAATTATTTCTCAGGAGCTCATGAGATCATTTCAGAATTTACAGGCGTTGATCAGTGATTTATTGCTTTTAAAGTCATTTTCTTCCACTAACCTGAAGAAGATTCCCAGCTGAGTTTCTTCATTCTGAATTGCATCACAGTTAATAGCCGACCGTGTTTTATAATGGGTGAGCCAAGCAAATGATCTTTTACAGACATAATTTTCTGGACAGATGTTTTGTTATTTGAACCATTTTGCGGCTACTTATCTTGGCCAGGACACTTCTGAAAAAGAGATTTTTAATCTCAGAAAGTTTATTTTCTGGAAAAATATGGACAATAAATCATAAAATCATCATGTGCAATAAGTGCCATCCCAACAGGGCATTAGTTCAGATCATGTCTTTGCACATTATGATACGGGACGTGTAACAGTATTATTATATGACATAATGAACAAATGAGTGACACGATTAACTGCTACTGGGAGTCTTTCTGAAAGAACTATCACTTAGGCTTCTGTATGTTTCAGGGAATCATCCAGGTCCTGCAAATAATACTAAGATTAATGGAGGTTACAAAGGACATCCTTTAAATAGATCTGTAGTGCTACTTGAAGATTTATTTTATCAATAAAATAATGAGTAATTTAGTTTAACAAAATGTTTGCATGTCTAAGCATTGTGAACAAACCATTTTTTGATGTTTGTAGGGTCTGCCCGGACCTCCTGGCCCCCCTGGTGAAGGTGGTAAACCTGGTGATCAGGTGAGAGCTCCTGAATGTGGCTGCTTTGAAGAAGAGGAAACCTTGCTCTACATGTTACTCTGCTGGCTGCACTTAGATGTGTAATGAAGCCTCGTGTCTGTCTTTGCTCATTCAGGGTGTTCCAGGAGAGGCTGGTGCCACAGGGGCCACCGGACCACGCGTGAGTCTCAACTCCATGCTTTCTCTTTGGTTTGTGATTACTCGGTATTGTCATGTATTAAAATGCCCTGCGCCGCTTTTCCTCCTCAGGGTGAGCGTGGTTTCCCAGGAGAGAGAGGAGGTGTGGGGCCGCAGGGCCTCCAGGGCCCTCGAGGTCTTCCAGGAACTCCAGGAACTGACGGACCCAAGGTGAGCAGATCAGTCAGTCCAGTACAGACAGGCATCACCATGATCACAATACAGCAAAATATACCGTACTGAGGTCTCAAATCCTGACTCACTCACATGCTTTATGATAACACATGCTACAGCCTTCACTTAATGTGTGCTTCGAGATGCACTGAGCTTAAGGGTTAGATGTGATGAAGCTTGTAAAGATCTGGTGCTCCGTAGGGTGCCGTCGGCCCAGCGGGATCTCCAGGTGCTCAGGGACCTCCAGGACTACAGGGAATGCCTGGAGAGAGAGGGACATCTGGCATTCCTGGACCAAAGGGTGACAGAGTAAGTGCAACGGCAAAACACCTCTGTGAGATTTATTTAGCTCCACCCTCTATGAGACTAGGCCTTTGTCTTTTTTAAATGAAGAGAAACTCACGTTCATGAAACTCTGTTGATCCGTTACCTACTGCTTGATTATGAAGGTGAGATTCATCGATGCTGCAGCTGCCTTGCTAGGAGAATGTTAGAAAATGACATGTTAGAAAATGACATGTTAGAAAATGTTAGAAAAGCACTAGTAAAGCATAATTGCTTATTTACTGCTGTGTGTGCAAACATCTGCGATGAAGGTGCTGTAATGGATATCAGTCATAAGATTTGACTGTCTGTGTATCGCAGGGTGACAATGGTGAGAAAGGACCCGAAGGAGCTCCTGGGAAAGATGGCGCAAGAGTAAGAAGATTGAGCATCTTGTTTTTTCCTCTGATAGATACTAACACAGGGTTGATTTTTACATCTATGGATGGCTGGCGACTTTCAAGATTGATGATGCACAGATGAATGCACTATCATGTATTGGGCCCTATAATACACCCGGCGCAAGTGTTTTTGCTAGTTTCAGCCCCACACAGTTCTCATTTTCCCGTCCTGCGCCACGTTGTTTAAATAGCAAATGCATCTGCACCCATTTGCACCCATTTGTGCGTGCTGGTCTAAAAAAGAGGTGTGTTCAGGCGCATTGTTGGTGCGTTGCTATTTTGAGTAACTGAAAATAGACTGCGCCATAGACCAACTCAAACCTGGCCTAAAGTCTGCCGCATAATTTTTTCTTGCGCATACATTTAGCTTATTACACACACAGGGACGCGCAGCAGCACACAAACATTTTTTTAAATGAAAAATTACATTCTGCCATGGCGCGAGCGCAACTGGCTCTTAAAGGTGATGGGAGATGAGACTCTGATTGGTTTATTGCACGTTACGCCCAAAAACACCCATTACTCATTAAGAGAATAGGGACAACCCATTTAGACCATGCGCCGGGCGCGCCGGCCATTTTCCCGTCGTTAAACTATCAAAAGTGGATTCGGACATGCCCTGAGTGCACCTGCGCCGTGCTCTTTAGACCATGCGCTTAGATCGGTAAAATAGGGCCCACTGTGTGTGTACAGTATGTGTGCGTGCATGTGCAGTGTTGCTGTAAAAGCTGCTTCTCAAACTACTGCTGAACAATCTACATATCTGATATGGTTTACAAATGTCGATAAGAAGAAATATGATTAAGCCATACTTCTTGTGCAGTCTTCAAGCCACTGGACACCACTGGTCTACATGATATAACTAAATACATCAATCAAATGAATCCTGAATAGCATGTGCGTGTTGCAGCGGGTTAACTGCATGAATATGCCAGTATGAGTTCAGTTCTGGATGAATGCATGTGTGAATTCATACGAGTGTGTGTAATTTCTGCATCAGAGTCAAACTGCTCTTCTGTAGGGATGATAATAAGAGCCTTTTTTAATCATACTACTGAAGTTTATGACAGGAGGGGATGAGGAAGCTGCTTTGTGTATTTCCAGGGTTTAACGGGTCCAATCGGCCCCCATGGTCCTGCGGGACCCAACGGTGAAAAGGTACTAAAGTTATCAGTTTATTATCAGTTTGTTAATCTGTTGAACATCTAATATTAATCCCTACCCCGTACATTTCTCAGGGAGAATCTGGACCTGCAGGACCGTCTGGAGCTGCTGGTACTCGCGGTGTTCCTGTGAGTCTCCCCCAAACTATATCAGTATTCAGAGACCTGTGTTCAGAATAGTGGCATTTATCTGCTTTCCATACATTCTACATTGAAGTCAACATATTTCTGCAACTTGCCTATGTAACTCATTGCATGCAGCAATCTTCTGTTGCTCAAAGATGAAATTAAACTTTGTACGACCTCTGAATTTACATACTGAGAAGTTTTATCTGTCATGCAACTTTGTCATACCGTGTTTCTCCTAATACATCAGACATGATATGACACATTTGATAATAAAATTCTAGTCACGTTCATTCTTATGTTCACTGGAAAGGGCAGTTGTTTGAGACCCGAAACCATGATCAATGAAATACTGTGACTGACTAAGTTTCAATACAGGATCAATTCAAATTGTCAGCAGTTAAATTTATATAACTCAATAATCCACATACAAAATTAATTCAAAGTTTATTCAAAGTTTTTTCTTTTTGTTTAATCAAATGTAAATTCAAGTCCCAGTCACATTTTCTTGGTTAAATAAACTTTAATATTCTATTTTATATTTTTACATTAACACTGTAATCAATATTCTGTGTATTAAAGCCAAGTATGAATCTCATCAAGTTAGTGTTTTTAAGCATTTTACATTTATTCCCAAATAATAACACAAGGCAGTAACAATTTAAACAATTTATTTTATTTGTGAACTTAGGTTCAGCTATTTTTTTTAATAGTTAACTTTCAACTGAATTTTTCAGATCATCAGTCATCAAAGCTCAGTAAATAATGGTCACAGACACAGAGATTTACTTTCAATTTGACCAGGCTGATTACTCACTAAAAACGCCCACAGATCATGTTTTCAGGCCATTTTAAGTCTTATTTTGATGTAACAAAGTGGTTATATCTAAGTGTGAGTTGTTTACTTTTTGAATTGTCTTCCCATTAACGCCATTATATAGTTCGTTCAGACTGATTTGCAAACTTGCAACGCACACAAACACAAGAGGCGGGATTTATCGCATGAACTTATCACAGTCGAACATAACCAGTCAGATCCAATAATATAGCCATGGAGGAATTGTCTCCTCTCACTGATTTCATCATTCATCTCAGTTACACCCCCACTGCATGCTGTAGTTGGTCTGTTGGTTAAAATCAATGGACTCAGGGGAGGCGAGAGATGCGGACTCCTGCTGTAACTTTACCTGCTGGTGTCACTGTTGGACAATGTTTCTTTAGAAATATGAGTGATTTATCCACTTTTTAATGTTATATTTTGTAATATTTGTGTTTGTACTAAATTTTTTTTCTTATCCAGTATTTTGAGGAGGCACTGCCTCTATTGCCTCCTCGGAGGAAACGCCCCTGATGGATGGATAGATAGATAGAAAGATAGATAGCTAGACAGACAGACAGATAGAATGATAGACAGACAGACAGATAGAATAGATGATAGCTAGTGGGGTGTTGGATGGTGGAGGATGGATGGAGGAAAGAATAATTGTATATGCTTTATACATATGCACTTCTAGGAAAAGAATGTGACATGAGCAACCTCTATAAACTAAAGAATGGTATGGCATCATTATTGTACATACAGTATAAAAATGTACTAGTATGATATAATAAAACTAAGGCTTTATGTTTTTGACAGGGTGACAGAGGAGAGACTGGTCCTTTTGGTCCTGCTGGTTTTGCTGGTCCACCTGTAAGTACAGCAATGGCAATCTTAATAGCTGCACCTCATCTTTACTCTTTCTTCAGTAAAAGTCTCAGATGCTCTTATACACCAAGCTCACACAATCTGGACCATCAAACTACTGTTCCAATAGCTGTTTGTGTGTGTGTGCGTGTGTGTGTGTTATAGCAGTCGCCATAAAGAAACCCACAAATAAAAAGGGCTTTGGCCTAGATATTACCCAGCTAATGGTGAAACCAGTCATCTAAGTGTTGTTGCACGGAGATATTTTGCAGTTAAAATAAACTGAAGAGGTGAAAATGATGGAAAGATGGAGCAAATGACTAAAAGTCAATGCTTATAATTGCTTGATCTCATTATAATAAGCAAGAAACGGATCTGATCTCAGTGACTCAGGTAAAACGAGTAAGGCCGATGAGGTTGCTATTTAATCATAAATGATGTATTTATGACTCATTACCCTAGAACAACACAATTGATCAGACTGCAGTCTTGTAAAGCTATGAAAACATTATATCTGATGCTTTTAGGAACCCACCGGTATAATGAGTTTGAGCTCTGCCTTCGGGTGTTGAATTAGATTCAGGAACCCCCCCCCCCCCCCCCCCCCTGTTTTTCAATAAATTAGGGAAAATTTTATACACAGGCAGTGATAGTTGCTTAAAGAAAGATAAGGACGAAAGAGTCTCACCCACCCTTCGTACTTTATTTTTTTATGTTATATTGATGATATGTCTCATTCATGGAATAGACTTCTGATTAATTGAGTTCTTCGTATTGTTTCTATTGTGAATTATGTTGTATTGTCGTTTGTGAAAACCGCATATTGAAACAAGACACTGAAACAAAATTTCCCCAAGGGGATAAATAAAGTTACTAGTAATACTACTACTACACGCCAAACAGTTTATACAGTTTTTCTGTCTCAGAATTTGTCATATCACACACGTTTAAAACTGTTAGTGTAACTGCACCAGTGATGGCTGCGAGCTCTGATGTGGCTACAGAGACAAACTACAGCTTTATAATGTCAACTTCGATTTGTGTGCAGTTAAAGTCCCTCCTAAGCATCTTCTGTTCTGAAGTTGATTCAGGAGCTGGAGCTGTGGGAATGGTTGCCAATTCAATTGTTTTTAAATCATCACTGATTTTAGCATTGCAAACTTATTTTGGGACATATTTAAGGAAATGTAGTGGAGGGGAAAAAAACAGAAAGCAGTTTTATGAAAATTCTAATTCAAGAACTGAAGTTCATACAGTCATGAATTTTACAACAAACTTGAAATGAATAGACCTGATTTCACATTTTAACAGTGATATTAAGGATGGATGAACTGCCATTGCATCTTGATTAATGACATAAAAAGGTGTGAGTGTTGAACCACTAACAGCACTGACAGCTAACATTGTTACTGATTGTTCACTGATTGATCTGGATATGTTAGGGTGCAGATGGACAGCCTGG
The DNA here is from genome assembly GCA_018155175.1 of Sinocyclocheilus anophthalmus. NCBI lineage: Eukaryota > Metazoa > Chordata > Actinopteri > Cypriniformes > Cyprinidae > Sinocyclocheilus > Sinocyclocheilus anophthalmus. Next base: position 97,488 of record JADLZN010008264.1, on the reverse strand, counting down.
CGTTAAGGGAGAGCAGGGTGAAGGTGGACAAAAGGGTGATGCTGGTGCACCGGGCCCTCAGGGGCCTTCTGGAGCTCCAGGTCCTCAGGTAACATCAGCCAAATTAATTTGCTTCCCTGTCTCAAAAGACAACATTTGCCCTGTATTGCTTCATATTGTGTATTCCTGCTTTGGTTATAGGGACCAACTGGTGTGTCTGGACCAAAAGGGGCTCGCGGTGCTCAAGGACCTCCTGTAAGTACTAACAAAAGGGCATTCTTGTAAATGTACATCATGAAACTGAATTTTTATTTTTATGAATTTTGTAGGGTGCCACAGGTTTCCCTGGATCCGCTGGTAGAGTTGGACCTCCTGGATCCAATGTAAGTAAAACAACGGACCTGTTCACTACAACAAAGACCCGAGGAATAACTGCACAGTATAAAGATGTACATCATTAGTGTAGTGTAAAACATTTGATTAACCTAATGTGTGCATCACTCCAAACTACTAATGCTCAGCCGAAGCTTCGAGGTGCCTAATGATGTACAGATGTCCTGTCACATCCTGTGTCCATCATGTCCTCTACACCTCAGGATCTTCATTCATGTTAATGTGCGTTCTCAGGGTAACCCGGGTCCTGCTGGTCCTGCTGGTCCTCCTGGTAAAGATGGTCCAAAGGGTGTGCATGGTGAAGGTGGACCTCCTGGAAGACCCGGTGACGCTGGGCTGCGTGGGCCGGCTGGGACTCCTGGCGAGAAGGGAGATCCTGGAGAAGATGGCCCTCATGTACGTAGTTTTACTGGATCTCATTTAGCATGGCTGTCTGTCAGTGGGAATACACAGCATTTCCACCTCAACACATAGTAAAGATAGTAACACTCTGAGTCTAGTGATTTGTCCAGACTCATTTTGTGATGAGTGAAACATTTTTAGGTTCTATTGTTGGAGAATAATATGATTTTGTCATTGTGGCTTTCACTTCTGTCCTGTCCCAGGGTCCGGATGGGCCTGCAGGTCCTCAGGGTCTGGCTGGCCAGCGTGGTATTGTTGGACTTCCTGGACAGCGTGGTGAAAGAGGTTTCCCCGGCCTGCCTGGACCCTCTGTGAGTCTCCACCATCCCAGATAAACACTCTGACATTTAGGATAGTAATGATGACAGTGACAGGAGACAGAGAAACTGTTTCAGTCATAAGATTTTTATCAGATTTTCCTTTAAGGGGAACTTTATGTAGTTCTACTTTGCCTGCTTTTCAGTTTCCAGTGAATATGACAAATAGATAAAAGCATGAGAATTTTTTTCAGTGATCAACTGCCCTTGCCGATGAAACACTTTGCTGTGAATGCATTATTAAAAAAAAAAAAAAGTACAGTTGCAAGATAGTGTATGAAGGCACTTCTGCATTGCTTGCCTCGTGCACCATTAACCACAGAGACAAGCAGTTTTCTCAATGTCAACAAAAATCACAACAGCCTGACTAAAAATCAAAAGACATGTTGTTAAATATGGGATTGATCATTTCTCAAATAGCACTTACAGTTAAGAAATAGCAAAGGACAAAGAGTTTTATACAGGCAAATGCAAAGCTAATACAGGTGGCTCACGTTCAGCTGATGAATCCCCATCACAGGGTGAGCCTGGTAAACAAGGAGCTCCTGGTGGACCTGGAGACCGTGGACCTCCTGGACCCGTGGGAGCGCCTGGTCTGACGGGACCTGCTGGGGAACCTGGGAGAGAGGTATGTTACAACCAACCATGGTCCTCATGATTTACTTAAGCACAATCCTTAAAATCAACCAGCGGTCAGACCAAAGAAAATATGCAACTGCGTTAGGGTATGGATGTTAGGTAATACCTAAGTTACAGTGGGTTTAGAAAAGAATCAGCCCCCTTTAAAATAATCACATTTTGTTGCTTGCATTGCCTGTAAATGTAGATCTTGGTTCAAGTTGTGTTTTATCCAACTGTATTTACTCAGTGCAACTTATAACATTCAAGTAAAAGATAAAACACCAACATCTCTGAAATTAAATTATTAATTTATAAAAAACAGAATCACTGAGTTGGAAAAAGGATCAGCTCCTCCTAAAAATGACTTGTAAACTCAATCAGGTGTAGCTGATCACCTTCTCAATGGCACACAAAGCCATCTGACTTCCAACTGTGATCAGCTGTGCTCATTTTGTCCCAGCCTATCAAGCATCGAAAAGCAGTTTTTTTCTGGAGCATTTCAGTCATTGGTAGTGCAACTGAAGCAAACAATCAGCTATGGGTGGCAAGACATTGTCAAAAAATCTCCGGGATAAAGTTGTGGACAGACACAAGTCAGGAGATGGAGACAAAAACATTTCAAAGGCTTTATCAATGCCTAGAAGCACAGTGAATTCTATTATTAAGAAGTAGAAGGTGTTTGGTAAAACACAGAGCCTCCCTGGATCAGGACGTCTCTCCAAACTGATGAAAGAGCCGGAGGAAACTGATCAGATAGACGACCGAGAGCTACAGCAACTCTAAAGCAGCTGCAGGAGTTTATGACAAAGAGTGCTCATTGTGTGCACGTGACAACAATATCACAAATTATCCACAAATGTGGCTTGTATGGAAAAAAGCCACTCCTCAAGAAAGGCCACTTGCAGTCATGACTGAGCTTTGCCAAAAACACACCTTGAAGATTCTGAGGCAGATAAGACTAAAATTAAAAAATGTTTTGGCCTCAACATTAAACGATATGTCTGGTGGAAATCCAATCCAGCTCAGCATCCAGATAACAGCGTTCCTGCAGTAAAGCATGGAGCTGGTGATGTCCTGTTATTGGCTGTTTCTCTGCAGCAGGGACTGGAGCACGAGTCAGGATAGAAGGAAACATGGATGGGACAAAATACCGTCAAATTCTTGAGGAAAATCTGCTGCCCTCTGCCAGAAAGCTGTCAATGGGAAGAAGGTTTACCTCCCAACATGAGAATGACCCAAAGCACACAGCAGAACTGACACACATTGGCTGAAGGAGAAGAAGCTGAATGTTCTTGCATGGCCTCGTCAGAGCCCAGATCTCTTATAACCCACATTACTGAATCTTTTGCGCCGTCTTGCAAGAGAAGAGTAGGCAAATATTGTAAAGTTAGTAGAGACAAATCCCAACACACTAAAGGGTGTAATTAAAGCAAAAGGTGCTTCAACAAAATACTGACACATGGGGCTGATCCTTTTTCCCACTTTCCAGTGATTCAGTTTTGTTTTTTTTTGTTCTGACATGTTGGTATTTTATCTTTCACTTGGATGTTATAAGCTGCACTGAGTAAATACAGCTGGATAAAACAAAAACTGTGTCCGTCTTCTTTTCAGGCTACAAAGACACACACACGTCGTATTCTAAAGGAGGTGATCCTTTTCTAAACCCACTGTATGTTTCATTCATTACATTCTGCACAAATCCAAATGTGTGAGTTTTGCTCTTGTTTTGTGAGCTTGGCGTTACTTGCATTACATAGCTCATTTGAAATCTATAGTCAAGCACGATGGATAAAATGTTTTTACGTTTTGGACTAATTAGTTCGGAAATTACTATAAACCAGTGGTTTCCAATCCTGGTCTTGGAGTCCCCAGCGCTGCACATTTTATATGTCTCCTCAATCAAACACACCTGATTCACCTCGTCGTCTCATTAGTAAAGACTCCAAGACCTCAAATGGGTGTGTTAGATAAAAGAGACATCAAAACTGTGCAGTGCCAGGGGCTCCAGGAACAGATTGGGAAACACTGTACTTGTAAAGACCGAATATTTGACAGAAAAAGTAGTACTTGTTCACACAAGTCATAGAGTGGTGATGACAGCCAGCAGACTTGAGTGTGCAGAAGCAGCTGTTTGTAAAGTGCTCCCATTTCCAATCCCAAAACTGGCATTTGGAGCCTGTGCTTTGATCAGGTTGAGCAATTTCACAGCTTCATTGAGAACACGCTGAAGATCCTTTGGCGTGTTCTTGTCTAGGCTCATCTATGTATTATACAGTGGATCCACATGGCTGTCATCTTTAACCCTCGCAATGAGACAGCTGTCACGGCCCATCACTGATTTTGTATCATCGCTGCATTTTACCAGTTTATAATGTGATCTATCATGAAATCGTTCAGTTAGTTGAAAATGGCCTGTTTTGTCCTCCACTTCAGAATGTAGTTGTTGAAGTCTCTCTCCGGTCCAGTGTATTATTGCCAGTAGCTACTAATCATGTATTTGCTCCCTGCCTTAAAGACAATGCTAATCTGGGAATTTACAGGATTTCCAAGACTTTTGTATCCTTATGGACAAATTTCCTGAATGTTTTTTCCCAGATATTTACAGGTTCATTGCATTGCCTTTCTGATATTCCCAGAGTTCCCAGTTCCCCCATCTAACCAGAGATCAATCTTTCTATAGGTTTCTGACACCAATTCAAACAATGAATTTGAATATTTAGGTTTAAATATGCAGGTTAAATAGGTTTACATATTTATAATACCAACTCTAGTATACTATTTGTACCATTGCTAGTATTTTAATGCATTTAATACAAAGAAAGACAAAGTCAGCTGCATCTCATCAACTGACATGTAAAACCAGCTCTTCATTTCATGCACAAAATTCCAAACCCAAAACTGAACAAATGTTCCTTCCGTTTCATACACATAAGAGTGGATGCAAAAAAAAAAAAACTTTTTGAACAAAATGCATTCATCATTGAAGTGTAACTGCATTTTGTAATGAAACTAACCTATTTAATCAGTTCACCCAAAAAATAAACCAATAAAATAAACTCAGACAAACAACAAACCAGACTTAGGAGAGCATAAGTCTAAGTGGACGTCCATGACATACGGAGTCCCACAAGGCTCAATTCTTGCACCGCTCTTGTTTAGCCTGTATATGCTCCCACTAAGTTAAATAATGAGAAAGGACCAAATTGCCTATTACAGCTATGCTGATTATACCCAGATTTACCTAGCCTTATCTCCAAATGACTACAGCCCCATTGACTCCCTCTGCCAATGCATTGATGAAATTAACAGTTGGATGTGCGAGAACTTTCTTCAGTTAAACAAAGAAAAAACCGAAGTCATTGCATTTGGAAACAAAGATGAAGTTCTCAAGGTGAATGCATACCTTGACTCTAGGGGTCTAACAACTAAAAATCAAGTCAGGAATCTTGGTGTGATTCTGGAGACAGACCTTAGTTTCAGTAGTCATGTCAAAGCTGTAACTAAATCAGCATACTATCATCTCAAAAACATTGCAAGAATTAGATGTTTTGTTTCCAGGTAAGATTTGGAGAAACTTGTTCATGCCTTTATTACAAGTATGGGTGGACTATTGTAATGGTCTTCTCACCGGCCTTCCCAAGAAGACCATTAGACAGCTGCAGCTCATCCAGAACGCTGCTGCCAGAATTCTGACTAGAACCAGAAAATCTGAGCATATTACACCAGTCCTCAGGTCCTTACACTGGCTTCCAGTTATATTTAGGATTGATTTTAAAGTATTTTTACTCGTTTATAAATCACTCAATGGCCTAGGACCTAAATACATAGCAGATATGTTCACTGAATATAAACCTAACAGACCACTCAGATCATTAGGATCGAGTCAGTTACCAAGGGTTCACACAAAACAAGGGAATGTGCTTTTAGTTATTATGCCGCCCGCAGCTGGAATCAGCTTCCAGAAGAGATCAGATTTGCTAAAACATTAGTCACATTTAAATGCAGACTCAAAACTCATCTGTTTAGCTGTGCATTTAGTGAATGAGTACTGTGCGATGTCTGAACTGATTGCATTATATTATATGTATAATCGTTTTCTTGAATTCATTTTAAATCTCTTAAATCAAATTTTTTTTTTTAAAATAATTTTCAAAGTTTTTAAATTCCTTTTTTTATTGTTGTGATTATTGTTTTTATTTTATTTTATGTAAAGCACTTTGAATTACCATTGTGTATGAAATGTGCTATACAAATAAACTTGCCTTGCCTTGCCTTGCCTTCTTTATATAAAGCAAAATAATAATGATTCCATTAGAGCACTGTGAACAAGGATTTTGGTTTCCAAACTGCATTTGTAAAACAAAATTCACAGAAAAAGTATAATTTTGTCATCATTTACTGTCCCTCATGTCTTTCCAAATCTGAATGACTTTTTTTCTTTCTTCTGTGAAACATAAAAGATCTATTGAAGATGTCTCAGTGTTGTGTGTGTGTTCAGCAGCAGTCATACTGGAATGAAATGGCATGAAGCTAATTAAATGAGGGCAGAATTGATATTCTTCGGTATCAACTGTACTGAAATAATGAATGGCTGAAGTGTTTACTACTTAGGGCAGTGGTGTTCATTCCTGTTCCTGGGGATCTGCCTTCCTAGAGTTCACCTCCAGCACAAATCCAACACACCTGAAGCAGCCCATCAGGATCTTCAGGAGAATTTGATCATTACAGACAGGTGTGTTGGATCTGGCCTGGAAGTGCAGCACTCTAGGAACAGGAAAAGCCCATCCTGACAGCTATAAGATGAGCTGTCTCGCTTGCAGAATGTGCTCACCTTCATACTCACCGTATGATGAATTGGTGTGAACCAGCTATCCTTACGAAAAAGCCTGTTAGAGTTGACTGTTTGCCAGATTTAGCAAACAAACATGTAGCAAACTGTGAAATGAACATGAACAGAATAGCCTAAACCGCCACAAGCTATTTCTCTATGACCAATTCCCCATAAAGAAACTGAGAGTGTAGCGTCTCTGGCTGTTGGAGAGGAGAGGAAAGGAGCGAATCCAAATGTAGATACAAAGAAGTGTTAACCAGGTTAACACAGTGTTAAGCATTTACATGGTTAGGGCCGTTTGGATGACTGAGTAATGAATGATTGAACATTTCTTATGGACTTAATGCAAATTTTAAAAGCTTTCACACACTTACTGGTTAAGCAATGCAATTTTTTTCATAAATCTGAAAAAAAGAACGCAAACCCCATACCTAATTTTTTGAAAAATATAAGGCCATTTTTCCAAGGCTTGTACCATAAATCTAGTTGAACAAGCTCCGGGTTACAAGACTGGTTTTGAATTGACAAAACCAAACCAATATAGACCAGTTTTACCGTTTCCCAACAAACATGAAAATCAATCAACAAATGTGTATAAAAATAACAATGGTATAAAACAATAACAAATGGAGTTTAGATGCCTTGTACACAGTTGCTTGTTGTCTTGAAGCTGAGATTAATCAGTACGCACATACATGCTGTACATACATAAAGCGCTCACAGCGAGTTTAATATTATAATTGGTTTTTTTTTGCAGGGCAATCCCGGATCTGATGGTCCTCCTGGCCGAGATGGTTCTGCAGGAATAAAGGTGGGCATCAAAGAGGATGTATATATCCATCTACTTTCTTATAAGGCCTCCATAGACGTGGTTTCACCAAGCTGTCCTTGTTGTTGTGTGGTCTGAGTTATGCTTGCTGACTCATTGCATCACGGTCTGTGTTCTGTTCAGGGTGACAGAGGTGACACTGGTCCAGCTGGTGCTCCTGGTGCTCCAGGTGGTACTGGTGCTCCTGGTCCAGTCGGACCCACCGGCAAACAGGGAGACAGAGGAGAGGCTGTAAGTACAGATTCCTAGAGATCTGAGATTTTTTACCATAAATGTTCTCAGTTTGAAATTAATGAAAGCTATTTAAATAAATAAATTCAGTATCGATACTCATGTCATTTTTCTCAACAGTGTGGAATGTGTATGAGTGACTTTCCTGCAATGCAAATGCTATAAAAACACCAATCAAAATTGAGACATTCCAAGCTTTCCTAGTTAAATTTCGCTTAAAATGTGATGTTGCTTCTGGAAAGTGGTATGGCTGGATGGGATTATGCCTCAAAGCTGCCATTAATACATAGTAAAAGAGTGGAAAGCACAGGCCTTTCCAAAAATACACTACTGGAAATGACTAGACAAAAAAAAAAGGATTTATAATTTACAATAGGTGATTTTAAGCCAAAAGATGACATTTTACATAGAACGCACTTGATACACTCATTACCTTTAACTGTAGGGACCCAAAGGACCTGCTGGATCTCTGGGGCCTGCTGGAGCTCGGGGAATGCCTGTGAGTGCTTCTCTTGCCACACATGAGTAACAGTCTGGTCCTTTTCTTGATTTATTTACTTGATTCTGCTTTCAATTGTCAATTTGCCAATTTATGCACAAAAATTGAATGTAGACTTTATAGATTTAATGTAGAGTTGCAATGCTCATGTCCATTAATTACAGGGTCCACAAGGCCCGCGTGGAGATAAGGGAGAGGCTGGCGATTTAGGTGAGAGAGGACAGAAAGGACACAGAGGTTTCACTGGACTTCAAGGTCTGCCTGGGCCTCCTGTAAGTTGCTATTTCTTTGTGACATATTCAGCTAAAGTATTCCATATGCAGATACTGAGGTAAGATGTAATGTGATAACACTCCACACACAGGGGCAACCTGGTGACCAAGGAGCTTCTGGACCTGCTGGACCCGGTGGAGCAAGAGTATGTAGCCAGGAACATTATTACTGCATCTGTATTTACACTGGTGTCAAACCCTGCAGAGTTTAGCTCCAACCTTAATCAAACACAAGGGGCCTCATTTATAAAAATTGATCTTAGAGTGTACCTATGCTAAAAACCCACAGCAACGTTCATATTTTAAAAGATCATTGACATTGAAAAGCACCATGTCAGGGTTTAAGCAGATGTACACACTTTTCCTTGTGGCTATGTGGGATGGTTATGCAACATTTAAAAAATGAGGCCCAAAAATTACTTGAAAGGTACAGGCAAGTATGTTGGAGCAGGTTGGAACTAAACTCTGGAGGCCAGCAGCCCTACAGGAGCAGGCTTGGACACCCTTGTATTATGCAAACGAGTGATGCTGCGATGAGACTTAGACTTCTGACTCTTTCCAGGGACCCCCAGGCCCTGTTGGTCCAGCTGGAAAAGATGGAACCAATGGTTTGCCTGGACCCATCGGACCCCCTGGACCTCGTGGCCGTTCTGGAGAGACTGGGCCAGCTGTGAGTAGCAAAGCGAAGACTAGATCTATACAGCGTTATCCCCAACACTTCACATTTGGTTTGCCCCCCTAGTTAAACACACCTGAATCAAGCCAGTTAGTAGAGACTCCAAGACCTGAAATGGGTGTGCCAGATAAAGGAGACGTTCAAAATGTGTAGTGTTGGGGATACTCTAGGACCAGGGTTGGGAAATGCTGGTCTTAAAAATTCTGATTAAAAAAAGTTTGCTGAAATGTAAGGCCATTTGTTTAACAGTAAATACACTGCTTCTCCTCAGGGCCACCCAGGAAACCCTGGTCCCCCTGGTCTCCCTGGCCCACCAGGGCCTGGCATCGACATGTCTGCTTTCGCTGGTCTGTCTCATCCTGAAAAGGTTCCTGATCCCTTGAGGTACATGAGGGCAGACCAAGCCGCCGAAGGTAACATTCAGCATGATGCAGAGGTCGATGCCACTCTGAAATCCCTGAACAACCAGATCGAGAACATCCGCAGTCCTGATGGTACTAAAAAGAGCCCGGCCCGGACCTGCAGAGACCTGAAACACTGCCACCCAGACTGGAAGAGCGGTGAGTTTGGCCCGCAGGCATGAGCAGGCCTTATGTGAGAGGGTTGGCTTCTGCCTTGATAAAGTATAGGGGATATGTGCTGTAAATAAAATTCTGTCTCTCTGTAGGTGAATACTGGATTGATCCTAACCAGGGCTGCACCGTAGATGCTATGAAGGTGTTCTGCAACATGGAGACTGGCGAGACCTGCATTTATCCTAAACCTGCCAATATCCCACGCAAGAACTGGTGGACTTCCAAGGGTGTGGAGCGCAAACACGTTTGGTTTGGAGAAGCCATGAATGGTGGATTCCATGTGAGTCTTTCTCTTTCTGGTCCTGTTGACCCTTGAGTTGGATTCAGGACTATTTAGAACTGTTCTTTAGGATTTAGATCGTATTTTCTTCCATTTTCCATCCCCAGTTTGGCTATGGAGACGACAATCTGGCACCTAACACAGCAAGCATTCAGATGATTTTCCTAAGACTGCTGTCCACAGAGGCTTCGCAGAACCTCACCTACCACTGCAAGAACAGCGTTGCCTATATGGATGAGGCCACTGGCAACCTGAAGAAAGCTCTGCTGCTGCAGGGATCCAATAATGTGGAAATCCGAGCTGAGGGCAACAGCCGCTTCACATATAGTGTTCTTGAGGATGGTTGCAAGGTAAAGAAACACTTTTGACCAGGCTTGGGATTTAAGAATTGAATAATAATAATAATATAAGTGAATGTAACCATAATAGTTCTAGAGCTGATTCAGTGCAGCAAAATGAAGCAAAGGCCCTGTATTGCACCTGGTATTAAGATGGGTTTTGGTCAATCAGTTCACAAGTGGACGAGGGAGACACATTCCCGTTCACACTTGCTGTTTTAATCCATCTCTTCTGTCCACTTTCAACCAACTCTGTATTTATTTTGAGGAGAGGGTCTGTGGGCCAGTGAATGTGGGCTTTTTCTGATCTTTTGATCTAATATTGTGAAATAAACTCATGCAATTTACATATTTATAAAGCTATTTTTAAAAAGTGCACTGCATGGATAAAAATTCTGTTAGACATATCAGTCAGAATTGCACTATGAAAAAAAATCTGAAAATGTAAGTAGCTATAAAATTATACTACAAAATGATATATACAATTATAAAATTTAACACAAATTATAATGGCATTCATTTTAAAAAAAACATAAGCCTATAAACATCTATCAATGCTTTATAAATGATATGTTGTGTGCATTCTAATTACGTCAATTAACGGATAGGAAATGAACATCGTAATGTTTAAAGAATTAGCTCAGTCAGCGAGAGTAGGTTTATTTTAGTGGCTGTTCAAACACATTTTCATATGCGTTTTCAACTTCCTCTGGAAGTGGTCAGAAGTGGACAAGCTCAAAACATGTTAGAGCCCGTTCACACCTGTATTTAGCATTGACCACTTGTGATCGGATCAACAAAAACTCATCTTAATACCTGGAGAGCAAGTAGACAACAAGGCTTTTGTGTTTTTGTCCTCACAGGTTGTATTCAACAACAAACATTCAGTGCTACCAGTATAATGTGATTCACAAACTCAGGAAATATTGTTACACTGCTTTCTAAAAACAGACAAGCAGTTTAGTAGAATGCAAAAACATGTTCTGTGTAAACACTCCTTACAGCTGCGTTTTTTTTTGTCAACACAGAAACACACAGGACAATGGAGCAAGACGGTCATCGAGTACAAATCCCAGAAGACTTCACGCCTACCCATTGTGGACATTGCGCCTATGGATATTGGAGGAGCAAATCAGGAATTTGGAGTGGATGTGGGTGCCGTCTGTTTCTTGTAAAGAAAGAGGAACAGATGAAACTGGGATACAGAACAAATGAGAGCTATAACACACACTCAAGAGCGAGGAACAAAGAAAGAGAGAAACTAAAGAACTAGACATTTTAAGTGGGACATCTTTATGACTAGATAAGAAGTGCTTCCGAAAGTAATTTTTAGGATATGCACTGGTAGACACTAGAGGTACTCATCTGTGACTGACCTGCCATTCCCTGACCCTCGGCACTCTCCATCTCCAGCGTCTGGTCAGAACTCTGGGAACATCTCACAATCCAACGGAACGCTACATAAGGGAGTATGCCAGAGAAAAAGACAGCAGTAGAAGTGTGTCTTGGTTTTATTTATTTATTGTTAAGGGGCTGTTTCCCCCTGTGCATTTGAATCAAGAGTTGTACATCAGTGAGTCCCACACTAAGTATTTTATCATGTTCATCTATAATTATGGGACTCACACATTTTACAAAAGCCTGAACTTTGACAATCACATGCAAGTGTTCGTCTTTCTTATCACCACAGTGTATGTAAATTACTGTGCATTAAAACATAATCAATGGTGCTAATCTTATGAAACACCCTGCATTCTTTTCCAACAATTGACATCTAATTGTTTATTTGTGTATATGTGTTCATGCATTAAAGTTAGGTTTTTTCAGCCCTATTATGCCACACTATTCAATGTTCTTTTTTTAAAAGAGACGTTACACATATGTGGTCTGTAGCCCAGTTTTGAGTTTTCTTTTTTTAAGCTACATGCTGTAAAAAAAAACATCACAGAAAAAGTAAAGCCTTACTAATTTGTAAAGTCAGCATTAAGCCAGACTGTGCTCTGGTCAGAGTTCAAAAGAGAAATGTAGTTCTCTCCCCTGCTCCATGCTACTCTTTATAAAATAACTTTATTGAATGGCCCTAAGCACATTGGGTAAAATTACCTTCAATCAGTCTCACAGCCTGTCCTTTGAGAACCTATGTATGTGATCGTGGAAATGCTAAGAGCTGTCTTATTGTTTTTATTTAGTTATGTTTTTAATGAATTCAAATGTGATGCACTCTTAATCATAGGTTAAGAGCGCATCAACCCATCTTGCTTGCGTTTGTTGCTTTTTACATTTGTTGCCTTTTTTGCTAAAATAAAAGGATAGAACATCTTTGTTCAGTTATATAGTATTGGGTTACAGATTTATTTTGTCTTTGTTTTCTTGGAAAATAAAGAAAAAATTACAGCATCACAGCTTAAGTAAAATAGTTTGTTAATATTTCAGATAATACATCAGTGTAGTGCGGTAGTGCACACAGTATGGTCTTTCAGTCCGGTTAGTGTATTTATGTTTAGTAAATTTCAACATTTGTGCCCTGTTTTTCTATGACTTTTTCTGTAGCAACAACACATAGAATAATTTCTATTAAATAAATAGAGTAATGTTGGTATATCTTTGATGGTTCTTCTTATGATTATGATTTTATAGCATGCCCTTGTGAGTCAATGAGGATATTAGAGTGACACTGTATAATTCTACCGTAAGTATGAACTATGATGTACAGAAGAAGCAGAACAAGAAGACAGAACGAGCACTGTTCAAATGTTCCAGAAAGACTTAAGCAGATAGTCTGAGATCCAGCGCACACAGATCATCACTCTTACCCGTTATTCTCCTCGTCCCTGGCCTAAAGTTCCCAGGACCTCAACGCTCTCCGGTTGACCGATATGGGCCGACTATAGTCTTTCCCACTCATCACAAGGATCCAACAGAAGTGTGTTTTCACGTAACACCATCTGGTGTGACACCAACATCACTGATCCTCTACTGGGACTGGAGCTGGATCATCCCTCCCACATCCTCAGAGCGTTCACCTCAGTCATCGTCACTGTAGTTCACAAGCAAACACAGATATTGCTCAGAGATGAAGGACTGACAACTCTCCGGATCCTGGCCTCATCGACATTTATCAGATTACTTTGAACTTTGAGTACGGTTACCTTTGTAGCCAAGCGGTCTGTTAAAAAGACATCAAACCACTACTACACCACTGGTGTACAAAACCTTACCGTAGCTCTCCTTGTCTGGCACCTTCCTCCATCAGTTAGAATGAGCACAGATGACTAATTGACTCAGTGCAGACTACAGGCAATAGCGTGTCACTACTCACAGGACATTATGAGACTGCTGCTTTGACTTTAGTTCTCTTCAGGCTCCACCAAACTCAAGGATCTAAACATCACCCTGTTTAGTGGACACTGGACTTCCCAAAGGTGTGGTTGAGCATCACCTGACCGGGTGCCAGGGCTGTGTTCACAGACGTGCCTGATGTGTGTCCCCTGCCGCAGTGGACAGTCTCCTGGAAGTGGAGTTTATGTCTTCATACTGTAGGAGGGCTGTTTCATCTCTCTTGACGTGAACCCCGGGAAGAGTAGCATATTTTTATCCACAACTTTTTAAAGAGAAGTTGAATGTTATTATTAATGAAAACAAAGAACCAAAGGTCATCATGGGTGTTACAATGTCAGGTCACAGAACATTTTCAGCATACACCTTGACATAAAATATACCACTTTTCCAAATGGTGTATATACAGTACATACATTTTCCCAGTACTTGTTACATTTTTCCTCAAATAAATGTGAGTCTCTCCATACAGTACGTGTCTGGTTCTATTTCATGTTAGCAGACTTTGGCAATGAGCAGCGTGATTTCCTGAGACTGGAGTAAAATGTAAATATGCTGCTGGTTAAATCTGTGTTAACAGATGGTCTTGAGTACTAACTGAAAGCCCATTCCAGACACCTGAGTGGGTTTAGAAAAGAGCTTGTTATAGCTGTTGTTTGCTCCAGTGTGACACAGGAGACTTACAGATAGCAAATAATATCGTCAAATGTGAGTATAGTACCCAAAATTACCTTACCAGAGGATGAACAGGTCTGACTCCAACCTAAGGGAGGCTGTATGTTCGTCTATTTTTTTTAGTTCTTTTTTTCTGGCTTGTTTTTCCAGATTTTATATATATATATATTCTGGAAAAACAAGCCAGAAAAAAAAATCTGTAGAAGCACTGGACACACAAAAAACAAATGAAACATGAAATACTTTGTGAGCTTGGACTGGAACTACAGTGTACGTAGAGAAATCCTGAACACCGAAAAAAAAAAATTGTGGGAATTTTATTACACTACGAGTTGAAAAGAGGAAATGGGCATATCCGATCCATTGGGCCACAGGAAACCCATGTACAACAGATAAAACGATCAGAAAGGCCATAATGTTGTATAAATAGTGTTGATTATAGAAAACACTGTCATCTCTATTCTCTGGACCAAAATGTGAATGTCGTGCAAATTGTTACCAACATAAATGTTTCAGATCTCCACCTGGAATCACCAAACAACCTATAAGTCAAATGTCACACTAAAGACAATATAAAAAAAGAGGACCATCGGTCAGGAATTGAGCAAGAAATTGCTTGGATTTCCAATTCAAAAATGCAGAGTACTCTTACTCTGACAAATCTAATGAGCAGTAACTTTAGCAATGGGAATGCCAATTCTCTATGGTAAAGCTTATGGAGTGTACCCCTAAAAAGATCAATTGAAATTGCTTTGAGACGTTTGATTATGAAAGGCCTAGGCCTTTTTCATAAAGTTTGCTAAACGAAAAACAGATGGAGAGATTGGTAACCTGACGTGAAAATACCACATAACAACATCATCGGGCCTAGCGGTCCATAAACGCTATTTAAGTTTGGCGCCCTCTCAATAAGGATTTGTGCACGCGTATTCTTAGGTCCTCAATTCAGGCGATCGGTAGATCAAATTGATCACCCGGGCCACCACGGCAAACAGTGAATACATTTGTGCTGTTTAATGCATTTGAGACGTTGTGTTTTTCTCAGTGCATAACTGACACGTCACAGTAATATTCTTCATCTGTAAATGTTAGAAAAGTCATGCAAAAACAAAGAAATATTCAATATTTTGATTTAATTCGTCAAATAAAAGAGAATAACATAGGCATGGCTAGACACTGCTGATCAACTGTCATATATAACAAAACAATATATAAAAAGTATGTTTCGTAATATATCCAGAGTTCCTGGCATGAACCTCTAGATGCGCAGTCCGGATAGGTCTAGCTCAGTAGTTCTCAACCTGTCCTTGACGTACCACGCAGCCCTACTCATGTTTGTATATCCGTTTCTCATACCAAGTACAAAGTAATTTGGACTTGCAATCCTCGTAATTTAAAATCGAAAAAAACTTCACAATATCGCGCATCAGACTGAGAGTACACAAGTCCGGTAATTCTGCAAATAGAGCTGCAGAGTACTTGATAACGTCAGTCAGCTCGGCTTACTTGGCTACTCCGGTTATCTACACTGTATGTATACAATATGACGAAATATTATATCAAACATCACTGCCTCTTTTCGTTTTCATTTAAACATATTAATAGCCACAAAAAATTAGTTCAAGGACCGTACATAACATTTACAGTGAAACTAATAGTATAAGCAAGCAGCACGACATCTGTGTCGGTTTCATTTTAATATAATAGCTCCCAAATGTGGTTCATGCAACAATACATGCCATTATATACTATCAAGACAAGTCAAGTCACCTTTATTTGTAAGCGCTTTTAACAATACAGATTGTGACAAAGCAACAGCATTAATTAGGAAAATAGTGTCAATAATGCAAACTGACAATAGTAAACACTAATTTTTCAGTTAAAGACAGTTCATCATATAATTCAGTGATGTCATCATCCAGCTCAACTCAGTTTAAATAATATCTTTGCAATCAAGTCGACGATAACGCTGGAAATTAGTGTCCCCAACTAAGCAAGCCAGAGGTGACAGAGGCAAGGAACCAAAACTCCATTGTTGACAGAATGGAGAAAAAACCTTGGGACAAACCAGGCTCAAGTCGGGGGGCCAGTTCTCCTCTGACCAGACGAACCAGCAATACGGAAAAATCAATATAAGACGTAATAAAACTGACGATGAACACTATTAACAGCAATTTTATTATATGATGCAATCAAACTTATATGGTAGTTCTGTATGTTGTTTCAGGGTTGGCATCATCTGTGGTCCTCTGAGGAGTTGCATCATCTCTTATCAGGTGTTCTGGATCCAGACTGGAGCTTGTGTAAATCCTAGTTACCACAGGATGTCAATCCCGTGGCAGAAACAGAGAAGCAAATAGAGACATAATTAGCTGCTGTTTCAACCAAGCAAAATTGATTTGTTTAACCCAAACTAAAGAATTATAATGTGCATTTGATCAGATATAACTGCAGTATAAGATTATGAGATACATTTTTTGAATGCTTGTCCAAAGAGATGTGTCTTTAATCTAGAGTTAAACAGAGAGAGTGTGTCTGAACCACGAACGTTATCAGGAATAGTATTTCAGAGTTTGGGAGCCAAATGCTAAAAAGCTCTACCTCCTTTAGTGGACTTTGATATCCTAGGTACTACAAAAAGTCCAGAATTTTGCATAAACCGAAATAAGGAGAGCAGTTGATGGTGTGTAGCAAGAATGATTAATAAGACTAGTTAGTACCAGAGCTACCCATTAAGGGCTTGGCTAAGCAAAGATCTCTACCACTATCGTCTTAATCGCGTATACTCCTGCGTCTTCTCAACTGCCAGCTCCATTACAAGCGGGCTGTCGCCAGTAGCACAATCACGACTAATGTGCTACTGATAATTCGTGAAGGTGTAAAAATGAGTCACTGGGGAATACCTATAATCATAGCGTTCGACTTTGACCATGTTGGACTATCTGTAGCAATTGTTTATTGAAAGATGCAGCACCAGCTCTCAGTGCATTACAATAAATACCGTCTATAGGTCCTGAGAATAGTGAACTAGCTTGTCTGCATCCTCACTAAACACAATGAGAATGCTGTTTTTTTTAACATGGGAAATATGATTTTCAAAATGTGCTATCTAATATAACACCCAGATTTTTGACTGTAGAGGAAGTACCAGTAGGAAGAGCATCCGTACTATGTCGGAAATTGTAAATCCAAACAAAAAGGTATAATCGTTGTACTGTCCTTTTGGTCCAATAAGTAATATCTCTGTCTTAATCCGAAATTTAAAATAGGAAAAAATTATGGAATACTATTCCTAGCTGTTAAATATGCCTCCAGGCACAACACGAGATCGGCTCAAGGCCGTTGCAGAGATAATTTAGAAGTTTCATCTTGTCTTGTTGAGATATATAGTTGAGTAGCATCGGCATAACAGTGGAAACTAATCCCGTATTTTCCAATAATATTACAAAGGGGCAACATGTATATCGAAAATAACAGAGGACCTAGGACAGATCCTTGTGACACTCAATATTTTACTGGTGATAATTGAGATGCCTCCCATGTAATGAACAGTGGTAGCGATCGGACAGTTGGATCTAAAACCTCTTAAGCCTGCCCTTGATCCCTTATAGTTTTGTTATCCGCTCATGCGTATGTCCTAAGATCCTAGTGTATCGAAATGCAGCAGCTAGGTCAGTAAAAAACGCTGACAATGAAAAGGGACACAGCCGTTGGTCTTGAGGCGCAAGAAAGCAAGTCATTAGTACTTTAACAAGTGGCAGTTTTCTGTTGCTATTGGGGCCTGACCCTGACTGAATTCTTCAAGGATCCTAAAATTTTTTGCAGTAAGGAGTACTATTGAGCAGACACAACTTTTTCTAAATTTTTAGACATAAAAGGAAGATTTGAGATGGATCTGTAATTAGCAAGTTCACTAGGATCTAGTTGTGGTTTCTTAATACGAGGCTTAATAACCGCCAGCTTGAATGGTTTTGGAACATGACCTACAGACAACGACGAGTTTATAATATTGAGAATTGGTTCTTCTGCTACAGGTAACAACTACAGTAATTTAGTGGGTACAGGATCTAAAAAAACATGTTGTTGGTTTAGATGCAGTGATAAGTTTATTTTGCTCTTCCTGTCCTATAGCTGTAAAGCTCTGCAGTTTATCTTTTGGTGCGATGAATGAAGCTGAAGTAGTTTATGCTGTAGAATCTACATTTGTTATTGTTTTTCTGATGTTATCTATTTTATCAGTGTAGAAATTCATAAAGTCATTACTATTACACTGTGCGGGAATATTTATTTTGGGTGGCTTACTGGTTTATTGGTGTATCAGGGGCTAGCCACTGTGCTAATCAAGCTAGCCTAGGATTGTATAATTAATAAATGTTAACATAATTTCTATGAGTTTGTGGCATATGCATGAGCGGTGGGAAAAACCCTGGCACTTTTACGCTGTCTATATCTTGACATACTGTTTTCACGCCATGCTAACAACTTCCAGTTAGTGTATTTCGGGTCCCGTTGCGCTCAAGACTAAAAAGGGCGAGTTTTTTTCTTGAGAGAATGGTTATTACTGTTGTACCATGGCGCAGTACTTTTTCTCTAACCTTTTTCAATTTGATAGGGGCAACAGCTTCTAATGTATTAGAGGAGATAGTGCCCATGTTGCTAGTTATTTAATCTAGTTCATGTGTACTTATTGGTACAAAGAGCAGTTGAGATAAATCAGGCAGTATATTTGTGAATCTGTCTTTGGTGGCTGGAACAAATGTTCTGCCCCGACGATAACGCGGAGCCATATAGTTAATATTAGTAATACGCAGCATGCATGATACAAGGGAATGGTTAGTAACGTCATCGCTTTGAGGTACGATATCTATCTCAGTAAGATCAATTCCATGCGATATAATTGAATCTAGCGTATGATTAAAACGATGAGTGGTCCCGGTGACGTTTTGCTTGACTCCAAAAAAGTTTATTAGGTCAGTACGCACGTCCCTAATGCTCATTTGTATTATCAACGTAAATTACACATCTCCGACAAATTAGCACTTATCACAGTTAACCACT
Source organism: Sinocyclocheilus anophthalmus (assembly GCA_018155175.1). Classification (NCBI taxonomy): domain Eukaryota; kingdom Metazoa; phylum Chordata; class Actinopteri; order Cypriniformes; family Cyprinidae; genus Sinocyclocheilus; species Sinocyclocheilus anophthalmus. The sequence continues at coordinate 78,176 of JADLZN010008264.1, read as the reverse complement.
AGGTCTAAGAAATCTGCAATTCTTTTAGGAATCTGTAGAACGCCCTGTGGATTATACACAGTAGCGCACAACAAAATGAATATCAAGCACACTGTCCTTGTCGTTTTCATCTAAATTCAACAACACCATTCGTTTTCATTTTTAAAAATATAAAACATATTATATGTGATTTAGGGTAATATGTTCACATATACCTCTGATATTTTCACTGTATAGCCTATAAATAACATGTAATATGAAAGCACAGCTCTGCCTTTTTGTTAACGTCAGTTTTATGAAAAATAGCCTTATAAAGCAATAAGTATAAGTTAAATTTTATATATAGGAAATAAAGACAAAAGCAAAAAATTCAGTCAAATGTATGGCAACAAACAGCGTTGTATTACGATTAATAATAAAATTTATTAACATAACTTTGTGCTCAACCAAAATGATATGACCTGGAAGAAATACTAGATTCATGAGACCAAAGATTGCCTGTTAGATTTACCCAAAACGAATTGTATCTCATGTTTAATCACTATAGAGACATCAGAGCCAGCGGTGAATGTCAGAAGGACTAGCCGAGGTGAGGCTACTAGTGTTAAGCTGGTTGGCGTGGTAGCCAAGACTCACATAGTCCTAGGCCACTATTGTTAAGCCGGTCGGCTTGGTAGCCAAGGCTCACATAGTCATAGCCCATTATTGTTAAGCCGGTCGACGTGGTAGCCAAGGCTAACATAGTCATAGGCCACTAGAGTTAAGCCGGTCGGCATTGTAGCCAAGGCTCACATAGCCATAGCCCACTATTGTTAAGCCGGTCTGCGTGGTAGCCAAGGCTCACATAGCCATATCCCACTATTGTTAAGCCGGTCGGCATGATAGCCAAGGCTCACATAGCCATAGGCCAATAGTGTTAAGCCGGTCGGCGTGGTAGCCAATGCTCACACGTCATAGCCCACTATTGTTAAGCCGGTCTGCGTGGTAGCCAAGGCTCACATAGTCATAGGCCACTATTGTTAAGCTGGTCAGCGTGGTAGCCAAGGCTCACATAGCCATAGCCCACTATTGTTAAGCCGGTCGGCGTGGTAGCCAAGGCTCACATAGCCATAGCCCACTATTGTTAAGCCGGTCGGAGTGGTAGCCAAGGCTCACATAGTCATAGGCCACTAGTTTTAAGCCAGTCGGCGTGGTAGCCCAGGCTCACGTAGTCATAGCCCACTATTGTTAAGCCGTTCGACGTGGTAGCCAAGGCTCACATAGGCTCACTACTTAGCCCTAAAGCACCTGTTGCCACCAGCGATTATGTTTTATATGACTAAGGTTCATTTTGAAAAGTGTGAATAGAAAGTGTTAGCAAAAGTGTTTTTACGCTTCTTTATGATGATATTCAACTTACAGTTAATTCCAGTCCAGTCTTGTCAGTTAAAACTTTTCTTTTGCTCAAACAATCTGTAATTTAAAAAGCAAAGTCTTATGAACACGTTTCTATCAAAAGGAAGGCTTTGGATTCACTGCAGAATAAACAGGAGTGTAAATTGATGAGCATACAGAAGGAGTGATTGATCTAATTCTCATATTCAGCCAGGCTCACATAGTCATCATGGCCACTATGTTAATCCGGTCAGTGTGTATTCAATGCTCACATAGTCTAGGCCACTAGTGTTAAGCCGGTCAGCGTGGTAGCCAATGCTCACATAGTCATAGGCCACTATTGATAAGCCAGTCGGCGTGGTAGCCAAGGCTCACATAGCCATAGCCCACTAGTGTTACCCGGTCACGTGGTATCCAGGCTCACATAGTCATTACCCCTATTGTTTAAAGCGCGGTCGGTGTGGTAGCCAAGGCTCCATATCATCGGCCCTATTGGTTAAGCGGTCGCGGGGTAGCCAAGGCCCATATGCCATAGCCCACTATTGTTCAGAGCCGTCAGCGTGGTTACCAAGGCTCACATAGCCATAGCCCATTATTGTTAAGCCGGTCGACGTGGTAGCCAAGGCTCACATAGGCTCCTATTACCCTAACGCACCTGTTGCCACCAGATTAGGTTTGAGCCAAGGTTCTTTTGAAAGTGTTAATATAAAGTGTTTATTAACTTTTTTTTTTATTTCTTTATGGATGGTATTCACTTAATTCAGTTAATTCCAGTCCAGTCTTGTCAGTTAAATCTTTTCTTTTGCTCAAGCAATCTGTAATTTGTTGGTTAAAAACCAAAGTTTTATGAACACGTTTCTATCAACAGGAAGGCTTTGGATTCACTGCAGAATAAGCCGGAGTGTGTTGATGAGCATACAGAAGGATTAATTGGTCTAATTCTCATATTAGCCAAGGCTCACATAGCCATAGCCCATTATTGTTAAGCCGGTCGGCGTGGTAGCCAAGGCTCACATAGTCATAGCCCATTATTGTTAAGCCGGTCGGCGTGGTAGCCAAGGCTCACATAGTCATAGCCCACTATTGTTAAGCCGGTCGGCGTGGTAGCCAAGGCTCACATAGTCATAGGCCACTATTGTTAAGCCGGTCGGCGTGGTAGCCAAGGCTCACATAGTCATAGCCCATTATTGTTAAGCCGGTCGGCGTGGTAGCCAAGGCTCACATAGTCATAGGCCACTATTGTTAAGCCGGTCAGCGTGGTAGCCAAGGCTCACATAGCCATAGCCCCTAGTGTTAAGCCGTTCCGGCTTGGTACCAAGGCTCACATAGTCATAGCCCACGATTGTTAAGCCGAAAATCATCGTGGTACCAATGCTCACTAGTCAATAGGCCCCTATTGTTACAAGACCGGTCGGCTGTATCCAGGCTCACATATCATAAGGCCAGCTAAGTTAGCCCCCCCCCGGGGGTCGGAAACGAATTGGTAGCCAAGGCTCACATAGTCATAGGCCACTATTGTTAAGCCGGTCGGCGTGGTAGCCAAGGCTCACATAGTCATAGCCCACTATTGTTAAGCCGGTCGGCGTGGTAGCCAAGGCTCACATAGCCATAGCCCACTATTGTTAAGCCGGTCGACGTGGTAGCCAAGGCTCACATAGGCTCACTACTTAACCATAAAGCACCTGTTGCCACCAGCGATTATGTTTTATATGACTAAGGTTCATTTTGAAAAGTGTGAATAGAAAGTGGTTAGTAAAGGTGTTTTTATGGTTCTTTATGATGGTATTCAACTTAATTCTAGTTAATTACAGTCCAGTCTTGTCAGTTGAATCTTTTCTTTTGCTCAAACAATCTGTAATTTGTTGGTTAAAAACCAAAGTTTTATGAACACGTTTCTATCAACAGGAAGGCTTTGGATTCACTGCAGAATAAGCCAGAGTATATTGAGGACCATACAGAAGGAGTGATTGGTCTAGTTCTCATATTCAGGCAAGTATATATCAGTGCATAGATTTTCATGATATAACATTATTGTTGTTATTTTTACCTATTCTTCACTGCATAATATAACATTGTGGATTAATGTTTTAGATCATTGTTTTAATATCACAAATTGTGTCTGTTCATTCACAGCAAGGGTCTCCAAACTCGGTCCTGGAGGGCCAGTGTCCTGCAGAGTTTAGCTCCCACTTGCCTCAACACACCTGCCTGGAAGTTTCCAGTACGCCTAGTAAGACCTTAATTAGCTGGTTCAGGTGTGTTTAATTGGGGTTATTTACAGGACACCGGCCCTCCAGGACAGAGTCTGGTGACCCCTGCATTACTGTACCTTCCCTCTCACGACGAGCCGATACAGTGGATGCTTGAGGTGTGGGGAGAAGGACTAACTGATGGTTTTCATGTTGGATGCAGTTTTGGTTATATCAATACTACCTAGCTCTGTCAGGTTAAAACCTCATCTTGTTCTGTTTAAGTTTTTTTTTCTATATTTGATACCTCCTGGGGTCAAAACTGTATGGTGCAGCAAATGCAGTTCATGTTGGTAATGGAGATTGAATTGTATTACAGAACAGCAGACACTTGAGGTAGCATTCAGTCATACTTTATTTTTTTTCTGTTTTCAATAGACCAAATATCACCAGTGAAGTTATAGGTGTTTTGTTGATTAATGGCACTTTTTTGTGAGGCTTTACTGAATGCACCTTTAAAAACTTGTGTCCAGACTTTAGTAGGTCATGTGAATGATTCACTTTTATTAATGTTGGAAAAATAAAGAGTTTAATTGTATTTTAGTTGTGTGATTTGTGATAAAGGCATAGACCAGAGGTTCTCAACTCTGGTCTATACCAGAGGTCCATGTCCCTGCAGAGTTTAGCAACCTGTAACTTTCTAGTAATCTTGAAGACCTTGATGAGCTTGTTCAGGTATGTTTGATTAGGGATGGAGCTAAACTCTGCAGGAAAATGGACCTCGAGGGCCAGAGTTGAGACCGGTGGGGTATAGACCAAATTACACATGTTATGTTTGGGGGTATATTAATCAAAAGAATTAGCAATGTTTACATAATCATAGGGAGAAATATATATTCATAAAACTAAGTAAATGGGACATCTCGAACAAAAATATATATAATAAACTTACTTCAGTAAATAGTAAGATTTACTTAATATTTTGATAAATGCAAGGTTCTGGTCTAAAAAATAATAAACTTTCCTTAATTTCTTTAAATAAACACAACTTTTAAATTAAATATAATTAAATAATATTTACTTAATCAGACTGCAATTAGATTTAATTTCTTCATGAATGTTTAGTAGTAAGTAGATTTTACTTAATAGCGAGTAAGTTGTACTTGATATTAGAGCAGTAAAACTTACTTAAAATGTGTTCGCGCATATTGTTACGAGGATATTTTTAACTAAATCTTACTAGTTATTTTTTCAGTGAACAAGCTGAACAAACCTTCTGATCAAAGAGTTCTGAGAAAGGTGGCAGAGAACACACATCTGTGTTCTAGCTTTCATCACAGATAACATCCAGATCATACTGTCTGAAAACATCTAGCGCACATTATCTTCAGCTGTCCATCTGTGCACAGATGCAGAATCCCTGGCCATTCACTGCTGTATCCAGTCACTGCTGCAGTCAAGCAAAGACGTAGAGAAGGACCGGTGTCAAGAACTACATTTGCTTTCAAATCAATTCATTTTGCTGAGAGCTTTATTACTGAATGCATCTGATAGTCCACTGCATTGATGTGCTTGATTGGTCACAATGCTTGGTCACCCACATGAACCTTGAGATGGGGCCCAGGTGTTTGTTTTGGGCTGAGGGGTTATTAGCATGGCTTGATGGACTCTGGTTGGGCAGAGCTAGACCAGCAGATACATGAGGAGGAAACTTCATTTACTTCATCTTTCCCATTCATCCTTATCACATACAGTCTAAACTTCACTTGAAGGATGGAACCAGGAACTGGCAACAGTACATGAACTGAATCACTTGTAAACTTCATTCGAGACTGGATGTCTCCCATCTTCAGTCTTCTCCACACTAACAGCAACCAGAAGAGAGCAAGTGCTAGGGTCACTGATGTAAAGGCCTTTTAATTTTATGGTTTATAAAGTTTTAAATATGGATATTAGTCTTACACAAATGCATCAATTTGCTTCAGAAGGTCTTTATTCACCCCCGGAGCCGTGTGGAGCACTTTTAATGATGGATGGATGCACTTTATTTTGCTTCAAAATCTCGACTCCCATTCACTGCCATTATAAAGCTTGGAAGAGCCAGGACATTTTTTAATACAACTCTAGTTATATTCGTCTGAAAGAAGAAAGTCATATAAAGCTATGATGGCTTGAGGGTGAGTAAATCATGGGGTATTTACATTTTTGGGTGAACTATCCTTTTTTGAGTGGTCATAGGATGCTACATGTACTTTTACAAGTTGTTTGAACTGAAATGTGTGTTGGCAGTGTGTGTACACAACCACCCTATAATGATAAAAATCCACCCAGTGCTTTTTTAAAAATCTGGTTAAATGTTTACCCCTTTCTCAAATCAAGCCAATCTCAGATGCCTGTCTGTGTGACGTCACAAAAACAGGCCCCTCCCACGATAGTTTGATTGACAGTAGGGTTTTACCTTAGCGCCACCCTGAGTGACTGTCATCAGTCCGCCATTGTTTCACCGCCGGAGCAGATTTAGACAAGAATGACTCCTAACAATCGATTGAGGTGTTCTGTTTGGATGTAATAATTCACAGCAGTCGTCATTTACTCCCGACATCTAAGCCGCTGAAGACGCAGTGGATTACATTGTTTCTGAAGGGAATGCACCCCCAATCAACATAAATGCATCTATGTTCACACGAATCATTCGTGATCCAGCTTAAGGTTTTGTAATGAATCTTTGCAAATCGCCTTTCCTAATAATGTGCTAATTAGCAAGTTTCACGATGAATGCAGCTAAAGTAAACAGTCTCTCAGAGAGCGGCTCGGAAGAGAGGGGCGGGGCCAGCAGAGCTCATTAAGGCATGTTCAGTTGAGGTAATTCTGGACAAAAAACGGCTTGCTCTGAAAAGAGCTGTTTTTGACAGGGTAAAAAGAGGCGTTTTTTACACTATCATTGAGACATTTTAACCAAACTATGTTACAGACTTTTCATTAAGACCCTAAAGAATCATATCAACTTGTGGAAAATGGGCATCCTATGAACCCTTTAAGGGTTTGATGGAACTTTTCTATTGCTCCTTGTGATTCAGGATCTCATAGACATCTGATGATCTGTTCCCATTTCCTTCAAAACTTGTGTAAAAACTCCTGAATTGAAATGAGTTCCGCTGTCATTTTGCAGCTCCTTTACTAAATTCTGCGCTTTCAGTGTAGACAGACGGATAGCTTCAGAGAACACAGCGACAGCGTGATTGTCTCGATTTAGACTTGGACAGTGGACCCTCAGAGTCAATAATCATCCACTCAAAGAGCTCTCATACAACTGGGACGAGATAAAGGGGAGCAGCAAGCACTTTCTAGTTGAGCTTTCCAGCACATTTGCAAAACTCACAAGAACTGCAAAATTTTGAAACCAAAAAGACCCAACAAAAATAAGTTCTTGTAAAGAGACCGTAAAGTCTTTGTTACCCCTAAGTGAACTGCTGCGACATTCTCATGCCAGAACTGCATGTGATAGAGGACAGGACACTAATACACTGTAAATCTTTGAGTTAACGGTTCCTTACTAACCTTCAGGCACCATAACTTAACAGTACCGGTGACTTAATTTGAAGTGTTCTTCAACAAAAAATAAAAGGCTTAGTTAGACATGAAACAAAAATCAGGAGTTTGAAGTTCAGGCATAAAAATCTTTTGATGCATAAGCACGAACTCATTTCTCCTTCTGCTCGTTTAAGTGCACCACAACCTTTTTGGCTGTGCAAAACTTCTAGCAAGAGTAAATCCAAAAACTGTTCAAAAGTTTCATTCTTGCTAGAAAGACACTGTCACATTGTAACACTGTGACCAAGACTGTGGACTAAGAATGCACACAGATGTGATGTTTACACTGGCTCTGATCATAACAGCTCTACACAGATCTGTGGAGCTTTTTGAGTGTGTTTAGAATACAATAGAATAGAATAGCTTTAGTTGTACAGCTGTACAATGATAATAAAAATCTATTGTATTGCATGTTTAATATTGCTGGGTGTTAATGTGCATTGTGTTTTACATGTCTGAAGTTACGTTAGCAGTTATGTGTTATCAGTGCTTGTCAGATGTATTATAATGTATTTGTACAGCTGTAGAGTGCTATGGTCCAGTGGGAGGAGCCAGCCTATAATTTAGCTGATCTAGGCTTTATATATTGTACATATTTTTAATTAATTTATTATCTTATTAATTAATTCATTTTTGCATGTTTTGGGTTCTTTGCACATTTATTCTGGGACATTTACAGTTTTTGAACCAATAAATTACTCTGGCAATATATATGTAGATTTCACCATGTCATAATCAAGCAAGTGTTCAAAAGGTAAAGCAGAGCAAACCTTCTGCGCTTTACCTGTGAGACTGTGCCGAAGTATTAAAAGCCCATGTCTGTAGGCAGTTTTAGCTCAGACATTGGTTTTCTTATCCAAGCTTGAGCATCTAGATTAATGTAACTAATTCATCTATTAATTAATCTCCAATTAATGTAACTAAATCTCACAGTCCTTTTCAGCTTCTTTGATGAACAGCCTAATTGTTTGAGCCTCGCATTCCTTTTTTTTTATAACAGGTCCAATTCTAGGTCTAATCGGCAACATAGGACCGCGGCGCTCTACTGAGTCAGTGCTGTCCTCAGGTTTTTCCACAACACAACATTGGTCTCGGTGTTGTTTTTCAAACAAGACTCATTTTATAACTTGTTCAGTGGCCTCTTTTGGCACAATAGTTTGTCCACCATTAAGAAAAGATATTTCTTTCTACAGCCCTCAAAAATATCAGTGGAAGGAGAAAGAGAAATCAATATCAAAGCAACTCAGGTCGGTAGAGTAGCTAAAAAATTCAATTCAAACCCAGAAAGGCCCCGGCTCAGTGGAAGCAAGTAATCAACCAAAATTCAAGACCTTCACAACATCAGGGGCCTCGATTATAAAATGTGTGTCTGCACTGATCTGATCTTAGAGTGTGCATGCACTAAAATCCACACCAACCTGTTCAGCCAACAACAGACCAGTTTACACGACAAGCTATCGAAACCTTCATTGCTGATTGAGGAATAAAAACACTAGCAGTTCACCAAACTATATGAAGGATTTGAGAAGCATGCGTGGCACACGTCCATAAAGAGAAAACGAAGGTGCTCTACAGTACCTGTCCAACATGAGCAACCCCCAGCAAATCCAGGATATCTGTGGACTTCCTCCAACCAGATGCAGGACCGTTTCTGTACATTTAATTCACTCACTTTCACTTGCCCTTTCCCCCATGTGTGTATGAACGAGTGAGTGAGTGAGTGTGTGTGTGTGTGTGTTTAGACCAGTTATGTGTGGAGTGCTTTAGTTGATAAAACTTTATTACATGAGTTTGGTTTCTGTGGTCACTACTTGCAAACAAAGTCCCTTTAATGATCCCTGATCAAAAACAAGGAAAGTTATTTGCCAGTGGGGTAAGTAAAATATTGTATATATAGAGTATTTTACTTACCCCACTGGCAGATAATTTTACTTGGTTTAAGCAAAACGCACTTCATTTAGTTTTTTCCCCCTGGAAACAAGACTAAATATCTTAAGCTATTTTGACTAGAAACAAGACAAAAATACAACGTAAGATAAGCCATTTGAAATGTAGATGTCTAGTCCAGGTCTTCTGGTCTGCTGTTCTTCTCTGATCTTGATGTGAAATTCAATCCTTCCACAGGATGCAGAAAGAATCAAATAATCCACAATATCTGTGTAAAAGTACAGGTGCATCTCAATAAATTAGAATGTCGTGGAAAAGTTCATTTATTTCAGTAATTTAACTCAAATTGTGAAATTCGTGTAGTAAGTAAATTCAATGCACACAGATTGAAGTATTTTAAGTCTTTGGTTCTTTTAATTGTGAACAATTAGAATATGTGACATGCCAATCAGCTATCAACTCAAAACACCTGCAAAGGTTACCTGAGCCTTCAAAATTGTCTCTCAGCTTGGTTCACTAGGCTACACAATCATGTTGACTGCTGATCTGACAGTTGTCCATAAGACGATCATTGACACTCTTCACAAGGAGGGTAAGCCACAAACATTCATTGCCAAAGAAGCTGGCTGTTCACAGAGTGCTGTATCCAAGCATGTTAACAGAAAGTTGAGTGGAAGGAAAAAGTGTGGAAGAAAAAGATGCACAACCAACCGAGAGAACCGCAGCCTTATGAGTATTGTCAAGCAAAATCGATTCAAGAATTTGAGTGAACTTCACAAGGAATGAACTGAGGCTGGGGTCAAGGCATCAAGACCACCACACACAGACGTGTCAATGAATGTGGCTACAGTTGTCGTATTCGCTTGTTAAGCCACTCCTGAACCACAGACAACGTCAGAGGCGTCTTACCTGGGCTAAGGAGAAGAAGAACTGGACTGTTGCCCAGTGGTCCAAAGTCCTCTTTTCAGATGAGAGCAAGTTTTGTATTTCATTTGGAAACCAAGGTCCTAGAGTCTGGAGGAAGGGTGGAGAAGCTCGTAGCCCAAGTTGCTTGAAGTCCAGTTAAGTTTCCACAGTCTGTGATGATTTTTGGGGTCCATGTCATCTGCTGGTGTTGGTCCAATTGTGTTTTTTGAAAACCAACGTCAATGCACCCGTTTACCAAGAAATTTTGGAGCTCTTCATGCTTCCTTCTGCTGACAAGGTTTATGGAGATGCTGATTTAATTTTCCCGCAGGATTTGGCACCTGCCCACACTGCCAAAAGCACCAAAAGTTGGTTAAATGGCCATGGTGTTGGTGTGCTTGACTGGCCAGCAAACTCACCAGACCTGAACCCCATAGAGAATCTATGGGGTATTGTCAAGAGGAAATTGTGAAACAAGAGACCAAAAAATGCAGATTAGTTGAAGGCCACTGTCAAAGAAACCTGGGCTTCCATACCACCTCAGCAGTGCCACAAACTGATCACCTCCATGCCACGCCGAATTGAGGCAGTAATTAATGCAAAAGGAGCCCCTACCAAGTATTGAGTACATGTAGTTAAATGAACATACTTTCCAGAAGGCCAGTAATTCACTAAAAATGTTTTTTTTTATTGGTCTTATGAAGTATTCTAATTTGTTGAGATAGTGAATTGGTGGGTTTTTGTTAAATGTGAGCCAAAATCATCACAATTAAAAGAACCAAAGACTTAAACTACTTCAGTCTGTGGCATTGAATTTATTAATACACGAGTTTCACAATTTAGTTGAATTACTGAAATAAATGAACTTTTCCCAACATTCTAATTTTTTTTAGATGCACCTGTATGGGATTTTTCATAGTGAGTACAAGCAGATGGTGTTTTCAGTGTGTGTCAGGTGCTGAGTACAGCTCTGCGTGCGGTCTGCAGCGTTCTCTTGGCCATCTCCAGCATCCAGTTATCCCCGATGAAGCCGCTGGCGTGGACGAAGATGCAGCCGGGAATCCCACTCCGCTCCGACAGCGCCTCATCTTGCAGCCCTCGCCATTCCTCCAGAAGACTCAATCTAGAGACACAGCACATGAGCAGAAGAAATCAACCTCCTTTCCATTCAGCCATGATGAACGATGCAGCACTGTGAGCTTTCGGCCCGAGCCGCAGTTAAACAATGCAATTAATTTATAACCAGTAACTGAACACAACAAGCCATCTGTGAGGCCTTCGGTTATTACACTCGAAGATATCAAAGTCTTTCACATCTTGCGTCACAATTATACTCTTGAAAAACAGCATGGAAGACGTTCGCGGATGGTGACGGTCTGACAGCGTTTCGCACCTGTTCTGGAAGGTATTGAGTCCAGCCGGGACACATTGCACTCTCCAGTGTCCGCTCTGATCCGGGTACAGCACAACTTGATGAGCACATCCAGCTTCAGCTGCTTCTCCAGCACAAACAGATGCTCTTTCCAGGGACAGCAGCAGCAGCTCCCAGCTGGGATCCACAAGACTCGACACCAGTCACAGCACTGGGCTGTTTTACTGTGAACTACAGCAGCCTGTGCAATGCATGTATGGGAAGCGGTCTTTATTTATTTTATTGACTTGTATTACTCCCACAAAAATTGAATAAAAACGTCTGTATTATTTGACCACTCTTTTGAAGTCTTATTACTGTAATTCCACGTCTTCTGTCTCATCTAGTCTCTTTAGTGAACTTGTGTCTAAGCTGTTGCTTTGCTCAGAGCAGCAGATGAGCTGAATCAGGTGTGTTTGATTGAGGAGACGTGTGGCTGGGAACCAGTGGTTTAGAGAAGGCTTTAAATAAAGGCCGCACTGAGAGCCTCTTACAGGGGAATCATTCACATCAGAGCCTCCAGACTGTAATGTTGAGATATTAATCACCTGATATCTGCTCTGAAGCGCTTGCTGCACAATCTCAATGATCTCATGTAGTAATGCAAGCGTTCCTTGAACTCAGCTCCTACAAGAGCCAGCACTTTCTGGAAGCCCTCCTGTGATGGAAAAGTTTTCATATTCAAGCAGTATTCTTTATATGATTAAAGAAATGTATGATATTGACCTGAACTTTACGCTAAGCATCTGTTCCCATTCTACACAGCGTGGTGATGTATTCAGTTGCTGTGTACTGAACGTAACTCATCTGACAAAGGCTGCATTTACAGTATATGGTTTAAGAGACTCAATCCCTGCCGTATATAACCCATGAATGTGAAGCAGGAACAACCCCTGGACTCTGATGTTCTCCGATCGGTTTCAGGCCTCATGTGTGGAAATAAATCGGACATGAGTCAGGTACATGTAAGTGGACAGACGGGATACTCTCCTGTCAATGAGCCGCACGTCACTGAAAAAATGAGCTGCGACTGACGCTGACTCAATTCTGGGCAGTGTTGCCAAGCCGCGGTTTTCCTGCAGAACTGAGCTACTTTTACACTGTTAAAGAGGCTAGTTTTGATTAGTAATTGGTCTGGTTTTATTTTGCAGACCTGGCAACCCTGTTTCCGGCTCAGTATGTCTACCTCGAGTTGATTTGACAAGGGTATAATGTAAATGCAGATACTGTATACGGGTCACTTTTAAAAGATGATATAAGCTGGTTCCCAAAAACATCAGATATAGTTAACAAATCAGAACTGGCAATCAAGACCTGCAGTGTAAAAACAGCCAGAGGAACTCAATCTGCATTATCAATTAGACTGTTTGTGTTTAGACCAATTACATATCAAATACATCATCGATTATGAGTTTGACTCATCGCTAGAAAAATGGTCTAAAGCTGAAATATTTATACAATTTGGTTTTGTCTTCACAGGATGTTTTGATAGACCGTGATGTTGTTTTAAATCAACACTGCTGCCTAAACAACACACAGTTTTACTCTAATATCTAAACCTGCTGATCATAAAGAGTCTTGTAGGAGAGTTGATCTGCTCGTCAGTGACTCTAGTGTAAAGTGTGAGAAGCGCTGGGTCTGGGTTTATATTGTTTGCTGTACAGCTGGTCACACAGCAGCTTTTAGACACTGTTCTGTCAGAATGACTAGGAGGCAGCTTCCCGCAGTACAGAGTCGATGCAGAGGGTTGGATTGGTTTCCCTCGGTGTGGGCGAGGAAATCTCCAGTCTTCAGTTTTAGATGGAGTCTGCCTTTAAACAGCCAGATGTGATGCAGAGGCCACATAGAACTAAAACAAACATTAACTTTGTGAAAGAACACTTCATTCATCTTTTAATTGTTAATTTGGTGCATTTAGAGGTTTTTCTCAACAAATACTGAAATATAATTATTTGTGACTAATTAGATTAATTAATAAGCAAAGCATATTATTTAGATGGAAAACAAACGAATTCATTGACAGTCCTAACTGTTGCTTAATATATCATTATAATACCACTAGATCCACTCCATAATAAGAGCATCACTACATATGATCTACAAATACTTTTTTTTTTTTTAGATTTGTTATATTTAATTTTAAAAAGCAATCATTCCCACCACAACATGAATTATCAAATCTGAGGAAACGGTGTAATATATTGGCTGAATGCAACTATAATCAATGATGATAATTTAAAGCAAACTTCTGAAGCCAGAGACTCGATGGAAGTTACAACTGAAGCTGAAATGTGTGCTTCATGCATGAAAACAAACATCACTGGTTTGCACGCGTCAAAAGCACCTTTGAGCTTCTGTTTATCATATTGAATGTGCATAAGATGAAAAGTACTCATTACATTTTTGCGTTTTTATTTCAAGTTGAGATCGTAAGGAGTGACTGATATGCAGATGAGGTTACAGTAAAACTGCAGAAACACTAAAGGCAGTCTTCCCCTGACTAGGGTTTATAAAGGGATTACAAATGGCTTTATAAATCTGGAAACACTTTCAGGACGCAATCTACGGCGAGTTTTGTATGAGTACCTCTGGTGATGGTCGTAGCACTGGCGAGCGGGAGCATATACTCTCCTCCGACATCAACCACTACATCACACTGAGCCAGGAAGAACACACACTCACACTCACACACACACACACAGATTTAGATTTTCAATACACTCCATTCTGTGTGATTTATAAGCGTTTTGAAAAGTGGGGACATGGGGTAATGTCCTGAAAAGTCACCTTCTCCTTGTAATACCTGTCATACCTTTGTCATTATACACATTTATGTCCTCATTTGTCACAAAAACGCACACACACACACACTCACATAACTGTGCACATGTAGATGAGACTGTTCCCTCTCATAGGTTCACTTAAATGCTGCGATGACGTCATCGCTATGGGAACACCTGTCTGAAGCCCTTATACCATCATGCCAATTTATTGGCCAATAGCGCTTAGCACCACCCCAAGCATACGTCACGTATGCTCATATATGCGTGCTGCGCGCTATTTCATCAGACTTTACACTATGATGAAGGAAGTGCTATCGAAGGTACGGAACGGCCAGCGGATCGCCTTCATGAACTAACCCTTCCTCTTCCTCCAGTCAGGTCTTCCACGTTAGCGTCAGCAGGCGGACCGGAGCGCCACGTGTCAGATCTCCTCTCAGTGTGTCATATGAACAACTTCATCTGATTCTGCGCCATTAAGGAGATATTTTAATGTAAAACACGCCGAGCTGTGTGATTCTCAAGATTTGTTGGCAAAGTAATTGCTTGGTCAGGTGTTTCAAGCTTCTCTTCATGTTTTATTAAAACTGCCTGTGCAGCAGTTCTACTGTTACACCATTGGAGCAAGTCCACTGCTGGTCAAATCCGACTCCTGCATGATTCTCATGGCTACAGGAACCAAGATCTATCTCAGCTTCATGAATTATTAACTTCAATCAATACACTTTTACTGCTTAAGTTAGGAAAAAGCAATGTACAAAGAATCGGGTGTTGTTTCAGAATCCTCCTCAGTTAAAACTAAATGTATCCAGGCAAAAACACTTGATAATTTTTTACCTTTATTCTAAAACAACAAAATTAATAGAGGAAAGAGCACTTTTCTCTTCAAAGTAAGTTTAATGCATAAAGGAAGTGAGCTTTACATTACAATGGTCCATTAAATAGAGGCAAACGTCTGACATTACATAATGAAGACGAGCGGATCTCCTGACAAGGACAGCTCATTATTTCTTAAAGATCTTTAATTGATTAGAAAAGCATTCAGACTCACAGAAACACATTTACTTAAGTGCTATACATCACTGCATTAGTTTATCACATTATTGCTGCGGGGCTCTGCCCTGACACTTGTGAAATCAGAGGAATCGGTTCAGGAGCTGCTCTTCAGTCAGTCACTGCTGCTGCTGCTGCTGCTGCTGCTCGAGGAATGCTGCAAAACCACAAGAGACACAGCATTCAGACACAGAACCATTCAACACATGAGCTTCAACAGCCTGACCTGTGTGAGGAATGAGGGAGCAGCGTGATGTTTGATGCTGCCTCTTACCTTGCCGTGCTTCATGTGTTTATGCTCCTTGTGAGCTTTATGCCCTTTCTTCATCTTCTTCATCTTCTTGTGTTTCTTGTGTCCAGGTGCGCCGATTCCGGCCGGGGGACCCCCATACTGCGGCACGGGGCAGGGGTGTCCTGCTGCAGGGAACGGTGCGTGCGGTGCGGTCACAGCCGGGGGAAAGGGGTGCTGGTATGGTGTGCTGTAAGGCATGGCTGAGGGCTGGTTCATGCCGGGAGGATAGACGGGGTTGGTTCCGGGTGGGTAGGATGGGAAGGGCATGGCTGGATATGCTGGGTTTGGAGGTGCAGGAAAGGCAGGATTGGGCGGCTGAATGGCTGGAGGTCCTGCGTATGGAGGTCCTGCATATGGAGGTCCTAGGAGACGAAAAACAACAATACATGAATGCACAGAAGGGATTAGAAAAAAAACTACAATAGGAAAATCCTTCATGCTCTTCCAACCCAGACTGTGCCGAAACAGGTTTGTTCATAAAATGACAACAGATGATTGTAAATGCCAGACTCCAAAACAGCATCATCATAACGGGCCATGCTGTATGACACTGCATTCGAAATCACCGTCCGCTTTCATGCCATTCTACTTACAATTTAGTGTTTCACTGAAGAAAGGGAATACTGTAGTCACAGCAGGTGTAGAACAGCCTGAGGGTGAGTAAAGGACATAACAAAAATGACATTTTCAGTTTTTGCCTGAACCTTCTTCTTTAAAGGGTTAGTTCACCCCCTGCCTGCTTGCAGCGGAACCTTTTCTTTTATAAGGGTTAGTTCCCCAAAAATTTATTCTGTCATATCTGACAAATCCGGATCTCTGACATGAGGTCAGAAAGCTCTGGGATTTCATCAAAAATATCTAATATAAAAAGTATTGAGCAATTTAAGATTGTCATTTATTTAGGTCAGATGTGTCCAGGGCTGCTCCTGGAGGAAAACGTCCAAACAGAGTTACAGCTGCCAACCCACAATCCGCTCATGCCTCACCCACGCGCCGCAGACACCCACACACAGACACAGACCACAGACCCTCCATCGTCACCCTCGCACACTAATGCACACACACACACACCCACACACTTCTTCTCACACACTCTTATCGAAACACACACACCACACACAAAGGAAGACAGACAAAACACGATCAGCAGACTTGCCACAACAAATGCACACCACAACCACACACCACAAACACAAGCAACTCGTGCGCGAATGCACATCACACACACTCGTGACTAAACACAATTGCACTCACAAACACCCCCCCACTAGTACTTGCACAAATAATGCACTCCACACGCACCATAACACACACACACACACCACTCACTCGTACTCGAACGCTAATGCAACACACACACACATATCCGGTGCACACTAAGCCACTCACACACACACACACTCACTCGTACTCGCACACTAATGCACTCACACACTCACTCGTACTCGCACACTAATGCACACACACTCGTACTGACACATGCATCACACACGCACACACACACTCAACTCGTACTAGAACACTACATGCATCCCTCTTACGCGCACAAAATTGCACCAACCTTACACACACAACACACTAGTACATCTAATGCACTTCACAACACAAACACTTGTCCTCGCACACTAATGCCTCACACACACCACTCATACACTTAATGCCGCACCACACACACACTCCCGTACTGGGCCAACTAAGCAATGCTCAATACACACACGCACTCCGTCTCACCACTATGCATCACACACACTCGTACCCGACACCCTACTTAATGCACACTCTAAATCTACATCCACCCATACGTCAATCGGTTTGTTCAGAGGATCGTCTTAAATAACTGCACTGATTGTTATAAGCCCAATAACATCTTCTCATTCTCGTTTTTTTTGTTATTCTTGAAACGCCTAATTGCATCAAACACACACTCACTCGTACTCGCACACTAATGCACTCACTCACACACACAGCGTAATGCACACTAGCACCAACACTTCGTTACTCGCAATAGAACACTCGCACGCACACTCACACTTGCACACTAATGCACTCGCACGCACACTCACACTTGCACACTAATGCACTCGCACGCACACTCACACTTGCACACTAATGCACTCGCACGCACACTCACACTTGCACACTAATGCACTCGCACGCACACTCACACTTGCACACTAATGCACTCGCACGCACACAAACACACGTACTCGCACACTAATGTACTCGCACACACACTCACTCACACGTACTCGCACACTAATGCACTCGATCGCACACACTCACTCGTACACTAATTCACTCGCACGCGCACACTCACTCGTAGTCACACACTAATGCAATCGCACGCGCACACACTCACTCGCACACTAATGCACTCACACACACACACACCTAATTCTCGTTACTCCGCACATAATGCACTCGCAACACACACAACATAGTATCGCCACAATAATGCACCTCCACGCACACACACACACTCACTCCCCCGTACTCGTCACTATATGCAATCGACGACCAAACCACACACGCATTCGTACACTAATGCACCTCGCCACGCTACACCCATACTAGTACCCGCACACTATGTATCACACACACACTCACGAGTTAATCGTAGTCGCACCACTTAATGCACTCGCACAACATTCACACAGCAAACCACACTCACTAACTTGTACTCGCACCCCTATTTGCACGCCCACACACTCAGTACGGAAACTTCACAAACAACACACTCACTCGCACTAACACACACTCGCCTCACACACACACTCACTCGAACGCAACTACATCCTCACTTCGTACTCACACACCACTCACTCGCCGTACACACACTCACTTGTATTCTCATACTCGTATTACTAATGCACTACACACACACACTCACGGAAACACTCACACTCTCACACACACTCACTCGTACTCGCACGCACACACACACTCGTACACTAATGCACGCACACACACACTCACTCGTACTCGCACACTAATGCACACAAAACAACTTCAGTCCCCCCAACTCGCACACCTTCACTGCATCCTATCAAGACTATCAACTGTATCCGTTACACTAATGTATCACAAACACGCACTCGCACTTACACACACACACATCATAGTATACCGTACACTAATGCACTCACCCACACTCAATCTCCTCCCTTTCCGCCACATATTGCACTCCCACCACATCACTCGTACACTAATGCCTCACCACACGCCCTCCCTCGTACACTATGCACCACAAACCATCACTGTCCACTAAGCATAAACCACTCATCAATAGTACACTAATGCACTCACCACACACTATCAATGTACACTAATGCACTCACAACACTCACTCGTACCTAAGGCACTCACACACACTCACTCGTTACACTAATATCACACACACTCACTCGTACACTAAGCACTAACCCACCTCACTCGAATAAGGCCACTAAACACACTCACTCACTCGTACACTAATGCACTCACACACACTCACTCGCACACTAATGCACTCACACACTCACTCACTCACTCGTACACTAATGCACTCACACACACTCACACACTCACTCCTCGTACACTAATGCACTCACACACACTCACTAGCACTCACACCCACCTAAATAGTACTCGCACACTTTGCCTCACACACAACTCCCTCGTACTCGCAACTAATGCACTCGCCACGCAAAACAACACGTAACGTACACTAATGCACTCACACACACTCACTCGCACTCACACACACACTCACTCGTACTCGTACACTAATGCACTCACACACACTCACTCACTCGCACACACACACACACACTCACTCGTACGTTCTTCAACTACTGCACTCACCTCAGCTTGAAGCGGTGTTGTAAGTCAAAACTCTGCCGGAAGAACACCCGGAATTTTTGAGCCCACCACAGACACTGATGTCGTGAGAAATGGACTAAGGAAGGGATTTGCCCGGAAAACATGAAAGCAAAACTAACCTTGATTTGGCCACATGTTCGTCTCTTCCAGATGATCTGCAACAAATAAAGACTTTATTCACTGATGTAAAGTGAACAAACACTACTGTCCACCAAAGATTTACCGCTTTCACTCAAACCGGTTATGTGCTGAACAGATATTTACTACAAATAAGGTTTATTTATAGTAATCGCCTGCACTACATTCAGCAGCGCCTAAAACAGCCAAAGACGAATATGCAATTGAAGCACTTGGATGTCAGACTGGAGTCGAGACAGTTAAGAGTCAAGAGGAAGTTATTAAAAAACATAGCCGGTTTGTGAAAGCTGATCGAATGTAAAGGTCAACTGATCTGGGATTGTACTGCCATCCTTACACACCTTCTCTGGCCTCACTGTGGACTGCATCTGCCCAATCAGCACGCTTGCTTTAATAAATTGTGTACACTGTTGTGTATATGCATTTCATTTGCACTTATTTTGCAGATGAATTGTGATAAGAGGAATCCTGCCAATCTATTCACCACAATCGCAATAAAAATGGGAAATAATAATAAGCCAAAAAAAAAATTTTTTTCCAGATAACTATGATTTTTACATTCAGTTTCATTTCTCCTCATTAAATAGGCATTACTCAAATAAGGCATAATTATTAGTTTTTCCCCTGAAACCATGTAGTCCACATCCGGGGACTGGAACACTTCCTCTGGAGATGCCCTGGACAAACAACAGCAGCTCTCTCTCTCTCACACACACACACACACACTCTCTCTCTCTCTCTCTCTCACACACACACACACACAACACTCTCTCTCTCTTTCCTCTCTCTCACACACAAACACACTCTCTCTTCTATCTCACACCACCCACACACAATATCTCTCTGCTATCTATCCACCACCTTCTCACCACACACACCCCACACACATCTCTTCACCACACACACACACACACACACACTCTCTCTCCCACACACACACACCTCTCTCTCTCTCTCTCTCTCTCTCACACACACTCTCTCTCTCTCTCTCACCCCCCCCCCCCCCCCCCCCCCAAACACACCACACACATCTCTCTCTCTTCTCTCTCTCCCCACTCCTCTCTCTTCTCTCAACACACACACACAACACTCTCTCTCTCTCTCACCCACACCCCCACTCTCTGTCCCACACACACCACACTCTGCTCCACAACACAAACACTCTCTCGCCTCTCTCCACACCACTCTCTCTCTCTCTCTCCACACCACACCACCACTCCTCTCTCTCTCTCTCTCTCTCTCACACACACTCTCTCTCTCTCTCTCACACACACACACACACTCTCTCTCTCTCTCTCTCCTCCTCTCACACACACACACACACACAACTCTCTCTCTCTCTCTCACACACACAAAAACACACACACACACTCACACACACACACCACACACACACACACTCTCTCTCTCTCTCTCTCTCTCTCTCTCACACACACACTCTCTCTCTCTCTCACACACACACACACTCTCTCTCTCTCTCTATCTCTTGCTCACAACACACACTATCTCTCTTCTCTCTCTATCTCTCCACAAACACCACTATATCTCTCTCTCTCTCTCTCTCTCGCTACAACACACTCTCTCTCGATTCTAAACAAACACCCCACTCTATCTCTCTTCTCTCACACACACACACACACTCTCTCTCTCTCTCTCTCTCTCTCACACACACAACCACTCTCTCTCTCTCTCTCTCTCTCTCTCTCTCTCTCTCAATAAACGGGAACTTGTGATTGTCAATAAGCTCAAAATACACATTCCGTTGACGTTAAGTCAATGATATGAAATAGCGTATAATTTATAACCTAATAACAAAGAATGTCACGTGACAGATCCTGCTTTTAAGTTTTTTGGTAAAGATAAGCCGATGGCAGTTTCCTAAAGATACTGAATGCATTTAATATTTGCAAAAAACTCCCCCAATAAAGCCACATACCTTCTTCCCAGGAACGCTTCCAGCCAGGCTCTGCCTCCCACTTCCGCTTCCGCTTCCGCGTTCCTCAGCTCACCGTCGTGACGTCACGGCCGCGAGCGCCTCTGACCCGAGCACGAGAGTTATGGTTATTAATGAGCAGCTGCTGTAAACATAGCTTACATGTTGCTTGATTAAAGTAAGGATAGCCCCGTCAGACACTTGCTATGTTCAGTGTTGGTGTCACTTTCATTAACACTGAACAATAAACATTAAACGGCTGATATTATGAGAGGAGTTCACGCAAGCACGATACCGATTCCTTCTCAGTATTAAATAGCAGAGTTCGCACCACAACCCTAACGATGCAGAGGAACCATACCAACGCTAAACTCTGACAGCCAATCAGAACCCACCCTGTAACAGCTCGAGCACTTAAAGCGGCACACCTGCGCTTCACTAACAGATGATACTGGTGTGGACATCAAGTTAATTTATTTAATTATATTCTCTCTATAGCGCCAGATCACAACAGAAGTCATTTAAAGTTAGCTTTCTTATAGAACATGTCTATACCTTGTTCTTTCATTAAACAAACTAATAGCCTTATGTTATTTATCTTATTTACACCTACGTTATGCTCGCGCTCTCTGCATCACACACACACTCACACACACACACACACACACACCCTCACACACACAACAAACACCACACACACACACACACACACACACACACCACACACACATCTCTCCTCTCACACACTCTCACACACTTCTACCACAACACGCCCACACACGCCACACACACCACACACTCACAAAACAAACACACACACCCACCACACCACACACTCTCTCACTTCACACACTCTCACACACTATCCACAACACGCACACACACGCACACACACAAACACTCTCTCACTCTCAAAACCTCTCACACACGCGCATGCGCACGCACGCGCACACACACACACGCGCACGCTCGCACACACGCGCACGCACGCACACACGCGCACACACACGCACACACACGCGCACACAAACACACTCGCTCACCCCACACCACAAACCACCACCACCGCACCGCGCACCACTCACACGCGCACAATCACACACCCTCTCTCACACTCTCTCTCTCTCACACACACTACACTAAACACTCTCTCTCACACACACACTAAACACTCTCACACTCACACAACACACACACACACACGCGCACACTCGCACACACGCTCACACTCGCACACACACGCGCCACTCTGATCATCATCAGTCTGTCTGGAGTCACATGAAGAAACAGAACAAACTGAGACAGACTCAATCCAGAAGAACTGACGCTTCTAGAAACCTCCTGCGAAGCTCCTGAGAAACTCTGCTCAAGTGCACCGAGGGCAAAAGCTGCTTTAAACACAAAGATGCTCACACCAAATGTTGGTTTAATTTAGTTAATAGATGTTAATTGATAAGGAAAATCTATTTATGACATTATTTTTGACAGCATCCCCATTTTACAGAACTTTTGCCTAAAACTTTTAACAGCACTGTAGCTTCGCAGGTAGGTTTCTGGAGAGTCAGTTCTCTCTGGATTGAGTCCTGTTCTCAGTTTGTCGTTTCTTCATGTGACTCCAGACAGAATGATGATGATCAGTCAGGCTCTGGGTGCAGCACTGGCTGCTGTCAGACTCCTTGTGCAAACAAACATCTTTATTACAATTAAAGGGGTCATATGATGCTGCTAAAAAGAACATTATTTGGTGTAATGAAAGGTGTTTATGCGGTTTTAGGTTAAAAAAAAACACATTATTTTCCACATAATGTCATTAGTGTTTCTCCTATATGGCCCGCCTTTCTGAAACGCGGTCGATTTTTACAAAGCTCATCGTTCAAAAAAAAAAAGTGAGGTGTACGCTGATTGGCCAAATATCCAGTGCGTTGTGATTGGCCGAATACCCAAGCGTGTGACGGAAATGTTACGCCCCTCACCATACTGTGATGCACTGTCCCGGCCGGAGCGACGAGACAAAAAAAATAATTAAAACCCATTATAAACAAGGCATATGTTGCATCCAGTGGAGACATAATTAATGATTATAATGACTTATACTGTCTTTTTAGGCGTTGCGTTGCATCGCGCCGCGTAAATATAAAACCATGTCCGCATTTGTGATCGGAGAAATTACAAACGACAAGCGCTACTCTACACTGTTTAAAACTCGCGTTTGAATCATCAGTGGATAATCCTTTAAATATGCAAACGTTACTTACAGGCTGTGAGTCAGAACAGCCAGCATTGTAGTATACTCTCCCAGGATCAGGAAACAGTCCTCCATAAAATGTGTCACACACTGATATTTACATCGAGTGAGATGAGCCGGGCTAGAGGAGCTGAGGCGGGGTAGAGTGAGCTGAGGCCGGGATAGAGTGAGCTGAGGCCTGGATAGAGTGAGCTGAGGCCAGGCTAGAGTGAGTTGAGGCCGGGATAGAGTGAGCTGAGGCCGGGTTAGCGTGAGGGGAAGCCCCGGCTTAGAGGCCGGGATAGAGTGAGCTGAGGCCGGGCTAGAGTGAGCGAAGGCTGGGCTAGAGTGAGTGAGGCCGGGGTAGAGTGAGCGAGGCCGGGGCTAGAGTGAGTGAGCCGGATCGCGTGAGCAGAGGCCGGGCTAAGGAGCTGAGGCCGGGGCTCGGGGTAGAGTGAGCTGAGGCAGGCTAGAGTGAGATGAGGCCGGCGGAGAGTGGATGAGGGCCGGGGTAGAGGGCGGCTGAGGACAGGGGCTTGAGTGAGCGGAGGCCGGAGGCCTAGAGTGACCTGCGGACTAGAGTATGTGGAGGCCGGCTTGAGTGAGCAGAGGCCGGGGCTAGAGTGAGCTGAGGACGGGCTACGAGTGAGCTGAGGCCGGGGCTAGAGTGAGCTGAGGACGGGCTAGAGTGAGCTGAGGACGGGGCTAGAGTGAGCTGACGCCAGGGGCTAGAGTGAGCTGAGGAGGCGGGGCGAGCTGTGAGGTGAGGCCGGGGCTAGAGTGAGCTGAGGACGGGCTAGACTGAGCTGAGGACAGGGCTAGAGTGAGCTGAGGCCGGGATAGAGAGAGCTGAGGCCAGGCTAGAGTGAGCTGAGGCAGCGGGGCTAGGTGAGCTGAGGCCGGGGATAGGTGAGCTGAGGGCGGGGATAGGAGTGAGCTGAGGCCGGGATAGAGTGCGCTGAGGCCGGGCTAGCGTGAGCGGAAGCCTCGGCTTAGCGTGCGCTGAGTCCGGGATAGAGTGAGCTGAGGCCGGGTTAGCGTGAGGGGAAGCCCCGGCTTAGAGTGTGCTGAGGCCGGGATAGAGTGTGCTGGGGCCGGGATAGAGTGAGCTGAGGCCGGGATAGAAAGAGCTGAGGCCGGGATAGAGTGAGCAGAGGCCGGGATAGAGTGAGCTGAGGCCGGGGCTAGAGTGAGCTGAGGACGGGCTAGAGTGAGCTGAGGCCGGGCTAGAGTGAGCAGAGGCCGGGGACTAGAGTTAGCGGCGGCCGGGTAGAGTGAGCTGAGGATGGGCTAGAGTGTGCTGAGGCCGGGATAGAGTGAGCAGAGGCCGGGATAGAGTGAGCTGAGGCGGGGATAGAGTGAGCTGAGGCCGGGCTAGAGTGAGCAGAGCCCTGCGGATTTAGAGTGAGCTGAGGGCCGGGGATAGCGGGAGCAGAGCGGTGAGATAGAGTGAGCTGAGGGCGGGATAGAGTGAGCTGAGGCCGGGCTAGAGTGAGCCGAGGCCGTGGTAGAGTGAGCCGAGGCCGGGCTAGAGTGTGCTGAGGCCGGGGTAGAGTGAGCTGAGGCCGGGCTAGAGTGTGCTGAGGCGGGGCTAGAGTGAGCTGAGGCCGGGATAGAGTGAGCTGAGGCAGGGCTAGCGTGAGCTGATGGCCGGTAGTGTGAGCTTGAGGACGGGATATAGAGTGAGCTGAGGCAGGGATAGAGTGAGCTGAGGCCGGGATAGAGTGAGTTGAGGCCGGGCTAGCGTGAGCTGAGGCCGGGATAGAGAGAGCTGAGGCCAGGCTAGAGTGAGCTGAGGCCAGGCTAGCGTGAGCTGGGCCGGGCTAGAGTGTGCTGAGGCCGGGATAGTGTGAGCTGAGGCCGGGCTAGCGTGAGCGGAAGCCGCGGCTTAGTGTGAGCTGAGGCCGGGATAGAGTGAGTGAGCTGAGGCCGGGATAGAGTGGGCTGAGGCCGGGATAGAGTGAGCTGAGGCCGGGATAGAGTGAGCTGAGGCCGGGATAGAGTGAGCTGAGGCCGGGATAGAGTGAGCTGAGGCCGGGATAGAGTGAGCTGAGGCCGGGATAGGGGGAGCTAGGCGGGATAGAGTGAGCTGAGGCGCGGGGTCGGGAGAACGGCGCGCCGGCGGATCCGATGAAGGAGCGGCAAGCACATGTGACGACCCTGGGCTGAACTCTGCTTCGTCCACGGTGAAGGTTGATGTATTTCCTCAGCGACCAGCTCGGATCAGTTCTAGGCATGACGAAGCAGATATTGTCTTCTTTTGGAAGAACAAACAAAGTAGTTGCGCTTTCACAATGAAGCACACAGCATATCCACAACATGGTGGCAGCGGCAACAATACTACAGCGAGAATAAAAGTCACGCCTTCTTTCTTTGCGTGAACATTTGGGCGGCGTTATGCAAATCTTCCCACATAGCGACATATGTATGTGGGGGTGTGTTAGAACAAGCCGTTTTAGGACGGCGTGGCTGACTCTTAACTTTTATAAGAATATCTCTTTGGATTTGAGACTAGTCTTTGAAACTTTACAGATCTTCTTTACGCACCAAAAGCTTGTAACACTCCAAAAAGAAAGGAAAACTTGAAATCGCATCATATGGCCCCCTTTAATGTTTGGAAATGTAAACTGATATTTTCTACTGACACACAGCAAAAGATAGAAATAACCGACTTAAAATAAAACCATTTTTAGCTGCTGAAAATACTAGTGTTGTAATAATTTTGGGCACCGCTGTAGCTCTGATAATATATATGTAGACAAACATATGTATTGTAATTCAGAATTCTAGCTATATTTGTGTAATAATAAGTAAAACCAAAACATCCAACCAAAGGTCCATGACTCTGCTCCAGAAGTGACAGAAGCAGCAGATAAAGAGCCGTCCTCCTCCACACGGCCAGTAATCAGCTGCATCAGCTGGGGCTAAACAAAGATTGTGAGAAGACTCCGGTTTTATCTGGGATTAAAACAAACTAAAACATGGAAGAAAAATACTCTGAACATTCCTTTAAAACTAAATTAATGTCAGTATGTCTCAATGTTAGACATGAATACTCTCTTCCTCTGAAGACCATGTGGTAGAAGATTTCTTTCCCATCACTTCTGGATCATGAGGGGAAGCACACACACTAATTAATAAAACACCATCTACTTACTGACAGAGACATGGGCTTGCAAAAATGTACTCACCAGCTCCATACAACATCTTCACAGTTGATCCAAAATCCTGGTTTGCATACAGTATTCTTCTCCACGGATCACGCCTTCAGCTCTGATCTGTCAGATGAGTTTACATGACCGCGTTCTCAGATTGCTCATTTCAAAACTCCTTCATTTACTGAGTATGATCTTAACACTAGCTGACCGTATGGGTGCGCGATATGACCATATTATTTCACAATAACAGTATATCACAATAGTTATTTTTGTTATTTTATTAAACATAAGATAAGAAAGTAGCAAATTACAAACAATAGGACTAATGCAATAGAACAAAGGTAAGTTAAATATATTTTGTGATTTTTCTCTTTAGTATTTAGTTGTTTGATTAAAATTATGACCGACTGCAGGTAACGTTAGGCTAAATTATACTGCTGTCACTTTAAGAATAAAATGCACAGATCCCGTATACTGACACGTCACCGGGTTTCCAGCTAAATGTTAATCTGGACTCCAAACAAGGAATCAATGGGGAAACTCAATGTTTAGTCATGGCAGCAATCACTCGGCTGGGACTGCTATTATGTTACACCGTTACATGTTGGTTAATAAACTTAATGCATTACTAGCTCAAAGTAAAATTACAGAAGTTGAATTTGGAGCTTGATGAAGCCTACTTAGATTTGGCTAAAGGTGCATATAATATACACAAGTTCTCGAGCAAAATGGCTGGAGGAGGGGGAAAGAAATTCTAGCTATTTTTTTTGCCCTGGAAAAAAGAAATGGTCCGAGGAAAGCTCTTTCCGCACTTAATACTGACGGAGTCATTTCCAAAGACCAAAGAGTAGCATCTGATTTTGTTGCTAAATTTGATAGCACTCTTTATACCTCTAATTTCAACTATAATATTTTGGGAAAATGTATTGATTTAATTAAACACCGTATTAAAGTTATTGATCTAGAGTCTAGTCAAATTTGTGATTCTCCTTTATCAATAGATGAAATCAAGCAAGCTCTACACAAAATGAAAAAAGGTAAATCCCCTGGGATCGATGGGCTTTCCGTATAATTGTATCTCCATTTTTGGGAGTTTATTAAACTGCCATTATTTCATATGATAATGAATGCATCAGTCGGGGAGATATGAGTGCTACGATGAAACGGAGTTATCTCTCTTATACCCAAGCAAGACAAGGATCCTTTAATAATCGATAATTGGTGACCTATTACTTTGTTAACATTAGACTATAAGATATTAGCCTCTGTATATGCTAAAAGATTAAGTTATGGATTAGACAATATTATTCTGGTTTCACATTTCTAACAACATAAGATTAGCACTGGACTTGCTGGATTATTCCGATCTAATTCATTCAGATGGTATCATACTCTTTCTTGGCTTTCATAAAGCTTTCGACTCCATAGAACACATTTCTTTTTCGTACTCTAGAATGATTTGGATTTGGTAAAGCATTTAGAGACTGTAAGCATGTTTTATAGCGGCATTAACAGCTCAGTGATCGTGAACTTTGGCACTTTTAAGAGGTTTAACATCTATGGTGGAGTCAGACAGGGCTGTCCAGTCTCCCCACTTCTATTTCTTTTAGCCACTCTTAGAGTTACTCTGTCTAAGAATTAACCAAGATGAACATTTGGGAGATCAAAATGGCACAGCTAGCAGATGACAGACACCACGCTGTTTTTGGAGGACAAAAATCAGTTACCAAGAGCCCTGGAATTGGTTGAACAATTTTCATGTGCTTCGGGTCTAAAACTTAATACTTCAAAATGTGAAATTATATCAATTCATGACATGGATGATATATTCTTAGGAGGTATCCTAGTTAAAAAAAAATCAGTAGACATCATTTAAACGTTTCTGATAAAATGATAAAACGAAACAGATCTTTCACATCTGGCTTCAGAGAGATCTTTCATTATATGGTAGAGGGCTCTCTCACTTCGTATATTCGGCTCTTACCAACAAAGATGGGTTTGACTCAAGAGGTGTCACCATTCCAAATGTCCCATACCTTCGTCCTCAAAGATGTTATCTTTTATTATGAAAATCCAAAGCTATTATCTGCTGAATAGGTGGTTAATTTTCTTCTATTGAAAGCAAAAATGGCTGAAATCTCCTGTCTTTCCCCATTTTTCTTGTTGAATTGGACTCTCGTTTCATCTTAGACTTACTAATAACAAAAAGAGTGCTTTTGATGGATTATGACAACTTTTCTAAAAGAATGTAAGTTTATTTGCACTTTTATGTCTCGATAATAATTAACTTGACATGCAAATCCAGAATATTTGTTTTCTGTTCTTATTTTTATAATTGCTTTTTGTTGGAATATATTCATGTCTCTCTTCCCTGTTTCTGTATGTTTCTACAAGTTTTGTAATAAAATAAATAAATATGAATCTGGACTCCAAACATTAGCGACTGTGTTTAAGTCAAGTGAAGTGAGATGTCTGTATTTGACCTTTCAGCTGAGGCTATTCTTTCTGTCGACTGTTCTTCACTCATCTCATCCTGCTATTAACTCCTCATTCATGCACATTTCTTTATCACTAACTTGAAGTTCATAGATTGCGCAGCTAGCAAACTAACACACTGCTAGGACATCGAGATGAGCTTCTCTCTTCATCTTGCTGTAACTATAGAAGATTATATAAGGTACTAAACGTTACTTACCCGTCGCAGTTTGTATGTCTGTCAGCTGCTGCTAGAAGTCTGTGTCCATATTCGTGTTCTCAATCGTCATCCCACAACTAAACTCGCTCAAAATATGCATTAAACAGTCAGACGCTCAATAACCCATGCAAAGCCATTCCTAGTGACCCGACCGAAGCCGATCAGCGGCACGCACTGCAACACTGTATCGCACTCTCATGTAACCGGTGTTCCGGGAAAACAGCGCGCTCGCTAGTCATTGGCCAGATTCCTGAGTGACGGCCAGATCAACCAATCACACTCAAAGCAACACTGCGAGACAGCCAATAGCGCTGCGACTATGAAAACAATAAATAATTACTTGTTTTAAGTGAAAGATTACAAATGTGTCTATTTATTTTTATTTGTAGGTTGTTAAATTTAATTAATTGTTCAAATGGTGATTTCACGTAATGCTGGGGTTAGGTGCATCTGTGCTACAGTCACCACCTACATTTCCCTCTGATTTTAGGGTTAGATTAGGTTTAAGGGACTATGTTTTCAGACAGGATCAATAAAACACGCTGATTCAGGAACAGGTTTGGCTTGGTGTGTGTGTGTGTGAGAGAGAGAGAGAGAGAGAGAGAGAGAGAGTGAGTGTGTGAGAGTATGTGCGTGCATGTGTATGCGAGTGTGCGTGTGTGTGTGAGTGAGTGTGAGTCTGTGTGTGTGCGCACGTGTGTGTGTGTGTGTGTGTGAGTGAGTGTGAGTATGTGTCTGTGTGTGCGCGCACGTGTGTGTGTGTGTGTGTGTGTGAGATGAGTTAGTGGTGTGTTGTGTGCGCACGTCGTGTGTGTAGGGTGAGTAAGTGTGTTGAGTGTGTCTGTGTGTGAGTGCATGTGTGTGTGTGTGTGTGTGTGTGTGTGCGCACGTGTGTGTGTGAGAGAGAGATAGTGTGTGTGTGTGTGTGCGTGCGTGCATGTGTGTGTGTGTGAGTGTGTGTGAGTGTGCGGGTGCGATGTGGCGCTGTGTGTGTGGAGAGGAGTGAGTCGGTGTGTGTGTGTGCGTGTGTGTTGCGATGTGTGCGGAGAAGTGTGTCTGTGAGTGTGAGTGAGTGTGTGAGACAGTGTGTGTGTGTGAGTTGTGTGTGAGAGTGAGTGTGTGTTTGTGAGAGTGAGAGTGAGTGTGTGTGTGAGAGTGAGTCTGTGTGTGTGTGTGTGCGTGTGTGCGTGTGTGAGTGAGAGTGCAGAGGGAGTCTGGTGTGTGGAGGAGTGTGTGTTGGTGAGTGAGTGTGTCTGTGCGTGAAGTTGTGTGCGTTGAGAGTGAGGGTGTGGGTGTGCGAGTGAGTGTGTGTGAGAGTGAGTGAATGAGTGTGTGTGAGTGTGAGTGTGTGCGTGTGTGAGAGTGAGTCTGTGTGTGTGTGAGTGAGTGTGTATGTGGCTGAGTGTGTGTGTGAGAGTGAGTATGTGGGTGTGCGTGTGTGGGCGTGGTGTGAGAGTGAGTCTGTGGGTGTGTGAACGGAGTGTGGCTGTGCGTGTGTGTGTGTGTGAGAGTGAGTGCTTGTGTGTGTGTTTGTGTGTATGTGAGTGTGTGTGTGTGAGAGTGTGCGTGCGAGTGTGTGTCATCTGCTGTAAATGGATCTAAAATGTACACGAAGCTCAGGCTGTCTCCATCAAAAAAAGGGGAAAAAAGTTCAGCAAAAGGCGGTGTCGAACCCGGGTCGATCGCGTCAAAAAAAACAAGGACACACACTTATCCATCTGCGCCACTGAAGCTGATGTTTTACAGCTACTTTTAACTAAATGTAAATAGACACTCCATATTTTTTATTCCAGAGATTGGCAGATGTCTCGTCCAGTCAGCGGTGAGTAATCCCAAATCAATGGCGCTCTCTCAAACTATACCTACCTCTTCCGGTTTGTCGTTGTGTTTTCTGACTTATTTTGTTTTCTGACTTTTATAATGTTTTCTGAATTGTTATTTGGTTTTCAGAATTGTGATTTGCTTTGCACTTCTCGGCCACCGTAGTATATAGTATCAAAAGCCTGGTGGAAGTCTGAAACAATAATCATTGCTGCAGACTGTATCAGACCAGAATATTGTAGGCATTCAGTAATAATCACACAAGAACTAGAATATGGAGCCTGCTGCTTTTAAAACTGTGGACAAACAGTTATTTACGGTTCGCAATGTTTAAATGTTAAATACTTTTGCACACACAGATGCATTCACGTTTTAATGTACACACTGTTTAGAAGACAACATTAGGCAGTTCTTCTGAGAATCAAAGCCATGCTCTTGTGTCAGGTTCATTCTCTCTCCACTGTTTGAGCTTCAGCAACACCAACCCAAACACAGCACTTTCATCATGCAGAAGAACTGCGTCCCAACACTCGTCTGCTTGTGAACTGACCGCACTGGCTGCGCAAATGCTCAAGTTTGCACAGTCAGCAGGTTTGATGCAAATGTTCTTCCAAAAGTCAAGGTGAAAACCCACAATTGAGAGATAGTAAGTGTAGTTATACTGCAAGATCTGGCCTGAATGGATGCTTTTGAGCAATGTGCATGCTACCGGTGTGAAGAATAAGAGATGTACAGCATGTAGCGGCACAGGTTCATGAGCACAGACAAGTTCATAAACATGAGATCTCAGCTTAAACAGAGACGAAGAAAACAAAGAACCACTGGGAGTCTTTCTGAAGATCATCTTAATTTAATCATGAATGCTTAACACCTGAGTTAACATGTAAAGGAAAGCTTTGGTTTGAACTCGAGGTCATAAAAGAGTCCTGTCTAAATAAAGGCTTTAAGGCATCTGTATGTGAACCGGTGAACATTTTCCCTCTAAACCAAACATTAAGACCACAGCGACCAGGAAACCTGGGACAGTTAGCATTACGCGACCGCTGGAACAAATGGGTTGCGTACATCAAGACAGAGTACTAAAGCAATACTAAATATGTTACGGAAGATTGACGTAATATAAAAATGTTGGCTGCATAATTCATACATTCACAAAACAAAGGTCATTTCAGAATGTGCAGTTTTCCATACTTACAAAAAATATAACTTATGCACAAAAAGCATCAAATCTCATTTACTGTGATTAATAGATGAAAGCATTATGGCTCGTCTCTGAAATCGCTCACACATTTCTCATGTCTTGAGGTCGAGATGTTTGGGTGAGCTCATCACAGTCATCAGTAAAGAGGGCAAAAGAAAGCGGAGAGATTCAGAATAAACATGAAGAGATGCAGAAGAAGGCAGGCTGGAGGACGAGCTGTGAAAGCTGGTTTAACTGCAGTGCACTCACTCAAACGCCGCTGTGCAGGACTCTGATGCTGCTGGCAGGCACTGCAGTCTGCGGATCCGCGCTCTCACCAGCACATGCTGTCTTACTCAGGTGCGTCTTCATGTGCTTGGACAGGTGGTCGCTGCGCATGAAGCGTTTGGGACACTCGGAGCACGAGAACCTCTTCTCACCTGTGAGCAGACCAGCGCAGATCAGTCTGAGTGCATGTGATCAAACAGAAGACCAGTACACAACTGCCTGAAGCTTCTAGTGACTTCCACAGCTTCACAACTCAGAAATCACCTTCACATTTGAGAAACCTGCATCACTCAAAGGTCCACATCACATAGCTCCCTGTAGTAAGCTGAAAACGAAGTGATATTTAAACGATCACAGAGGACGTATACCCCTTCTCTCTGCACTGCAGGGAATCTGATATTTACAGTCTCTGCACGGTGTTGGTCGTGTTCATCTCTGGCGACTGATCAATGTCCCACAAACACGCTGTTAAAGAGAACCTTCGATGGATATGGAGATAGAATCGTTGCTTAATTCCAAATAAATAGATTATGATCCACTAATAAATGTAAAGAGATTAACAAACATTGACAAATAAATAGAATGAGATCCACAAATAAATCTTAAAGTTTCACAAACATGAATTAAATTCACAAATAAATAAAATGAGATTTGCAAATAAAAAAACATTCACAAATATATATTCATGTCACAAGCACAACTTTGCCTGGCATTTATTTGTGAATCGCGTCCTGTGCATTTGTGAAATGAGAAACATTTCTTGCGTCAAGACCATAGACTGTATAAAAACATGGACGTAGTGTCCGTGACGTCACCTGTAGGTTTCTGAAGAGTGTTTTTGAAGCCTAAAGTGGGCGGAGCCGGCCGTCGCATCTTGGCAGCGCGTCACTCCCGGATAATCGAAAATGGGCAAAGAGGCGGGAGCAGGTTGCTGAAGCCACGCCCACCTAGCTCAACACCGGTGACAGCAGCGGCAATCCACCTGTCACTCAAGTGGCCACGCCCTTAATTATGCAGAACTCTAAAGCTTAATATAATTTAAACGGATGAGTTATAAAACTTTCACCCCCTCACAGTTGTCATGAAGGGAAAAATTAGCTATATAGACCAAAACCACTGTTTGTACCAGGCTGTAAACATGTTTTTTTCTGCTGTAAAATTGGGCAATTTAACATGGGGAGTCTATGGGATTGACTCTCTTTTGCAGCCAGCCTCTAGCGGCCAGTCGATGAATTACAGTTTAAGTCACTTCTGTGTTGGCTTCACGAGAGAGTTCGAGGGTGTGTGTTCACGGACGTGCTGACATCCCCAAATACGTGGACTCCACCCACCGTCTACTCAAGCCAATCAGATAACAGCCACATTTCTCTGTATTCGACGTTGTCAGTATTCAACATTTTTTGTTTAAAATATCAAAACATTATCTATGCATTTGTAACTGCAGGTTATGCATTAAACAGTGTGACATCTAAATGCCTCTTCAGATGCAGCTTCTGTGTTTCCTCTGCATTGCAAAGATTCATTTCGTTGTTATATTTATACCATTTGCTTGGTAACAGCCCAAATGTCTCATTATTCTAATTGGCAAATTATATGCAAGAAGATTTATTAGTGGATCATAATCTATTTATTTGGAATTAAGCAACGATTCTATCTCCATAGATGAGTGGATTATACTGTAAATATGATCCACACTAAACAGTTTCTCACAGGAGGAATTCTTGTCCCTCATCACAGCATTGAGACGAGCGGTGTAACCCGTGTGAGGAGATGCTCTCCAGACGCTCTCACCACAGTCTCACATTTAAAGACATATACAACAAAGACAAACAACACTCCTAGTTTGCACCTAGAAGATAAGAATAAAAAGCTGAGAGGAAAAGAAAAAGGGAGATTGTATAGAGATTGATAGAAAATGGTTTTATTTCTAAATTATGACAGTTAAAATTACCAGCACCATTTAACTGTTGATATTTCAATAAAGTTATGTGAGCGCTGACTGAATCATCTGAAAATAAACAGAAATGTAATAGTTTGGTTGTTCATTTTCACCTGCTAACACTTGATTTTATAATGTCCTTCTCCCACTTTACATGCACTTAATATAGTATTAACAGTAAACTATGCATAATTACACTCAACAACTAAAACAGAGCCTGATCCTGACAGTACGGTAGTTACATGTTAATTACTATTACTCAGTAATTAATGGTATAATTACTCTTAAAATAGTATTTGTAGTCTCTATCGCTGCAGCTGCAGGTATTCACAAGCTAATATATATTTAATTCAGTGCACTGATTTAATATTAATTACTCCGTTAACTAAATTAAAACAACCTGAGTGATGCAACGCTTGTCTTTTTAGTTTGTGTGTATTTATTATGCATTCTGCAATCACAGTTATAAACATTTGCACTAAACAATGTCTTTTCAAATCAAGCTTTTTAATGGGCCTTAAATCACATTTCAAACCACTGCAAATTACAGACAGGCATACTTTATAATATCCAAATCCTTATACAGATTTGTAAAACTATAGACCAATTCAGAGCAGACATCACAGTTACGTCACTTGCAGCTGCGTGCGCATAGCGGTGGCAGAAAAACACTGGGAACAAGTGGAGGAAAACGGGTAAAATCCATGGAATAAAAGAAAAATATATTTTTGTGCCTTTTGAGATCGGGATGCAAATCATTTTTATAGAATACTGTCGTCATTGGAAGCTAAACGCAGACGTTTAAACGGACAGACTATGGATGAAACCTGTTACGATTACTCTACTTTTAAAGCATAAATTTGATTTAAACAATAGGTCTACATAATATTCACATAAGCTGTTCATAGGGGACGTATTGTATTAGCCCTACAGTTACAGCATTAAATATTATTTAAACATTACTATTAGAAATATTATTTAAACCGTACTTTTAAGATTTTTACATAACATTTATTTATTTTATCTCACAATTCTGACTTTTTTTCTTGCAAATGCAAGTTTATATCTCCTAATTCGGACTTTATAACTCTACGTAACTCAAAAATAGTGAGTTAGTCAAATCTGAGGGAAAAAGCCAGAAGAGCCGAGGGGAAAAGAGAGGATGACGAGCTGTTTTTCCTCATTAGAATTGTGAGATATAACACATACAAAGGGTTATTTGGCAAACAAAAAAAGAAAATGATTTTCCTTGAAACTAACAAGTAATGTATCTGCCGTTGCCATTAGCCCTTGACAAGCTCAGACTACAGATTATGGTGGATATTTGAAACAGAAATACCAAGAAAGTTTACTCACTACAATATGGTGCAAACACATGTAACATTTAGGATGCTTTTGATATCAAGTTTTGCTGGTTAGCTTTGTCCTTGACAGGGTACAAGATGACCTACAATCTAAAACATGACATTTCTGAAATTGTTTTGTTCTAAAGAAATAATGGTAAATTAAATACTAGGAAATTAATATAAAATAGGAAATATAAAAAGACAGTTTACTACAGAAAACTACAGTTCAGTACAACAACAAAAACATTAAAATGGTCCAAGAACTGGCAACTTAAACAGGGTTCATGCAGATACTGCAAAATACAATTCCAGGACTTTCAAGGACTACTTTTTTGGTTTTCATAGACTAAAATCAGATCTCACTTATCAATCAATGTTGTTATTATCTTTCAAATTCTAATAAATAAACTAATAAAACAAAATGGTACAAATAAAGTGCAGCACATGCAAAGAATGCAAGGCCTGGGCAACGTTAACACTTAAAAAGATACTATGGCAAAGTTATCGCTTTCCTTATTCAAACTGATTTTTATTTTGCATGAATATATGATTGACCTGAAGATTGAAAGCTATATCATACGCTTGGAAAATTATGAGCTTTATCACGCTCTTAGACACTAGGGATGTGACAATACACTTAGCTCACGAGGTGAGACAAAATGCAGATACTTCAATAGAACGAGACAATGTTTTCATTTTCAAATTTTCAAAAAATGTAATGTTTTAACTAATCTTGTGCTTAACTAATGATTATTTTGCTAATCAAGTAATCTACTGATTATTTTGACAAGTAATCTGATATTTTTTAGTAATACAAATAGAAAGTGGAAAAACAGGCTTTAATATGACTATATTTATATATAAAGTAACGATGAGGCAGTAATAATTGGCCTCAAATAAAGTATCAAAATCAAGTACATGGTTTTATTGAACAACACTGTTAAATACATAATGTAATATGCCTATATTTATAATAAATACCTGCAGAGGGCGCCAACGGCCTGGTGAGGTTTCATGTGATTCAACGTTTAAATCCATTTAATTTTTATATTTGGCCACATGCAAAGTCACAAACTTTTATTTTGAAATCGCGATGTACAATAATGGCATATTTAGAAATGTTGATGTATTCTCCTGTGTCTGCATAGGTTTAAGTTATTTACATTACAAATCAAGGGAGTTTCCCAGATGAACGTTAAAGGTGCAGTAGGAGATCTTGGAAAATGCTAACTTTAGCCTGATAGCACTGAAAGCCAACGTCCCATTAATAGTAAGGTAGTTGTCACGTTTAGGTATGGAGTGGATAATGGGATCTAAAATATAATCATGCAGAATAAGACATTAATATGCACCTAAAAACTTCTAATAAACAGCCAATATGCTAGTAATACACATGCTAATAAGCCACTAGTTACTAGTGAGAACTGGTCCCTAAACTGAAGCGTGAAGTTGTGATTCTGTGATTGCTGGTGCTGTTTGTCTTCATCAGCTTCAAGCTTTCAGACACATGAGTAAAGCTGCCTGCTGCTTGACAACACTGACAAACAAGCTCGAGTTTATATTAGAACTTATTAAAATCAACAATTATGGCATATGCAGATCATACAGAAATATATATCCAGCTGACTTGCTGGTAACCTATTTCAGCCTCCTCAGGTAACAAGTAGGGTTGGGTATCGATTGGGTTTTTTACGATAAGTGCCAAATCGATACTTTTAAAACTGTAACGGTGCCTAAATGGTGCCTGAACCGATACTTTTAAAAAAGAGCCACACAAAAAACGATGGATAACATTAAAGAACATAAAAAAATATTTTAAATAAATATACATAGCATTCACATGCTCCTCGGATGCTCTCATTTCCCGAGTTGTGCTCCCCTTACTCTAATGCCGAGTTCACACTGCACGATTTTAGCCGGATTTTTCACCCGCCGACAGGTTTTGCGAAATCGGTGCTCATTCACGCGAGTGACAATCACGCACTGTGAATTATCAAAGACGCGATCTGAGGGAATCGCCGACACGTCGCCCGCGAAATATTTGGCATGCTAAATATCTGGAGCTGTCGGCGATTCACAATCACGCTGTGTGCAATGAGTTCTGACTGAAAAACACATCGGCGATGACCTACAGCCAATCAGAGACCAAGATACAGGGCAGAGGGAAGTTCAGGGAGGAGTAATAGACCAGAATATCAGTATTTTAATAGATATATGAACAATTATATCATACAGAAACAAGCACA
The DNA here is from genome assembly GCA_018155175.1 of Sinocyclocheilus anophthalmus. Taxonomy (NCBI): domain Eukaryota; kingdom Metazoa; phylum Chordata; class Actinopteri; order Cypriniformes; family Cyprinidae; genus Sinocyclocheilus; species Sinocyclocheilus anophthalmus. The sequence goes on along the minus strand of JADLZN010008264.1, from coordinate 39,885 downwards.
AACATTTGCTTGACCAGCCACAACATCAGCATAACAGTTACTGCTAAATTATTTACCTCCAACTCTCTCTGCAGAACACCCAATCCCTGTTCCCTGCATCTCCCTCCTGCATCATCTGTTTTTCTTTCTCTCCTTGTAGCTGGAAATCAGCTCACAGACAATTTGCGGGCTATATATATATATATTTTTTAATAATTCCAGTCTCGCTCGAGAACTCCGGTCTGACGCACGCGGGTTCTCGCGTTATTTCCTTATCACTTCTCGTGTGTGTTTTTTGTTGTGAAACGTAGTTTGCGGACTAGACAGAGCTGTCTGCGATTCTTCCTATTGTGAAGTCATGCAGTGTGAAACCCCCTGTCGCCGATCCATCGTGCAGTGTGAACACAGCAGCAACTGAATGCTACCACAGATAGTCACGCAGTGTGAAAACAACGGCGATCCGACGAGTTTGAAAATCGTGCAGTGTGAACTGGCTAAGGCTAAGAAACAGTATTTACAATCTGGGTCATTATTAATACAAACAAATATTAATACAAAACCACACATAATGGTTCGAGTATCTCGTTAATCACTCTGATATGGTTGCCAACTGATGTAATATGTTTTATTAAATTATTACATTTCAAAATGAAACTCGCAACACACCACACCACACACACACACACACTCACTCCTCTCTGCTTCTTCTCACACCACTCTCTCTTCTCTCTCACACACTAAAACACTTCTCTCTTCTCTCTTCACAAACCCACTCTCACTCTAAACACACTCTTCCCAACCCACACAACACCACACTACTCTTCTCTCTCACACACACACACACTACTCTCTCTTCTCTCTCTCACTCACACACACCCACACACACAAACACACACTCACACACACTCTCTCTCTCTCTCACACTCACACACACTCTCTCTCTCTCACACACCACACACCCTCTCTCTCTCTCCACACTCAACACCTCTCTCTCTTCCACACACACACACCACTACTCTCGCTCTCTCTCAAACAAATCAACACATCTCTCTCTCTTCACACACCAAACACACTTCGCTCTCACATCAAACCTCTCTCTCTCACACACTCACACACACTCTTCTCTCTCACACACTCACACACACTCTCTCTCTCTCACACACAAACACACTCTCGCTCTCACAAACACACTCTCTCTCTCACACCCACACACACTCTCTCTCCACACACACACACACACTCTTCTCTCACACACAACACACACACACACTCTCTCACACACTCTCTCTCACACACACAAACACACAAACACACACACACACACACTCTCTCTCACACACACTCCCACACACTCTCTCTCACACACACCACACACACACACCTCTTCTCACACACACACACACACACACACTCTCTCTCACAACCACACTCACACACACTCCTTCACACACACACACCTCTCGCTCTCACAAAACTCTCCTCTCTCCACACCACACACACTCCTCTCTCTCACACACTCACACACAATCTCTCTCTCTCCACACAAACACACTCTCGCTCTCACAAACCCCCTCTCTCTCGCACACACCACACACTCTCTCTCTCACACACACACACCCCTCTCTCTCTAACAAACACACACACACACACACAATCCTCACACACTCTCTCTCATCATCTCACTCTCACACAACACCTCTCCACCGACACACACAAACACACACTCTCTCTCACACACACCACACACAATCTCTATCACACACACACACACACACACACTCTCTCTCCACACACAACACACACACACTCTCTCTCTCACACAAACACAAACACTCTCTCTCACACACACACCACAACACACACCACTCTCTCTACACACACACACACACCACACACCTCTCTCTCACCCCACCCACTCTCTCTTTCTCACACACTCTCGCTCTCTCACACACACCCCCCACGCTCACCACACCCACACACCTTCTCGCACACAACACACACACACAAAAAACACACACACAAACACACAAACAAACACACACACTCACACACACACACACTCTCCCTCTCACCCACACACTCTCTCTCTCTCAACACACTCTCTAAACATTCCACTCTCTCCACACACACCACCTCTCACACACACACACCCACACACTTCACACAGACACCACACACACTCGTATACACAAACACTCACACATGCACTATCCTCTCAACACACTCTCTCTCACACACACTCTCACACACACACTCTCCCACTCTCTCACACACACACACTCTCTCTCAACACTCACACTTATCACCCACACACTCTCTCACACACTCACACACACACAAACAAACAAACACACACACACTCTCTCTCACACTCTCACTCTCTCTCACACTCTCACTCTCTCTCACACACACTCTCTCTCACACACACTCTCTCTCCCACACACTCTCTCTCACACACTCTCTCTCACTCTCACACACTCTCTCACACACATTCACACTCTCACACACTCTCACACACATTCACACACTCTCACACACACACACACCTCACACACACTCTCGCACACAACACACACACACACTCTTCTATCTCTCTCTCTCTCTCTGCCACACACACCAACACACTCTCTCAGACACACACTCTTCACACACATTCTCTCACACACATAAACACACACACTCTCTCACACACAAACACACTCTCTCTCTCTCTCTCTTCAGACACCACACAGACACACTTTAGACAAACTCTCCTCTCACCACAACACTCTCTCACACACACTCTTCTCACCACTCTTTCCACCAATCTCTTTCACAACCACAAAACACTCTTTCACACACACACACTCTCTCACACACAAACACACACACACACACACTCTCTCACAACACACACTCTCTCACACACACCACACCACGCTCTCACACACACACACACACACTCTCTCTCTCTCTCTCTCTCAGACACAAACACAGACACACACACACACAACACACCACACACACACACACACACACTCTCTCTCACACTCTCACTCACACACACTCTCTCTCACACCTCTCTCTCACACAACGCTCTTCTCACACACTCTCTCTCTCACAACATTCTCTCTCTCACACACAATCTCTCTCACACACACACTCTCGCACACACACACTCACACACACTCTCTCTCACACACACCACACACTCTCGCACCACACCCCACACACACACACACACTATCTCTCTCACACACACACACTGTCTCTCTCTCTCACACACACACACCACACTCTCTCTCACACACACACACACACACTCTCTCACACACACAAACACACTCTTTCACACACACACACACACACCCACACAGAAAACACTATCTCCACAACACACACACACTTCTTTCACACACACCACACTCCTAACACACCACACACACACATCTTCACACACCACAACACCACACACACACACTCTCTCACACACACACACACACTCTCACACACACACACACACACACACACACACACACATCTATACACACACACACACACACCAAACACAGACAAACTCTCCAGACAAACACTCTCACACACACACACAAGTCTCTGCAAGCTCTGTAACGTGTGAAGCTCACCTGTGTGAGTCCTCTTGTGCCGCTGCAGCTCATCAGAGCGAGTGAAGCGTTTCCCGCAGAAGGACCAGGAGCACATGAAGGGTCTCTCTCCCGTGTGCCAGCGCAGGTGTGCCCGCAGGTGAGACGTCTTCCCATACAGCTTCCCACAGCCAGGAAGATGACAGATGTGCTGCTTCTTCTTACTGGGGTCACTGCTGTAACAGGACAACACATTGAGAAACACATGTAGAGCTCAGCTGCAGGTAAGGGATAAAGCACAATCAAGCCTCATTCACTTATAAGACAGCAGCTTCACAGTAATACCAGGAGACAGCAGTGATGACATGACTTCACTCTCCGCTAGAAAGCAGCTCTACAGCAGACACGAGTGGCATTATTCAGCTCAGCTCCAGTTTGCTTCTCATCAGTAGTGTCTGTGCAGTTAGACTGCTAATATTTTCTGAAGATGAAGTGTCTTCTAGACCAACTAAGCCAAACTAAACCTTGGGAGAAGCCAGGCTCCGCCGGTGATTTATGATGTCATGCTGAATTCAAAGTCGATCTTTGCGGACTGATCCTGCATTCAGGCAGAACTAGATTAGATCGCCCGTTTGATAAGACAAACAGCAGTGTGAATATACACTCATGGTCTGCTGTAGTTCTGCTGAAAAACCATGATCCAGCCTTTCTGTCAGTTGACCAGGCAGTGAATGCCCGGAGAACAGTATTGAAAGCAGTGAGAACTGGACTGGTAGACTGCAGTCTGTCTGACAGATGACTGGTTTACAGCTGCTCATCAAGGGCTTATCTCGTGAAAATAAGCTGCCAGACTCCTCACACATCAGGGGTGAAGCTGATCATAATGTAATCTGTGACTGTTGATTGGCCTTTAATAGTGTTTGAAATGATGCTACTAGTTTGGCAGTGGTAATAAATGACAGCACAGTTGCAGTGACTGCTGAGCCGCAGCGGAGACTTGAACATTCGTCTGAGCCGCACATTCAGAGGGACGTGCCCCTAAGTTAGGAGCACATTAAACAAATGTAGGGGCACAATGCACTTTTTTTTAGCTTAAGGGGAAATAAGGAGACATTTACAAACACAATTATTTAATTTATCAGAATACAGAAAGTACTCAAGGTTTTTAAATAATTTTGCTTCAGTCTATTTAATAGGCTAATTATGCAATTATTTATAGTCCTATTAAATTGTATGTACATCAAATTTTCACAAAGTCATTAAAGCTTTTATCACAGTATATGGTTTTATCACAATATATAATTTAGTGAGAAATAACGGTGTTGTCCTCCTAACAGGTTAAATAACTTTATTAAAGATCTTTTACTAAAGAAAGAATTTATTTTAAAAAAATACACAAAGATATAAAGTAAACAAGTGTTTCAAGATTAGAGTGCAAAAGATTAAGGTTCAAATGAATGAAAGAACAATAGGCAACACTTTACAATAAGGTCCCAGTAGTTAACTTTAGTTAATGCATTAACTAACATTAACAGTGTGCAATAGCTAATTGTTGCAGTGGTTAATATTCTTTGTTAATGTTGATTAATATAATGAGTGCTGGGCAACGATTAATCGCATCCAAAATAAAAGTTTTTGTTTATATAATATATGTTATATGCTGTATTTATTAGGGGTGGAACGGTTCTCGGTAAAAAATCGAAGCGTACGGTTCTCCACACACGGTTCGGCACGCGCTAGGACCGCGGTTCAGCTTAAATCTGTAATATGGTTTGCTATAAATAACACGCTAAACAAACAGGGCTCGGCTAATGCTTGTTTCTGTTGATGGATGCGCATTCTGGCTTCCCAGTACATTACAACAACAGCGATGGGAAAACCGTGGACAAACCATTCTCTCTTGTTCACCGAAGTCGCAGGCACACAGAGACAATGAAAAGCAAGCCGACAGAGTTTCAGAAAGCGCCTGGACGTCCCGCACCAGCACTGAAGGGGGTGTTCGTTAGAGGACCAGACGGCGCGGACGGGATCGCAGGTTGTAGTGAATGACATGATTGACATTTGCCTACGTGCCTGTATTGAATATGATTACGCATCGCTCCAGTAGAGTTATTGTAAGACCATTTGACATTACACAGTTTACACACAACTTTTCCGTTTCCTTCTCATTCAGAATAATCCCACACCTTCTCGTCTTTCGCGTGGTTCCTTTTTTAACTCGCCGCAACTGACACGAAGAAAACGCATGTGTGGTCTGAGGTAAAAATGTAGTTTCCGCCCAGACACACTTTTTAAAATAATGCATTCTTTTTCAAACTTTTTATTTTAACTTGTTATTTCAAATGTTTTAAATGCAATGTTAAAATGATGGTAATGTGAACGATAAAATCATTTTGTCGGGTCAATGACTACGTTTTCAGTGTCGCCGAGCAGGAGCTGTACGTAGCGCCTTCCTTATACAACCTACCAGATATATTTTATAAATATTGACATGTATAGATTTATTTAATATATGTAATATATAAACATAATATATTTTAGAAAATATACATGGTATGTGTGGGTATTGACAGATACACAAGTACTAGGTATATTATGTAAACAAAATACTTTTATTTTGGATGCGATTAATCATTGCCCAGCACTAAAAAAAACAACTATTTAGTGTTAGTTCATGTTTGCTCAGTAAATCATATTAGCAGACACAATTTTGAATGAATGAATGAATTAAGCATTTATATAGCGCTTTATTGTGTATTGGTACACCCAAAGCGCTTCACAGTCATGGGGTCTCTCCTCAACCACCAGCAGATCCAGTTCACCACACACCAGTACAGGTGGAGGTGAGAGAGAGAGAGCCAATCCAGTGGATGGGGATTATTAGGAGGCCATGATAGACGAGGGCCGGTGGAGGGAACGTGGCCAGGACACCGGGGTTACACCTCTACTCTTTACCAGAAGCGCCATGGGGTTTGAATGAGCACAGAGAGAGTCAGGACCTCGGTTTAACGTCTCATCCGAAGCACGGTGCTTGTTGACAGATAGTGTCTCCATCACTACACTGGGGCACTATGACCCACACAGAGAACAGATTGTGAGCGCCCCTGCTGGCCTCACTACACACCTCTTCAGCAAGCAACACAGTTTTCCAGGAGCCCTCTTTTTTTTTCAAATTCCCCCCAAGGCTTTAAATGACCAGGCTCAGCCCTGCTCAGCTTCAGTGGGCCAGTCTTGGGCTGCAGGGTGATATGGCTGTTTTACTTCTGATTTTATAATGTATTATTAAGTTGAAATTAACAGTCGTTGTTATTTCATGTTAACTAATGTAGTTAACTAATGTTAATGGAACCTGTTAAGTGTTACCGAACAATAATAACGAATCAGTCAATATATAGGTAGGCCATGTTTTAGGTAAGATTAAAATAAAATTTAAAAAGTGTAAGTTTGAAAATAAATAGCTTAAGTCTTTGAGTATGAATTATTTGGGGCTATGGTGAAGACTAAAGCGAATATAAACATGCAAATGAACATTGAAACAAAGTAGCACCGCTGTTTACAGGGTTGCCGGGGTAACGGCTGCTGCTTTGTTTATAGGGTTGCCGGAGTAACGCTGCTGCTTTGTTTACAGGGTTGCCGGGGTAACGGCTGCTGCTTTGTTCACAGGGTTGCCGGAGTAACGGCTGCTGCTTTGTTTACAGGGTTGCCGGGGTAACGGCTGCTGCTTTGTTTACAGGGTTGCCGGGGTAACGGCTGCTGCTTTGTTTACAGGGTTGCCGGGGTAACGGCTGCATTTCTGTCTCCGCAGCGCCCTCTAGTGCTGAATGTGTGTTTTCATTCAGTTCTGCCTTCTCGTCTGTGCGTCGCCTTTTAAAGTTCAGTAATCATATGAGGCTGTATCGCTGTTTTTCCATAAATAAATTGAGGAAATTAATAGATTTGTAATAGGCTACCGTGTACGTTAGGATGTTAAATACATTATTCATACTCATGCTCCTAAATACATTTTCCAAGTACTATTTTTAGTGGCAAATGTGTGAAGTAACGTGAGTGCAGTGTAGCTGCAGGCGCACCGTCCCTCTCCGTGTTTGCAGTAGGGGCAGGTGCAGGCTTCCCTGCGCGAGCGTCTGCTGACGGCTGTCGGGCTGCTCTCCACATTCTCCTCCAGACCGCTCACATCTCCTGCAGAACAAACAGCTGGACCATCACACACTCAAGCAGCTGGGAAAAGTAGCCAGAGTTAACAAAACTGCCCAAAGCGAGGGACCCCAGGGAACAAGCACAGATTATTTGTTGTTTCAAAGGTATAATAGCATATACAAAATAAGTCACACTATCTGTACTCGCAAACATATAAAAATAAGTTTATTTTTACAGAAATGGCAAACAGAAATATTCTGTCCCATTGGCAAAAAAAAGCACAAAACTAAACTAAATGACTGATCTTGGGATTTAAGAATCAATATTGGGTTATCAAAATGAAATTAAACCTCACTGTTTCGGCTGACACCAGGAATGTATTTTTTCCCCTCGCTGTTTTGGCCAAATATTTTTCAGGTACTGACTACACTTCACAGCTGGCCTCACATTTGCCACTTTTTCATTATAACAGACCGCCACAGACATAAAGAACATCGACTAAGTGCTAAGAGATGTGTAGCTGTGCTTGTAAGAGCTATTTCTTCCCACTCTGCTATCCTGAAACGAGCGGAGCACAGCTTCAGCAGATCAGAGCACACTCACCTGCTGTGTTGGCGATGGTGATGGGAACGGTGTTTCCTAGCGTGTTCAGGTTGATGGTCTGCAGGCCCGAGAGCTGCACGGTTCCCGGCGTGATCTGGGTGCTAGCGGGGCTCTGCAGCTGAAGCGTCTGCCAGCTGACCTGGCCGTTCGGACCGACGGTGCGGATCAGGATGGGGCTGCCGCTGGAGATGGTCTGGATCTGAAGGTTCTGCACTCCGTCCTGAGACAGGCTCTGTGTGGAGAACACCTGACCGCTGGCTGAGACGGAGCCGGGCTGGACGCTCTGCAGGAGAATCTGAGCTTGACACTGCATCTGTCCGTCTCTATTATCAGACGCTCCGGACATGTTCTGCAAGGGCTTTCCAGTCTGTGAAGCAGCCGTCTGTGTGCTGGTAGTAGTGCAGTACTCCGCTGCAGTGGTACACGCCGTGCTCTGGAGCAGCTGCTGAGCAGTTCCTACGGTTCCTCCGGCGCTTGCGTCGCTCACGGGTCCAGCAGCGGCAGCAGAGCCCACCGGGAGAAGGGTGAGGTTAGCATTCAGTGGCACGTTGGTGAGGAACTGCACCTGATTGGGCAGCACTGTCCCGCCCAGACTGATGTTCTGCAGAGGGACTGCTTGCTGGAAAAGGCCCGGCACGGTTAAGATGTTGCCAGCAGCTGGGTTGGTGGGGGCAGCGATGAGCTGCTGGTTACCGCTGGCAGAGGACACCAGCTGAAACTGCCCCGCTGCTGCGGCTGACCCGTCCTGAGTGAACTGCAGCTGCTGTGCATCTACGGTCTGAAACTGCGGGATCAGCTGATACTGGATACTAGGCATCACCCCAGAGAGGGTGGCGAGCACCTGCTGACTCTGTGGGTTCTGTGAGGACGCCATCACGTACTGCTGCTGTGCCATGGAGGCCGGCGGCCTGCTGCGGTGCTCCGAGGCTGTGGTGCGAGAGGAGCCGGAGCTGGTGCACACCGGAGCTCCTGCGGGGGTCACGTGCCAGCCGTTGGTGGTGTGGGACAGATGGGGCTGCTGGAGGGAGATCTGAGTGTCCTGGGTCTGGCTTGGCCCTGACTGCTGATCTACCGCTTCGTCTTCATCAATCCGACTGCAGGTGGCAGCCAACAGTGCTAACGGTGACGGCTGCTGCGAGTCCTGCAGAGAGAAACCTGCTTTTGAGCCATGTTAGAAATCACTGTCGTTGCTGTTTTTGAAAAGATTAGGTCACCTCATTTACTGCATTTCAAAAGCAGACAACAACACGAACCCACTTTATATTAAACAGATTCATTCCCGTTGTGTAAAGCACTGTGTATGAAGTGCTTGATATCAATATTATAATTAAATCTCAATTAGGGATTAACTTTAAGATTACAGTTGAGGAGGTTTAAATGAAATAAAGTGCGCCTACAATTATGATAAGTGGCTGAGTGAACAAAGACAGAAGCAGGACCTTTTCAAAAACACCGGTAAATTCGTCCTGCCAATTTACCAGTATGAGAAGCTGTAACATTACCAGTAAGTTACGGTAACGTGCTCTGTGTGGACGCAGAATGAGATTACGGTATGAGCATGTATGAGTTCAGATCGCACGTCGACTCTGGGCCAATCATGACATTCTGACACAGATGACACGTTTCCCCCGCGCCGTGTAGCTCGGTTTGAACTCGTCTAATACGATGTCTGTGGGCCAACAGCGCTGCATGAATGTGAACGCTTCACACAAAAATGAAAACATCAACAAAAACACAGACCGCGTTCACCCCTCCATGATTACAAACACAACACCGGGAGCCGCTGCCGTTTAGAGCTCATTTCTGGTTAGTGACGTCACAGGATTTACCGGTAATTTGATACCGGTGTGTGAACAGTGCTTTATCGGTAAAAAGACTAAACGTCGTTGCCTGTGTGAACTGCACATTTTTGCATTTACTGGTAAAGTTGTTCTGGTAATTTTACAGCAATTTACTGGTATTACTGTGTGAAAGGGGCTGAAGAAAAGGTGGGAGGAATATATTGAGCATTTAATGGCAGCGGGGCCAGTGAACAGTTCTGCACGGCTGGACCGCGATCAACAGACTCCGCAAAATCGTGTGCCAGATGGCTGGTCTCGAGTTGGTTTGTCATAGCTATGGTGTATTCACTCATTAAATGATAATATAAATATATTACCAGGCTTCTGAAATCTGTACACGCTGCCTCAATGTCTTCATAGCCTGCGTGATCAGCTGTTTATTCTAACGTAGGCCTGGGCGATAAAACAGTATTTATCGACGGTACACCATCATCGATAATGATAGAAACAAAATGTTAGATATATCGCACGACAGTTTCGCGCTTTTTTTTCTTCATTTTAAGGCACGTGTTGTGAGTGACAAGCAGCCGACAGAACACAAACACATGCTGAAATGAGTGCCTGCGATGAGGAGACTGGGAATCAAAAAAAGCAATATTAATCGAATTAAAAAGAAATATTCGCATTCGAATGCAAAAACGGTGTATTTGAATGTTAGGTGTGCGTCAGGGAGCTTATCAGATTATCATGTAAGTGTCGTTGTTGCATTTGAATGTTTTTGTTAGTCTATATCCAGTTGAAACCACAAGATGCACCGCTGCTGCATTTCCCATTCAAAATATTAGAGAACTATAGAAGCTCAATGCAGAGAAGATATTGTTTAGGTTAAAACCCAAACCAAGCCGTTCACACAGGTGATATTTGTTGCATTTCTTGAGAGCACAGGGTAAGAGAGCTGAAATGAACCTCGCGTCTCGCACAAGAGATGAATAGAACGCCATGCAAAGTTAAAAGAGGTTCAGCTTTGAGAAAACACGTCTGGAGAATTTGTGGGGTTTTATTCCATTCCACTGCGTCTCATATGTTTTTAAATGAAATCTGTGTGAGCGGTTTGTATTAGCTAATGCATTAAATACATTGATGCGGTTTTTTATAGTGTTTATGCAATTAAAATTATATTGCTTGATGACATATTAGATAGACGGTATGCACTTTTTTATGACAGCTGGTTATTCATTGATTGAATAAATAAGTGGTTTAAGAGGTATATTTGCTCATCGCGCCTAATGCTGGACTCAGGAGACAGGCCAGATGTTTCCTTAACACTTATTTAATCTGCAAATAAAAAATAGGAAAGGAGATATTTGTTTACATTTTATTTTGTTATTTTGTTTTATTTGTTATTTTGTTTATTAAGACTAAAATAAGTTGTTGTTTGTCTTAACAAATTGGGTAAATTGAAACTACAGTGTTTAAATTTAAACCTTTTTTCTACTGCTCTCTAAGAAAGGTTATAAAAAAAACTTTCAATAATTATCGATACCGAACGATATGAAACATTAGCCTACTATATCGTGATCATTTTTTAGCTATATCGCCCAGTCCTATTCTAACGGTCTCTATGCAGCAGTATATAAAGACGCCTGATATTTTACACGTTTATTTCCTTTATCGACAAGAGCTACTTATGTCAGAGAGAGTTTCTGGGAGTCAGTAAAGAAGGATATAGAACATTAACATGGTTGCTGTTCAATTACAATGGAGAATCCTTCATGGCGGACGGATTAATTTATCGTAGAGGGGGTTTTAATCACAGGTTAGAACTCTTATCCCTGATTTGTTAATCTGTGTTTAAAATTAAGTGGTGCAACACAACTCCATTTAAAATGAAACCTAGATCAACAAATCCATGATTAATAGTAAACTTTGCTTAATTTAATCCTTATTGGTGCAACCCACCCATTGTGTATTTAACTCATACAGTGAAGAATACGCTGCCTTTTATTTGACTTCTTAAAGCCCAGGGGTAGGAAAGTTCGGCCCTAGAGAGCCGCTGTGCTGCAGAGTTCAGCTCCAACCCTGAAAACCCTGCCCATAGCCTCAGTGATACTGAACACGCTGATGAGCTGGTTCAGGTGTGTTTGAATAGGATTGGAACTGAACTCTGCAGGACAGCGCGCTCGAGGAAATATATTAGCTGAATTTGTGAAGCAGGCTAATATTGCTTAAACTCCATGTAACAAAAGTGTTCTTGTTTTTTCTTTTACAGTGAGGATGAACACAGACAAATAATGAAGGTGTTGTGTGAGCTTGATTCCCACGCCTCACTTCAAGTGTTGCAATCATTTTAGTCAACACAATACTCAAATCAGTTTCGTATTGTTTGAAATGACAAAATGAGACAGCCTTTAAGAATGTTGTTTTTGGGATATTGGACGCATGAAGACAGGTTTATTAATACTATTTTAGTAGATGAACGTTGCCTGTCTAAAATAGAGTTAATCTTACTCAATGTTTATAGGTACTTTTTGTGCCTGTTACTGAGAAACGTAGGTGATTTTACCTAATTGTTTTAGAGCAGAGGTTCCTCACCTGGGTCCTGGCAGGGCGCGGTGTCTGCAGGTTAGCTCCAAACCCCAATTAAACGACAACTGAAGCAGCTAATCAAGCTATATAGGATGCTTAGATCGAAACTTCGCCAGCAGGTGTGTTGCGAGCAAGCTGGAGTAAAACTCGGCAGGACACGCCTCAGGCCCCCAGTTTGGGCACCCCTGATTTAGAGTATCATAGCGGTTAAATTTATTCTTTGTTGTAATTTCCTGTCAAAATAACGGAGTTCATTTTAGAATATGCAGCTTTTAAGAAACAAGCAGAAGAACTACCGCTTTCTCCGGTAGTTGGCGGAACTAATGCGCAAACAGCAATCTAATTGGCTGGCTCTCATCTATTACCGTCCCTGTTTTGATTCAGCAAATCAGTTCAAGCGAACGCACACAACCCGATTAATATTCATGAACCCAGCAGCTCATCAATCCTCAGTGCATTGTATATTGTCAGGGTTCAACGCTAAGGATTTTTTCTAATTGCCCGGTCGGGCCAGTGGTTCTAATTTTGACTTGCCCTGCCAACATTCTCACTGGACCTGCCACAAAAAAATCCCGCACCGCAGCAAAAACTACTAGCCTAACAAATATAAATAAAGTTCAGATATTATTAAAGACAAGTGAACAGTCAGTAAATAAGAACAAATTACAAGCAATAGCACCACTGAATATATAGAACAAACATGCAAATTAAATTATGCTTTAGGCTTTTATGTTTGTAGGTGTTCAGGTACAGCAACTAAACTAATCACTCTAAAATAACATGCAATTCTTCAGTCTTGATTGTTCATAGCCATTGGAAATGAGAGGCAACCACTGCATTTTAATCACGAATCAATCCAAAAAAAAAAAAAGATTTGACACACTTGTAACATGTGCAATGTTTGATTTAAATTAGACTGTATAATTTAAACATTTGAATCAAAAAACAGAATAGTAGCTTTGTGAAATGATGCTACATGAAGCACCTGCATGAAACAGAAACAGCAGCAGCTCTGAATGAGACGCAAATTCACTCTCTGACAGAGAGGCGCTCATGCTAGCAGCAGAGTGATACAGCAGCGTGCTTTAGAACCACCACGTTCCCATACGGAGGGCACGCCTGCAAATACCACGAACCTTTTCTAAACATCAAAAGAACCTTATTTTTTCGCGCACCGTGAACAGTGATCTTGCTCTGCCTATTTTCTCCTCTTTGCGTCCGTCTTCAGCGTCGCTGGCCTCTGTTAATGGCCTTTACAGACTAAATATAACGTAATATTTCCACACAAATGACATTTTGAAAAAATTATTGCAGTGCAGTGTTCGTGTGCAAGCACAGAACAGAGATAGTCTGAAATAAAACAAAATGGACAGTCGATCGGTGCATCTGTAGCCTACTCCAGTGTATAAATTAAATATAGATTAACCATTGCTAAAGCTACAAAGTTACTCGCCAAGACGGGTATTCTGACACACTTTTGTATGTATTGTCCGTTCAAGCTCAAGAAAGACGTGGAAAGAAGCTCAACTCGGGGCTCGGGGTCACACACACAACACTGAACGCAGTTCTTTCACGTCTTGCTGGAATGCTTTCAAATCGTTTGATTTTTAAATTAGCAAGACTTAAGAATATGTGCAAATGACAAACTTCTGTGACGGCGCAGCGGTGGCACATCCGTTCACTGTCCCGAGCGTTATAATATAATTATAATAATATTATAATACAATGCTTGATTGACTGATGTTAAGAGTGTACATTCAGATATTTAAGAAGCTGTGCCATTTTACAAAGAAAGGCTGATTTGGTGGAATCCTATACTGTATGTGTGTCTGCGTGTGTAAATAGACTAGTACATCAGTCTGGTGAGTAAACAATGGTGATTATACTGCCAGAGTCTGCGTAGAGGGTTGTGCGGACTACTGAAATGTTGGTCATGTGACAATGGTTTACTCTGGTTCAATGTAAACTATTATATGTTTTTAAAGCTTTGCATGGTTTAGCACCAGAGTATATTTCTGATTTAATCAGTTTGCATCAATTCAATAGGACTTTGCGTTCTAATGATCAATTACATCTGATGGTTCCTTGATCTCGTTTAAAATGCAAAGGTGATCGGGCCTTTTCCGTTGCTGCTCAATGACCGTAAAATCTTCTCCTACACTTCCTGTATTTCAGAGTGCGCTTAAAACTCATTTCTTTTCATTAGCATTTAAAAATGTCTTGTAACTTGTTCTTTGTTGTTGTGGTATATATTTATAATGTTGTATGCTTGATTTTATTCTTATATTTTTATTTAGTCTTCCTGTACAGCACTTTGGTTTCCACACCGTGGTCTTGAAAGTGCTTTATAAATAAATAAAGATGAAGTTGAAGTAAACGTGTGCATCTAAGCTCAAGGAGTATTTAGTGCAAAACACACCACTGCTCCTGCTAGCAAACAGACAAAGAATAAACGGTGTACGCTTAATTTCAGTGTGTCGATTCGCGATCGTGATAATTATACACACACACACACACATATATATAAATAAACTGTACTGCTGTACTGTGCGTGTTAGTTTTTGTTTTGGTCTGCTTACTATTTGTAATTTGCAATACCATAATTACCGTCTACTAGTGATGCGCGGATGGCGGTTATATCCGCAGATCGGGTGGGTCGGGTAATAAAAAAATGCATTCTGATTATTTGCGGGTGGATAAAATAAATCATTATTTTTGCAAGTATTAAATACTTTTTCTAAATTATGAACGTGTTTTAAATAGGCTACAGAAATTGAATAAACTGTAAATTAACATTAAAAGTTATTCAACAAAACATTATTTAGTCAAGAGCAGTAAGTTTTGTTGTTTGATTAACATTAATAAAAGACGGCACAGCTTTATTAGGCTGCTGTCACAAGACCTATTTCACGGATCCAATACTGATACCCATGCATTTTATTTTGCAACTGTTTACATTAACTTAAGACAAACCCGACAGTACTTTCTCAATTTTGTACTCTCAGTACTCGCGTTGGATGTGACTGAGCGCACGCGCCTCTAGAGAGCGCGAGTACCGAATGGCTTAAAAAGACGTGAAAATAATAAATTTTTGTGACGATGCAACAATGACCGATTAGGCAACTGACAATTCTGTCAACTGTCCCGAAACGCAAGCTAAAGTCTTCTATCGCAGTGTGCAGCAGCTCTAGATGCGTCGATGTGAAGTGAAAGTCAAAGAGAGAAGACGCGGTACAGCTGCATCACTTACGCTGTTTTCATCTGATTGTTTGTGTGGATTTATTTACTCATCTAACCTAACCATCTACGCTATATTGAATAAAGGTTTTGCACTAATGTCGAAAGCTGTGGGAATGAGTAATGCGACGTATGCGCAATCCCGCAACTAAATTCAGGATCTGATTAAACATAATTCTATTATACAGAGACTTGTGAAATAGATTTTCATGACTTTTCAAAAAACTTTGAGTTTATTTATTTTTACAAAACTTTCTAGGCCTGGAAATTGCTGTTCAATGACTTTTCCAGGTTTTTCATGACCGTACGAACCCTAATGTGATGATCGGGTGCGGTTATCTAAATCAGACAAAAATAAAGTTGCGGGCGGTTGGCGGGTGGATAATTAATTTGAAGCTGCGGATTCGGGTGACATTTTAACTCATCCGCACATCACTACGTCTACTGTTTTTCATTAAGTTAGTGGACTGTATTAAAACCGGCCTTAAACATAATTATTATTAATTACAAAAAACTTTATGGACCCCACAGGAATTAAAAAACAAAACATATCACAAACAGGTTTTGACATGTATGATATAATGAGATTTCAGTGATTATTTTGCAACCTGACTTTGGATAATCTCCATTTCCATTCAGAAATTGGACACCTACTTTGAACAACAATGAAAAGGAACTTAAGGGTGTCACACCCTCGTCTTGTTTGGTTCGATTGAATGAAATCCAAGTTCGTTTCCCTCTTGGTGGGATTCTTTGGGCAGTGTGAAAACAGCAATCGCACTCGGGGTGCGGACCAAACAAGCGACCCAGACCAGCGGAAGAGGTTGGGTGGTCCGGGTCGACTTTCAAACAACCTCAGGTACGGTTTGTTTCAGTGTGAAATATGACTCGACCACCATCAGAACCATGCAGAATCACGCTCAGAAACCGACGCATATAGTGCGGTTATTTGCGTTTCAATGGCTTTACTCACTGTTTACAACCACCTGCTAAAAACCACCATGCAATGATGAGTTTGTGGACAATGGAGACCATGCAAGTGAAGTGACGCGCGCGAATAGCTGAAGCTTGCCACAAAACATTACAATGACTATGGTGGAGGAAATATTAAGGAGATATTTGAATTATTTATTATTAAACTAGTGTTTTATGAGTCAGTGTCGCTATGAAGTTGATGATCCTGACTCACCATCTCATCATTGGACGCGCCTTTAGAAAGAAATGCATCTTTATGGATTACATAATAATAAGAGGTTTTGGATTTGAATTATTTCATTTTGTAGTCATTTAAAGCTTTCTATAGATATATTCATCAAGTTTGTAAGGAAAATATTCGCTAAGTTTCGGTGCATTTTTGTGAAGCGCTCCTGCTCAAGACAGAGAAGGCAAGCACATCCTATTTGTTTTCTTTATTTTAAAAAAGCAAATATTTGTTGATATTGTGAGTGCACACAAATAAAAATAAACCCTTTACAGTTCCGAACGATGTGTTTATTCTTACCTTTGAGCAAAAATGACGAACGATTGGATATGCACCTAATAGCACACATTTATCTAGGTTAAATGTTTAAACTAACATTGTGATATGCTTTAAGTATTTTATATCTGTAGATTTTATTTTCGGCAAGTCGTAATTACAACATCGTATGACATTGTCTCATATGATGCTCATAAGTTTCTTCATATTGCGTTAGTATCTGATAACACCAAATCAGTAAAAGAATAAAAATTGCTCTACGAAAGATCTCCATGATTAGCCTGTTTTTGCACTTTCTGTTTTTCACAGCTTGAGAATTTCTTTCCAATGAAAGGATGACCTTAGCACACGTGTGGTTTTGTTTACAATTTCTGGTTCACTTGCAAAAAAGGTCAGTGTGAAAGCGAACCGCACCAAACAAAGAAAAAAAAAATCAACATTGTATTTGGTCCGGACCAAAGCAAGTGAACTAGCGGACTTTTCTGGTGTGAATACACCCTAAAAGTGAAACGATCACACTTCTGTTTCTCATGCGGAGAGAGACTCTACTGAGCATGTGTTGAATAATGACACAAACATACTTTTCACTTAACATGCACTCGTGTTAAAGCTCAATAACGAGACAGTCACCTCCGATCACAGAGCAGAAGCGGCGGCTGGGCTTTACTTCCAGTGAGAGTTTTAAGAGCAGCTACTGCTTCCTGATCCTCCCACAGTCCAGGCGCAGCAGCAAGTGGCAGCCTGTCAGTCAGACCTGTCTTCATGTCCAAACTCACAATAAAGCAAAGGAGCTCTCAGTAGCGATGTTTCCATTCACCTATTTTTATGCACATTTTGGATGATCGCATAAAAAACTGCTGAATGGAAACGTCAAGATGCATATAAATGCTAAAAATGTGCATAAAAAAATGTATGCGCACAACTGAGTAGGACAAACTTTTTATCCGATAAGAAAAAATGCGCATAAACTACGATGGAAACATATTTACTGAATCAATTCCACCATGCGCATTGAAAAAGTCATGTGACTTTGCGCTATGAGACAGGATAACTTGACTAGCAGCGCTCCGATCTCCTTCACTGCATCTATATGTTGTTTTGGTCGATCTGAAATTCCTGAGGAAAATCTGTCATCAAAGTATTTCTGTACAATTACGGTCTTACACGACTGCGTTCCCAAACAGCAGCATCCACCTCTAAAAGCAATGACCACATGTATTGTGTTGCGTCTGCTCTCTCTGAAGCACAAGTCATTTATTACATATGAAAATTATTATATTCAGTGGCTTCTCCTAGTTTTCTTAGAGGTATTTAGTGCCAGTTTATCAGGAAGTGACGATTTTGTTCTCTTTGACTCGTTGGATGGAAACGGTGCTTTATTTGCAAATGTTTTATGCGATTTTCCAGTTTTGCGCATAAGTTAAATTGGTATCTTTGGATTGGAAACATAGCTAGTGAGCCCAAGTCAAACACACACACACACAGAGCAAACTCAACATGAGCTGAAGGACTTACTTGAGTCGCACTGGAGTTTCTCTTCTGAATGAAGCTCGTGTCGCGGTCCAGCAGCGCCGCCATTTCATTCTGTTGATCTGACACAGTAAACAAACTCAGTCAGCGATACAGCATGAGCTAGTTAGTCAACAAACTCAGTCAGCGATACAGCATGAGCTAGTTAGTCAACAAACTCAGTCAGTGATACAGCATGAGAACTAGCTAGTCAACAAACTCAGTCAGCGATACAGCATGAGCTAGTTAGTCAACAAACTCAGTCAGTGAGTACAGCATGAGAACTAGTTAGTCAACAAACTCAGTCAGCGATACAGCATGAGCTAGTTAGTCAACAAACTCAGTCAGCGATACAGCATGAGCTAGTTAGTCAACAAACTCAGTCAGCGATACAGCATGAGAACTAGTTAGTCAACAAACTCAGTCAGCGATACAGCATGAGCTAGTTAGTCAACAAACTCAGTCAGCGATACAGCATGAGAACTAGTTAGTCAACAAACTCAGTCAGTGAGTACAGCATGAGAACTAGTTAGTCAACAAACTCAGTCAGCGATACAGCATGAGAACTAGTTAGTCAACAAACTCAGTCAGCGATACAGCATGAGAACTAGCTAGTCAACAAACTCAGTCAGCGATACAGCATGAGAACTAGTTAGTCAACAAACTCAGTCAGTGAGTACAGCATGAGAACTAGTTAGTCAACAAACTCAGTCAGCGATACAGCATGAGCTAGTTAGTCAACAAACTCAGTCAGCGATACAGCATGAGCTAGTTAGTCAACAAACTCAGTCAGCGATACAGCATGAGCTAGTTAGTCAACAAACTCAGTCAGCGATACAGCATGAGCTAGTTAGTCAACAAACTCAGTCAGTGATACAGCATGAGCTAGTTAGTCAACAAACTCAGTCAGCGATACAGCATGAGCTAGTTAGTCAACAAACTCAGTCAGCGATACAGCATGAGAACTAGCTAGTCAACAAACTCAGTCAGCGATACAGCATGAGAACTAGTTAGTCAACAAACTCAGTCAGTGAGTACAGCATGAGAACTAGTTAGTCAACAAACTCAGTCAGCGATACAGCATGAGCTAGCTAGTCAACAAACTCAGTCAGTGAGTACAGCATGAGAACTAGTTAGTCAACAAACTCAGTCAGCGATACAGCATGAGAACTAGCTAGTCAACAAACTCAGTCAGCGATACAGCATGAGAACTAGTTAGTCAACAAACTCAGTCAGCGATACAGCATGAGCTAGTTAGTCTACAAACTCAGTCAGTGAGTAAAGCATGAGAACTAGCTAGTCAACAAACTCAGTCAGTGATACAGCATGAGAACTAGTTAGTCAACAAACTCAGTCAGCGATACAGCATGAGCTAGTTAGTCAACAAACTCAGTCAGTGATACAGCATGAGAACTAGTTAGTCAACAAACTCAGTCAGCGATACAGCATGAGAACTAGTTAGTCAACAAACTCAGTCAGCGATACAGCATGAGAACTAGTTAGTCAACAAACTCAGTCAGCGATACAACATGAGAACTAGTTAGTCAACAAACTCAGTCAGCGATACAGCATGAGAACTAGTTAGTCAACAAACTCAGTCAGCGATACAGCATGAGAACTAGTTAGTCAACAAACTCAGTCAGTGATACAGCATGAGAACTAGCTAGTCAACAAACTCAGTCAGCCATACAGCATGAGAACTTTAGTCACAAACTCTCATACAGCATGAGAACTAGTTAGTCAACAAACTCAGTCAGTGAGTACAGCATGAGCTAGTTAGTCAAAAAACTCAGTCAGCGATACAGCATGAGCTAGTTAGTCAACAAACTCAGTCAGCGATACAGCATGAGAACTAGCTAGTCAACAAACTCAGTCAGCGATACAGCATGAGAACTAGTTAGTCAACAAACTCAGTCAGCGATACAGCATGAGAACTAGTTAGTCAACAAACTCAGTCAGCGATACAGCATGTGAACTAGTTAGTCAACAAACTCAGTCAGTGAGTACAGCATGAGAACTAGCTAGTCAACAAACTCAGTCAGCGATACAGCATGAGAACTAGTTAGTCAACAAACTCAGTCAGCGATACAGCATGAGATATTAGTCCCCAAACTCAGAAACGCAGTCATTGATACAGCATGAGAACTAGTTAGTCAACAAACTCAGTCAGCGATACAGCATGAGCTAGTTAGTCAACAAACTCAGTCAGCGATACAGCATGAGCTAGTTAGTCAACAAACTCAGTCAGTGAGTACAGCATGAGCTAGTTAGTCAACAAACTCAGTCAGCGATACAGCATGAACTAGTTAGTCAACAAACTCAGTCAGTGATACAGCATGAGCTAGTTAGTCAACAAACTCAGTCAGCGATACAGCATGAGAACTAGCTAGTCAACAAACTCAGTCAGCGATACAGCATGAGAACTAGTTAGTCAACAAACTCAGTCAGTGATACAGCATGAGCTAGTTAGTCAACAAACTCAGTCAGCGATACAGCATGAGCTAGTTAGTCAACAAACTCAGTCAGCGATACAGCATGAGAACTAGTTAGTCAACAAACTCAGTCAGCGATACAGCATGAGAACTAGCTAGTCAACAAACTCAGTCAGCGATACAGCATGAGCTAGTTAGTCAACAAACTCAGTCAGTGAGTACAGCATGAGAACTAGTTAGTCAACAAACTCAGTCAGCGATACAGCATGAGCTAGTTAGTCAACAAACTCAGTCAGTGATACAGCATGAGAACTAGTTAGTCAACAAACTCAGTCAGCGATACAGCATGAGAACTAGTTAGTCAACAAACTAAGTCAGCGATACAGCATGAGAACTAGATAGTCAACAAACTCAGTCAGCGATACAACATGAGAACTAGTTAGTCAACAAACTAAGTCAGCGATACAGCATGAGAACTAGATAGTCAACAAACTCAGTCAGCGATACAACATGAGAACTAGTTAGTCAACAAACTAAGTCAGCGATACAGCATGAGAACTAGATAGTCAACAAACTCAGTCAGCGATACAACATGAGAACTAGTTAGTCAACAAACTAAGTCAGCGATACAGCATGAGAACTAGCTAGTCAACAAACTCAGTCAGCGATACAGCATGAGAACTAGTTAGTCAACAAACTCAGTCAGAGATACAGCATGAGCTAGTTCTCCACAACGCAGTCGACGATCGCATAGAACTAGTTATCCCCACCAGTCAGGCTACGCATGTGAACTAGTTAGTCACACCTCATCAGCGATACCCATGTTAACTAGTTAGTCAACAACTCATCAGTGAGTACAGCATGAACTACTAGTCAACAACTCATCAGCGATACAGCTGAGAACTGTTAGTACAAACTCGTTCAGCGATAACGCATGATAACTATTTAGTCACAACTCTCAGTGAGTACCGCATGAGAAATAGTTAGTCAACAAACTCAGTCACGATACAGCATGAGAACAGTTAGTCAACAAACTCAGTCAGCGATACAGCATGAGCTAGTTAGTCAACAAACTCAGTCAGTGATACAGCATGAGCTAGTTAGTCCAAACTCAGTCAGCGCTACGCATGAGAACTATTAGTCACAACGCATTCGTGATACAGCATGACTAGTTATAGTCACAAACTCTCGCGATACAGCATGAAACTAGTTATTCAACAAACTCAGTCAGCGATACAGCATGAGAACTAGTTAGTCAACAAACTCAGTCAGCCATACAGCATGAGCTAGTTAGTCAACAAACTCAGTCAGCGATACAGCATGAGAACTAGTTAGTCAACAAACTCAGTCAGCGATACAGCATGAGCTAGTTAGTCAACAAACTCAGTCAGTGAGTACAGCATGAGCTAGTTAGTCAAAAAACTCAGTCAGCGATACAGCATGAGCTATTTAGTCAACAAACTCAGTCAGCGATAGAGCATGAGAACTAGCTAGTCAACAAACTCAGTGAGCGATACAGCATGAGAACTAGTTAGTTAACAAACTCAGTCAGTGAGTACAGCATGAGCTAGTTAGTCAAAAAACTCAGTCAGCGATACAGCATGAGCTATTTAGTCAACAAACTCAGTCAGCGATACAGCATGAGAACTAGCTAGTCAACAAACTCAGTCAGCGATACAGCATGAGAACTAGTTAGTCAACAAACTCAGTCAGCGATACAGCATGAGCTAGTTAGTCAACAAACTCAGTCAGCGATACAGCATGAGCTAGTTAGTCAACAAACTCAGTCAGCGATACAGCATGAGCTAGTTAGTCAACAAACTCAGTCAGCGATACAGCATGAGCTAGTTAGTCAACAAACTCAGTCAGCGATACAGCATGAGCTAGTTAGTCAACAAACTCAGTCAGCGATACAGCATGAGAACTAGCTAGTCAACAAACTCAGTCAGCGATACAGCATGAGAACTAGTTAGTCAACAAACTCAGTCAGCGATACAGCATGAGAACAAGCTAGTCAACAAACTCAGTCAGCGATACAGCATGAGAACTAGTTAGTCAACAAACTCAGTCAGCGATACAGCATGAGCTAGTTAGTCAACAAACTCAGTCAGTGAGTACAGCATGAGAACTAGCTAGTCAACAAACTCAGTCAGCGATACAGCATGAGAACTAGTTAGTCAACAAACTCAGTCAGCGATACAGCATGAGAACTAGTTAGTCAACCACTCCGTCCCCCCCCAGTTGATACAGCTGAGAAATAGTTAGTCAACAAACTCAGTCAGCGATACAGCATGAGAACTAGTTAGTCAACAAACTCAGTCAGTGAGTACAGCATGAGCTAGTTAGTCAACAAACTCAGTCAGCGATACAGCATGAGCTAGTTAGTCAACAAACTCAGTCAGCGATACAGCATGAGAACTAGCTAGTCAACAAACTCAGTCAGCGATACAGCATGAGAACTAGTTAGTCAACAAACTCAGTCAGTGAGTACAGCATGAGCTAGTTAGTCAACAAACTCAGTCAGCGATACAGCATGAGCTAGTTAGTCAACAAACTCAGTCAGCGATACAGCATGAGAACTAGTTAGTCAACAAACTCAGTCAGTGAGTACAGCATGAGAACAAGCTAGTCAACAAACTCAGTCAGCGATACAGCATGAGAACTAGTTAGTCAACAAACTCAGTCAGCGATACAGCATGAGCTAGTTAGTCAACAAACTCAGTCAGTGATACAGCATGAGAACTAGTTAGTCAACAAACTCAGTCAGTGATACAGCATGAGAACTAGTTAGTCAACAAACTCAGTCAGCGATACAGCATGAGAACTAGTTAGTCAACAAACTCAGTCAGTGATACAGCATGAGAACTAGTTGGGCAACAACCAGTCATGATACAGCAGACTAGTTAGTCCAGACACTCATCAGCGCTACAGCATGAGAACAAAAAAAAAAACCTAGTTATTCAACAACTCCGTCGTCATACGCATGTTAACTAGTTAGTCAACAAACTCAGTCAGCGATACAGCATGAGAACTAGTTAGTCAACAAACTCAGTCAGTGATACAGCATGAGCTAGTTAGTCAACAAACTCAGTCAGCGATACAGCATGAGAACTAGTTAGTCAACAAACTCAGTCAGCGATACAGCATGAGAACTAGTTAGTCAACAAACTCAGTCAGCGATACAGCATGAGCTAGTTAGTCAACAAACTCAGTCAGTGAGTACAGCATGAGAACTAGCTAGTCAACAAACTCAGTCAGCGATACAGCATGAGAACTAGTTAGTCAACAAACTCAGTCAGTGATACAGCATGAGAACTAGTTAGTCAACAAACTCAGTCAGCGATACAGCATGAGAACTAGTTAGTCAACAAACTCAGTCAGCGATACAGCATGAGAACTAGTTAGTCAACAAACTCAGTCAGCGATACAGCATGAGAACTAGCTAGTCAACAAACTCAGTCAGCGATACAGCATGAGCTAGTTAGTCAACAAACTCAGTCAGCGATACAGCATGAGCTAGTTAGTCAACAAACTCAGTCAGTATATAAGTATATGACTCAATGTAGGTCGCTGTAAAGATGGACTCAACTTCCACAAGTTAGCAAACAAGCTGCAGATCGCGGTCACGGACTCCAGAAAGCAAAGCAACTGAATTGACTCCAGACTGACGGCAGCTGTTAGCGACTGTGAGACGAACATTGCTGATTGCGATCACTGTACGAACAACATAACTTGCGTTTGGGGTGAATCGGTGTCGGTGACGGACTACAGTACAGTCGCCCTTCATGATGAGTGAAGCTAATGAACACACTCAGACAGTTTAATGTGGACTCACCGCTCATTATGTGTGTAGGCGCGAGTTTTTCACGCTTCTTTAAGTCTGACATGAACTCTCAAACAACTCTTCTTCTTCTTCTTCTTGTTTTATGGCGGGTGGCATCCAGCGTTAAGGTGCATTACCGCCACCTACTATACTGGAGGAGGGACTAACAGAACTTTATATTTAATCATTTTTATAAAAACACTAAAACAAATTTTAAAAACCCAGTATTTATAATAAAATAACAATTATACTTTATATTCTATTTATTAACCCAGTTTCCCTCAAGAATACAGTTAAAGAATTATAATGTGCTGTTTGACCGAGTAATTGCTTTGCATCTAGTCTCTCCTGTGGTGTCCGTCTGAATATTTCTCTCTCTAATGTGTTTTTGGCAGTGACATAGAACATGTTCTACTGATTCCTGCTCCTGACAATCCTCACGCAGACCTGTGGGATGTTTTCTGATGAGATGTGATGTCTTATTCAGTCTCAACCGTGATATTATATTTTCCTCCTCGCTGCTTCGCCCCGTCATCCGCATCCTTCACACTTCTTTCTGGATGCTATAAAGATGCACTTCCCTTGTTCCATTTATCTGGCCATTTACTGATGATTTTACTTTTAATTATTGTCTTTATTTCTGCTTTGCTAAATAAAATGTCTATTGTATTTTCTTGCGTGATTGCTTCTTTTGCTAATGAATCTGCTGTTTCATTGCCTTTATCTCCCTGTGAGCAGCCAGCCACATACACATAACCACTATATTCAAATGATGAAGTCTGAAAAGAGTCTCATATATTTCATTAACTATGCCTTGCCTACCCCGGGATGAAACTGACTGTACCGATTATAACACTGAACTTGAATCTGAGCACAGAATAACTTTGCTTAGTTTAACTTGTTCTACCCAGTGCAGAGCTGTATAAACTGCCAGGTGATCTGTTGATGATGTTGGTGATGTTTTAGCTGCCGATCCATCTACAAAACTCCCATAATCCAATACTGATCTAATCAATGCTACATATGCACTTTTCATTGCACCTCTGCTCGCTCCCCAATCAGATCCAGATAAACACCTCATAACATTTAACACCTTTTTACATTTGTTGAGTATATTATTCATATGTTCAGTCCCAATCAATTTGGAATCAAACCACACTCCCAAAAACTTAAAGACTTTAACTCGCTCAATTAATTGTCTGTACAGTATATTCTTTCCTCCATTCCAGTGATTTCCTTTTTTCCCTTGTAAATATGAGTGATTTAGTTGTTTCTACTGAAAACTTCAATCCCCATGAGTATGACCATTTTTCAACTACATTAATTGCCTCTTGTATCTTTATTTACATACCATGTAGTTTTCAAATAAGCCTGAAGGACTTGATTAGTTGGATCAGGTGTGTTTAATTAGGGTTGAATCTAAACTCTGCAGGGCTCCGGCCCTCCAGGAACTGAGTTTGACACCCCTGCTCTAGCACAATCACCTGTCCACAAAGGGACTGCTTTCCTCTCCATCTTTCCTTTACTTTTAGAAATGGACTGATTTGCAGCTTCTATTAAAGTTGTTCTAATATTTTCCTCAACCCTCTCAATATCTTTATTTAAATCTATTTTACACATCTCCTTTTCACAAATAATTCCCATTTTGCACTACTAAATATGCATCTCCCTGTCATTTCACCTTTCCTCTTATTCTTTTCTAATGGTAGTTGACAAAACACTGGAAACTGATCACTACCTATTGCTGTGTCTTCTAACACATCCCACTCACATCTTCCACCTAGATTTCTAGACACTAATGTTAAATCTAATACTGAAGTGTTCCCAGTGAGCACATCTTCTTCTGCCTTTGCAGGTTTTGGCTGTATGACCAAATCTTTGACAGTTGTAACATCTCATTGGCTTTGGTACATATTCTCTTACATTATAACTCATAAAGCCTAGAGTTACTTTTTTGGGAAGCACTTCATCTTCAAATTCAACCATGATAGACTCGCTGTCCAGCCTTACTCCCTCACGAGTTACCTGCAGCCTCCGAACACCCTTCACACTTCCTCCCTTTACGTTTGCCTTGATTTCGTCCATAGTAATGCTGACTGGCACTCCCCAGATCACTCCTTTACACCATTTAGTTCCTCTTTCTATATAATTTACACTCACCACTTTATTCCTCCCTATTTCTTTCATCCTACCAGCCCGCTGTCTCTGTTCCTCGCTTCTACAAACAATCAACAAATTGCCATCTCTCAACACCTTTGCCATATTAATATCACCGACCTGATTTTTTAAAACGGTTGTTAACTTTACCGGACTCATTGACAAAATTCGCCATCTGCCTTCTCTCTTTCCTCGTTTCCTTCTCCAACACCTCCACTGCCTCTTATTTTCTTCGACCTGACTCCTACTAAATCATCTCCTCTCTTTTCCTTCATTCTCACACTTCCTTGGCTTATATCCATACTATCATCACTATCTCCTATTTCCGACTCTCCCCACTCTGGTCCATTCACAGCATTCTTCCATTCACTATTCTTTTTCATTTTAGTAAAGCCTCGTATTCGACTGTCAACAGACAATCGTGTCTTTTTCTCAGGATCACCTGACAGATCACATTTCTTGGTTTGATGTCCCGATGAAGTTTTCACCATATAATAAAACACTGCTGGTTTAACCGAGCTGCAGTGTCACCACACACGTTATCGAATTTTTTTGTTTTTATTTGTGAGTCAAAATGTCAAAATATGTAAGCTATTTAAAACAAAATACACTCTTAAAAATAAAGGTGCTTCACGATGCCATAGAAGAACCTTTTTGTCTAAATGGTTCCATAAAGAACCTTTAACATCTGAAGAACCTTAATGTTTGACAAAAGCTTCTTTGTGGTGAAAGAAGGTTCTTCAGATTATAAAAAGGTAAGAAAGAGATGGTTCTTTAAAGAACCTTTGACTGAATGGTTCTTTGTGGAACCAAAATGTTTCTTCTATGGCATCTCTTTAAGAACCTTTTGAAGCACCTTTATTTTTAGAGTAATACAGAGAACAATTACTGTGTGATATTTTTGTTAAATGTATTAAAAAAAGCAATATGGGACACGTGGGAGAACAATAACATATTATTATTATTATTAGACTAGTTAATTTTTGTTAGATGGAAAGCCTGTTTGTAGTGATGTTAAATGATAACATGCTTTAAATCGCCAGTAATCTTTGTAAAATGTTAGTTGTGACTAGTGCTGGTTAGTAACTGATTACATGTAATCTGGATTACATAATCAGATTCCAAAAATTAAACACTTGTTATTAGATTATATAACATTTTAAAATACTCATAATCAGACTACAGTTACGTTTTTATTGATTACATGATTACATATTATTCACTCAATAGCAATAAATTATTCATAATTTGCTGATTTTCCCTAATTCCTCTTTTTCACCTTTTAATGTTCCTTTCTAAAATAACCGACCGCTTGTATACACTCAAAGTCTTCCAGTTTTGTGGACATTCACACAGAGACAGTCATTAGTCGGAGGCTGTAAGCACACAGAAAATAGGGGCGGGGCGGGGCGGGGGCGTGTTTTTCAAAAGCCCGAAGCTTGAGGTTTGTTATTCTTTTCGTCAAAATATCGAAAAAAAAATAAAAATAAAAAAATCTGATCTGAGGGTGCCAAAAATCTAAATTGAGAAAATCATTTACAGTGGGGCCAAATGAAGTTTCTTAGAATGCATATTACTGATCAACATTAGTTTGATATATGAAAGATTAACCAACGCCGCCCAAATGTTCACTGCCAAGAAAGAATCTTAACTTTATTCTCTCGCTGTAGTATTGTGCTGCCGCGCCATGTTACCGTGAAGGCGCTGTGTGATTCGTTTTGAAAGCGAAAGTACTTTGTTTGGTCTTCCCAAAGAGGACACGACTACAAATTAGTGGTTAAGTTGTATTTACCACACTTTTCAGAACAGTTCAACCCAAATATTCCGTGTGTGTCCAGTGCATTTTATGGAGGACTTTTTCCTGATCCTGATAGAGTAGACTACAATGCCGGTCGGGTCTGACTCAGAGTCTGAATTTAAAGAGTTTGCCACTGACGATTCAAACGTGAGTTTTTTTGGGCAGTGTAGAGTAGCGCTTTTTTTTTGTCATTTCTCCGATCACAAATGCGACATGGTTTTATGTTTACGCGGCGCGCATGGTAAAAAAACAGCATGCGTAAAAAAGACAGTATAAGTCTTATATCAGTATTATGTTTTCCCACTGAGCAACAAATGCCTTCGTTTATATGGTTTAATGTGGTTGTCCTTCGCTTCCGGCGGACCAGGGCACACAGAGGTGGGGGCGAACTTCTGTCACACCTTGAGGTGTTCGGCCAATCACAACGCACTGGATAGCTGGCCCATCAGAGCACACCTCGCTTTTCAGAACTAAAATTTTACGCATTTCAGAAAGGCGGGGCATAGTTGAGAAACAATAATGTACAGTATGTGTGGAAAATAATGTGTTTTTTTAAACGCATAAACACATTTCATTACAACAAAAACACAACTCATGTTTCCGTGGTGCTCGTGTTTTTCTCGATGTTTCTGAGCAGATACCCACGATCCTGAAGGGCTCATCGTGTCAGGACCGCTTCCCACGTATCGACGAGGACACAAATTTCAGTAGGCTTTTTGTTTTAAATGAATGGTTATTGTCATGGTGTAAAGAACAGAAACTGCTCTTTGTTAATAACTGGAATCTTTTCTGGGAGCGTCCTAGGCTTTTTCGCGCTGATGGTCTGCACCCCAGTAGAGTGGGAGCGGAGCTCATGTCGGACAATATCTCCAGGACGCTGCGCTCCATGTGTCTAGTAAGTCAAATCTCAAATAACTGGCCTGATTACTTGTGTTCTACCCGCTTAAATGATTGAAGTACTTGCACTGTACAATCTATATAGACTGTGTCTGTTCCCCGAATAGTGTGGTCAAAATATAAATTTAATGCAGGAGATTAAAAATCTGATCGTGATTAAACCAGAAAATTTTTAAATAAATGAACAAAAACAATTTTTTAAGTTTGGGCTCCTAAACATTAGATCACTCTCACCCAAAGCAGTTGTTGTAAATGAAATTATCACAGATAATCGTTTTGATGTACTCTGCTTGACTGAAACCTGGCTACAACCAAATGATTTTATTGGTCTAAATGAGTCTACTCCACCCAGCTACTATTATAAGCATGAGCCCCGACAGACTGATCGTGGTGGCGGTGTTGCAACAATATAAAGTGATATTATCAATGTTACTCAGAAAACGGGATACAGGTTTAACTCATTCGAAATACTACTGCTTAATGTGACACTGTCAGATATGCAAAAGAAATCTATCGTATCTTTTGCTCTGGCTACTGTGTATAGACCACCTGGGCCGTATATAGATTTCCTAAAAGAATTTGCAGATTTCCTCTCAGACCTATTGGTTACTGTTGATAAAGCGCTAATTGTCGGAGATTTTAACATTCACGTTGATAATACAAATGATGCATTAGGACTTGCGTTTAGTGACCTAATAAACGCTTTTGGAGTCAAGCAAAACGTCACCGGGCCCACTCATCGTTTTAATCATACGCTAGATTAAATTATATCGCATGGAATTGATCTTACGGATATAGATATCGTACCTCAAAGCGATGATGGTACTGACCATTTCCTTGTATCGTGCAATGCTGCTATTACTGATTAACTATATGGCTCCGCGTTATCATCAGGGCAGAACTATTGTTCCAGCCACCAAAGACAGATTTTCAAATAACCTGCCTGATTTATCTCAACTGCTCTGTGTACCCATAAGTACACATGAACTAGACGAAATACCTAGCAACATGGGCACTATCTTCTCTAATAGATAATATATTAGAAGCTGTTGCCCCCATCAAATTAAAAAATGTTAGAGAAAACGTACTGTGCCATGGTACAACCGTAATACCCATTCTCTCAAGAAAAAACTCATAGTCTTGAGCGCAAATGGAGAAAACTAACTTGGAAGTTTTTAGAATTTCGTGGAAAAACAGTATGTCCAGCTATGGACAGGCTCTAAAAGCTGCCAGGGCATATCCACAGATTCATAGAAAATAACCAAAACAATCCACTTTTTTTTTTATTTAGCACAGTGGCTAGATTAACTAATAACCAGACGCCGCCATATCTAAATATTCCCTCACAGTTTAATGACTTTATGAATTTCTTCACTGAAATAGATAACATCAGAAATTCAATAACAAATGTAGATTCTACAGCGGATAATACTTTAGCTTCATTCATCGCACTAAAAGATAAACTGCAGTGCTTTACAGTTATAGGACAGGAAGAGCTAAATAAACATTTTACTGCATCTAAACCAACAACATGCCTTTTAGATCCTGTACCCACTAAATTATTGAAAGAGTTGTTACCCGTAGCAGAAGAACCGCTTCTCAATATTATTAACCTGTCGTTGTCTTTAGGTCATGTCCCAAAACCATTCAAGCTGCCGTTTATTAAGCTTCTTATTAAGAAACCACAACTAGATCTTAGTGAACTGGCTAATTACAGACCCATTTCAAATCTTCCGTTTATGTCTAAAACTTTAGAAAAAGTTGTATCTGTTCAATTGTGCTCTTTCCTGCAAAAAAAATGATCTCTATGAAGAATTTCAATCAGGTTTCAGGCCCCACCATAGCACAGAAACTGCACTTGTTAAAATTACAAATGACGTGCTTCTTGCGTCAGACCAAGGCTGTGTCCCATTGCTAGTTTTACTTGATCTTAGTAATGCGTTCGACACTATAGATCTGACATACTCGTAGATCGCTTACAAAACTATCAGGTCTCCAAGGCGCTTAAGATGGTTTAGTCCTACCTGTCCGATCGCTACATTTTGGCTTTATTTAAATGGGGAGTCCTCTCAATGATCACCAGTAATATGGAGGCACAGGATCTGTCCTGGTCCTCCTGCTATTTTCGGATATACATGTTGCCCCTTGGTAATATTTTTAGAAAATACGGGATTAGTTTCCACTGTTATTCTGATGATACTCAACTATATATCTCAGATGACCAGATGAAACTTCTAAATTATCTCTGTTAAGATAACAGAGTGTGTTAAAAATGCAAAAGACTGGGTGACCAGTAATTTTCTCCTATTAAATTCTGATAAGACAGAGATATTACTTATTGGACCAAAAGATAGTACGCCGAATCTCGTGGATTACAATTTGCAACAAGACGGATGTATTTTTACTTCCTCTACAGTCAAAAATCTGGTGTTATATTAGATAGCAACTTGTCTTTTGAAAATCATATTCCCATGTTACAAAAACAGCTTTCTTCCATCTTAGAAACATTGCCAATTTACGAAACATGTTACCTGTTTCTGATGCTAGTTCATGCATTCATGACCTCTATTGGACTATTGTAATGCACTGCTAGGTTGGTTGTCCTGCTTCTTCAATAAACAAGCTACAGGTAGTTTAAAATGCAGCGGCTAGAGTCCTTACCGTGTCAAGAAAATATGATCATATTACCCAAATTTTATATTCTCTGCACTGGCTACCTATTAAATTTCGTATCAGTTACAAAATATTTTTACTTGCCTATAAGGCCCTTAATGGTTAGCTCCTGCGTACCTAACTAGTCTTCTACCACGCCACAATCCATCACGCTCCCTAAGTCGCAAAACTCTGGACTTTTGTAGTACCTAGGATAGCAAAGTCCACAAAAGTAGGTAGAGCTTTTTCGCATTTGGCTCCCAAACTCTGGAATAGCCTTCCTGATAACGTTCGGGGTTGGTTCTCTGTTTAAATCTAGATTAAAGACTCATCTCTTTGGCCAATCATTCAAATAATGCATCTCATAATTTTTTACTGCAGTTATATCTAATCAAATGAACATTATTATTCGTTAGTTTGGGTTAAACACATCATTTTTGCTTGGTTGGAACAGCAGCTACGCTATTATGTTTGTATTTGTTTCTCTGTCTTTTGCTGGGATTAACATCCCGTGGTAACTAGGTACTTACACAAGCTTCAGTCTGGATCCAGAACACCTGAGAAGAGATGATGCCAACCCCTCAGAGGACCTCAGATGATGCCAACCCTGAAACAACTTACAGAACTACCACATTTTGCTATAAGTTTGATTGCATCATATAATAATTGCTGTTAATAGTGTTCATCGTCTGTTTGATTACGTCTTTAATTGATTTTTCCGTACATTTCTGCCATATGTACATTAACTGACATTCACCACTGATAAGCTACCACTAAATAGTGTAGAAACATAATTTGCTGTAAAGCTGCTTTGCAACGATTTGTATCGTGAAAAGCGCTATACAAATAAACTTGAATTGAATTGAAAAATAATGTTCTTTTTAGCAACATCATATGACCCCTTTAATTTCACATACCTAAGAAATGTATTAATAAACTGTTATGTGGACTCTCCCCAAACTTAAATCTTAAACCTTAAATGTATTTACCTCACCAATAGTCTGTTTGCTTATTTATAATCAGATTAAATGCCATTAGTTAAATAAAATAGGCTTTTTGTGTGATGGTAGTGCAAGGACAGAGAGAGGAAAATGGAGAGAGAAAGGACAGAGAGAGAGAACAAGAGCAAGAAGAACCAGGTGAGAAAGTGGACAGATACTGAAGATTGTTGAAGTGGAAAAACAGAGCCAGAGGGGAATACCCATTCAATCTGCAGGATAATTGTACATGCATTTTATGGATGCTATGTGTTTTCCCCCCATATTAAATGCTTTCCAGAAGTATACGTACAACATAGCTATTTTATAAACAGTATAATTGTAACAAAAATAATTATATATTGTTGTAAAGTTAAATTAATAACACCTTTGCAAGGCACTGTCTGGATGTCACTTTATCATAAGGGGCTAAAAATATTATCATAGATTTTGTATACACCTGTGTTTTGATTTAGCATCTATTTTGTCACACAGATTCAGCTAGGGAAGAATCAGTGATGAAAGGGGAAGAACAGGAATCACAGCAAGGGACAGCAATTAGTGATCTAGGGACTCCAGAAAGTGGCCCAAGGCAGGTCCATCTCCTACAGTACCCCCTCAGCAAAGAGCCTTTAACAGGAATTGGTTTGAGCCGTTTAAATGGTTGGAGTACTCTGTAGTGTGAAACTCTGCATTTTGCTTCACTTGTCATCTGTATGGAAGGCTGAACATTCGCACCAATAAAGATGCCCTCAGTGGCTCCAGGTTTTCAAATTGGAAGATGGCTTTGGAATCCTTTCGGGAGCATGAGAAGTGTTCCCACCATACGTTCACCATGACATGTTGGCAGAGTTCTAAAAGCACGAAAACTCAAGGGGATGTAATTGAGCAGCTGAAAATGGCTAGTGCAGCAGAGATATCAGAGAGGCGCCAATACCTTCACCGCATTGTGGCAGTAACCACCTTTTTAGGAAAGCAAGGCATCCCATTCCGTGGACATGATGAGCAGGAGTCTAGCCAAAATCAAGGCAACTTTATTGAATCTATGAAGCTCCTCAAACAATTTGACCCATTTTTACAAAAATATACTCCCCCTTCTCATACCACATACCTCTCTCTCATTTCTCCCAAAATGAAATGATAAATAGCATTTCACAAGAGATCACGGAAGACATCATCAAGCAAATTAAGATCTCAAAGATGTACTCTGATGAAGCTAGAGACAGACGCACTGAGCAGCTTGCTTTCTGTGTGCGTTTTGTTACACAAGAAGGTACAGTGCGAGAGTGTTTCCTTGGGCTGCAGAAACTACAGAACTTTGATACACAGTCCATTGCAGATGCTATAGAGGAAGTGCTACAGATGCACAGTTTGGGTGATCTTATGTGTGTAGCACAAGCCTACGATGGTGCGTCTTTCATGAGTGGAGCAGTGGGGGGTGTCCAAGCCCACTTCAGAGAGCGACACCCTGAAGCAGTTTATGTGCACTGCTACGCACATGAGCTCAACCTTGTCCTATGCCACACATGCAAAGCTATACCTGAAACTACTGCATTCTTTGAATTACTGGAGAATGTGTACACATTTTTCAGCAGTTCCCTTCTGAATCACTACAAGTTTGTAGAAATCCAGGAACAACTTGGATTAAATCCATCCAGACAGTTCTCCACAACAAGATGGGCATGCCAGAAAAGATTCCTGCCATTTTAACATATCTCAGGACCATAAACACATCCATGGCCCTAGGGATCAAGTCAAAGCTCTGCAAGCCGAAGACACTCTACATGCTGGTGATGGTTTCCAAACTCCTTGGCATAACTGAAGGGCTACACCGGTACCTGCAAGGGGAAAGTTTGGACTTGGGCAAAGCAGTTCAGTACAAGATGGCAGTCCTTCAAGTGTTGAAAGAGCTCCGCACCGTCTCTGGTGGTGAAGATGTGTTCAAGAGGACCATGGCCTTATGTGAAGCAAACAACATCCAGCTATTTTTTTTCTTGTGGACTATATGTAAACATCTTTTATGTAAAATATCTTACTCAGGACAGTACTAAATAAAAAATAACATGCATTTTGTATGATCTCTCTTATTTTGTTAAAATTATTCACATTTTCACAGATTCTGCAAGGGGTTCACAAACTTTCGCATGTCACTGTAGTTATAGAAATACAACGTATGAAACATATCCAGCTTAATGTTCATATTCATGTTCATATTCATATGCACTCCAGATAAGCTACACCACTTACCCTATACATGCAGTCACAATGAGCTGTCCTAACAGACAACACAACCCAGGACTGATGGAGCGTTCAGGAACCCTGCTTCACTTCATCATGAAATTAATAATTTCACTCCATGTTCATGTCATAACCTATTAAAACATGTATTTCATATTAATATAGACAATCCCTTACGAAAATTAACTATGGTTTTAGTAAAAGTGAAGTAACAATGTTTTTTGGCGTGTTTATTACCAATTGTACAACCATAGTTTTACTACAAATACCATGGTTAAACTATGGGTTGCGGAAGCGGGGGTGGGCCGCCTGGGCCCGGGTTACTTTTGAGGTCTGGTGCAAATATGGCATGGACTAGAAAAATACATATGAGCCTTATATAGCTTATGTATGCACGTTTGATCATTAAAAGATCGCGATCTTGAGTTAAACACATGCGATCTTATTGCTAAATGACGGTGATTCTGCTATGTCTGTTAAACCTTTGAAATCACAATCACATCGGAATATTTAAACCTGCTTTTGCACAGCCGCTGATCCCGAGAGAGCA
Source organism: Sinocyclocheilus anophthalmus (assembly GCA_018155175.1). NCBI lineage: Eukaryota > Metazoa > Chordata > Actinopteri > Cypriniformes > Cyprinidae > Sinocyclocheilus > Sinocyclocheilus anophthalmus. The sequence continues at coordinate 3,471 of JADLZN010008264.1, read as the reverse complement.
GCGCTCATCACCCAGTCAACAATTTGATCTCACAATGATGTCACCATGAGCTCACATGATTCTAAGGGTAATATTGTGGTCACAATGTGTGTGTCACGTGAGCTAAAAGGTAACCACACAGCGCACTCACTGTGTGCTCATACTATGGTCACAATGTGAGGTCACTGCACACTCACTGTGTGCTCATACTATGGTCAGTGTGAGGTCACAGCACACTCACTGTGCACTCATACTGTAATCAATGTTAGGTCACAGCACACTTACTGTGTGCTCATACTATGGTCACAATGTGAGGTCACTGCACACTCACTGTGTGCTCATACTATGGTCACAATGTGAGGTCACTGCACACTCACTGTGCTCTGATACTGTGAGCTCATCATGTGAGACCACTGTCATATCATTGTGTTAAACTCATTGTGTTAGTTTAGTGTGATATAAAAGTTCTTTAATATTGGTCAGTAATATCACAAACAATGTAGAATTTCATCTTTTATTTCCTTCAAAGTATTTCTACAATTCGGTTTCCTTGTTCATTTTGATATATTTTCAGTTTGGTGTTGGCATTTGACAGACATTTCAATTTAACAGATACATTCTGCTTCTGGTATTGTTTTGATGACTCCTTTTCGATTCTTAACTTCAATTTCTTTGTCCCCTTGGAAAGATTTGACACATCCTGAAACACAGAGAACAATATGTCATTGCAATCAGTTACTAACAACCTAACAGGTGAAATAACTATTAGTTAAACAAAATATGAAACAAATCATGCATCCATGCTTCCACAAAACATGCTTGTATAGTTACTGAAATATGATCCCGAGTTAGTAATGTAGTCTAGTAATGATCTGATTTGGGAAGTATAACAAATCATAAATACTGATATGCAACCTAAAGCCAGGGACACACTTAACGACTAACTGAATCATTCTAAGACTGAACTGAAAACACTTATGATTTTAAATGCTGACTGTAAACACCAACTGAACGCAAATGGCTCTGACACATTTGGGTGTGATCAGTTTTAAGTATCAAATTACATTCATAACCAGCCTTACAGTTGTGTAGTGTGTTCTTGGCTTAACTAATTAACTAATTAACTTAACTAATCTCAGCTGGCAAGATGGCTGGTTCACATGTACCTGGCTAACACATGTACCTGACTAATGTGCTAACATGGGGCCAGGCCACAGTGCATATTGGTATTATAATATCATATTAGCATATGTGAATAGCAATTAAAGAAACCACTCACCATTTCTCCAGTGTAACAATTCCACAGTCAACAGTCCCTAACACAAATGTACATCACAATAGTGATGTTTGTCTTCTTCTTCGTTGGAGTTTTACGGCAGTTGACATCCATAGTGTTGCATTGCTGCCATCTGCTGTCTCACTTTAACTTACTATATCTTCATTAAATTCGTCCTTCCAGTCCAGTCCTCCTTAGAAAATTAAAAAAATATCTCAGTCCTTAGTTACTGTTTCCATATGTTACTATATTTTTAACATTATACTCTACTATACCTATTTCCCGTAGCTGATTCTTGAAAAGTGATGTTTGATTCTTCTTCTTCTGTTTCATGGTGGGTTGCACCAGCGTTAAGGTGCACTTTCAGTGTTGGAGTGTGGACCAAAGTTCACTTATTTCATAAAAGAAACCCTTCATTCTCTTTATCAGTTCTGTACTTTTGAGATAAAGAAATAAGCTCTCTAATACATAAGTGATTATACTTTTTTTTAGCTTTATTCCTTCCACTCCCACCTTTGTAAGTTCCTCCTTCATTGTTTGTTTTTCATTAAAATACTTTTGACAAACACATAGATGTTCCACTGACTCCTCTTGTGGCAAACATAGAAATCATGATTATAACTTGTGTACCCCTTAAAAAAAAGTAGAGATGCATGTCAGGTTTTGTTTTATTATTGTTTTATTTACTGTTATTTTATGTACAACTATTCATTTCTTTTGATTCAAGGGCATTGTAAAAGACACATAGCACTAACAGGCGCAAGTGGGGCAGCTAGAAAAAGTTTTGGGGTCCTAAACATTCTGAAGAAAGAGAGATGTGCCATGTTTGTGCAGTTTTGTTTTCGCTTGTTTTGTTTATTAAAAATGAGCCTGATCTTCATTTCATTACACTTGTCTATAGTCTCGTATTTCAAGTGTGCAACACAGCTCACATAATCCTGTTGGATGTTTATTTATTAATTTTAAAGTTTTATTCAACATGTGACCAACCCTTAAACTTGATAAATTTTGATATCCTCACTACTCCTACTTCTCGCTGTATTTTATAAAGATGACATCCTGTTTCCTGTATCCCATTTTTGTTGCCACTCCTTAACGATATATGCTTTAATTATTGCTTTTGCTTCAAATTTGATGTTCGATTTCTGAACAAATTTTTCTTTGAGCCTGTTCATAGGAAGTAACCAAACTGAATTGAACTTTAGTTCCAGGCTGATGACGCAAGACGCACAGCCAAAGTTTGCTGACCGTCGAAGTGTTGAAAGTTTGCAGAGGATTACCGTTGATGCTCATAAAGGAGTTGACGATACTTTGCAAGCCTGAGGCACATACTGGAAATATTCTTATTTAGCTTACTAATGTTATTAAATAACATTTTATTAAAACCTGCAAAATCCTTACTGTAGAGAGATGTAAATTAATACTATAGTTTATTGTATATGCAGATTATATTTTAAGCTGTTACACAAAATCAAGCAGTTTATAAGGTTTATCTCTCTATATACTTTAGTCATGTAGAACATATCTGCATTTCTGCATCAATGGATGTAATGTGTGCTGTAGGTGCGAAAATTTTAGTAATCTTAACCAAGATGTATATGATCTTATCCCCGGTGACTAATATTTGAACTGCCTTCTCTCAACCTGCTCAAAATTTGAAACTCACAATGAGCTCACATACTACTCACACCGTGAGGATCACAGTATGAGGATCGTTTGAGTTCATAATGAGCTCATGTATTACTCACACCGTGAGGATCACAGTATGAGGATAGTTTGAGTTCATAATGAGCTCATATACTATTCACACCGTGAGGATCACAGTATGAGGCTCGTGTGAATTCACAATGATTTCACCTATTACTCACACGTGAGGATCACAGTATGAGGATCGTTTGAGTTCACAATGAGCTCATGTATACTCACACCGTGAGGATCACAGTATGAGGATAGTGTGAACTCACAATGATTTCACCTATTACTCACACCGTGAGAATCACAGTATGAGGATAGTTTGAGTTCATAATGAGCTCATGTATTACTCACACCGTGAGGATCAGAGTATGAGGATAGTTTGAGTTCATAATGAGCTCACCTATTACTCACACTGTGAGGATATATGAAGGTAGTTTGTATTTTTGGTGCAAAACAACTGAGTGACTGTGACAGCGGAATTTGTAGTTGTAGAGAATAGCCACACATGTGTATCAGTAAAT